>BGPR01000363.1:467210-479023 GCA_013235015.1 Araneus ventricosus
CCCAATTTATCATTTGCCCGTTACTCTGTTACGATTGAAGATAGAAACAAACTTTCAATTAGGAAAATTATCACATAATAATAACGAACAACTTTTGTATTAAAAGTTTTTTGACAGCTACAATTGCTTAGAAGTTATGAGCTGAAAAGGGTTGTTTAATTCCCCCCCCAATTTATCTTTTCCTCATAGCTAAGTTAGGATTGAAGATAGAAAGAAAATTTCAATTAGGGGAATTATCACCTTATCATAACAACCTACTTTGATATTGAAAGTTTTTTGACAGCAAGAATTACTTAGAAGTTATGAGCTGAAAAGTGATTTTTACCCCCTACTTAGAGTACGCTTTAACCTATGCATGTGACACTTTGTTGAAAAGCTCCCATCAGCCGCATTCACTTCCACTTTTTATAAGGTAAACAGGCTGATTATCCGGATTTGCTCCGGAGTAAAATGGTTTCATGTCTTAAAATTTTTCATGTAAAAACTACTATCGTATAAAAAATATAATACACACATTCCTTTTCTGATCTGAAACGTTTTTAATTAAAATGAGAATATCAATGAAAAAAAACGATTTTTAAAAACAGTCGTTTTCTCCTTAAATTATTAATTGTTATACAGGTACTTCAAATTTTGTTAACAGTTACTAAAGTAAAAGAAAGGGTTCAATATATGAATATTTTGAAACAATTAAATTAGCGAGTTAATTATTCATTAATTTAAAGAATGAAAATCAATCAATCATTAGTTGGTCCTGATATAAATTGTTAATCGTCTACTTTTAAAATTTCCTTTTAGCATTCTTCAAGAATTCTGCGAATGTATTCTGGCATTTATATATATTTGTATTATTCTTGTTCTTCAACAATAAAGAATATTGTTAGGAATTCTGTATAAAATTACTTTTGAAAAAATATTAAAATGAGAGAAACAAATTGTATGGAAATGAAATTTTCGTCACTGAATTGCTTTTTTAAAATTTTAATATGGTGTAAAAATAGTTTCGTGAGATAATATTTTCCAAAGATATCGCTGAAAAACACCTTGCTTAATTTTTAATTAACTGAAAATTTTAAGTAACTTTTGGGCTTTGAAAAGATGAAGATGAACTTTCTCTTGTCTGAAATAAAAAGTGTGCAAATTCTAGTTGAAATAAGTCCACTGGTTTAGGAGGAGATGTGGAGCATACATACATAGACACAGTAACTTTTATTTAATTAAAGATAATTAATAGATAATTACAAGATTAAGTTTGATGGCATATACTATGAGCCATAAAAAAGGTTTTAGTGAATATACCGTCACAATTAATTAAATATTTAATTTTATTTAAGTCAATAGTTACTTTTAATAATTAATCTAGCATAACCTTTTGGAATGAAAAATGTAATGATAAAACCTTGATATTGTAACGAAGTTGCTTTGTGGGTATACGTAAATGCAATCCAATAAGCAGGATTTAAAAAAAATAAAGCTCTTTATTTTACAAATATTCCCAAGCAAAGAAACGCAGCACAAGTATTAAAACAGCACTAGTAAAAATTCACAACAAAGACTATCAACGCTGAAAGGTTTCTTGTTAACTCACCAGCTTGCTCGCAGATCAAATTCCAACTGACTCTTCTTGGCTTGAGAGCTTGCCTTTTATACTTTTCAACAGGAAGTGACTTCATTACGTAGGAAGTGACATAATCTTTAGAAAGTTTATGAAACCAGTAGAAATATGTTGAAAGTTCGAGGTCCCTCTAGAGAATTCCTTTTTTCGCCAAAGTCGCCAACTTTGTCGCCAAGTCGCCAAAATGGTCGCCAAATTTGTTGCCAAATTTATCGCCAAGTCGCCAAGTTTGTCGCCAAGATTAGCATCTCAGGGAAACGATTTTATAGCTTTGTAACATTGCTCCCCTCTTCGAAGACTGAACGTCCCGACAGTCTTATTACATAGAATTATGATCAGTGGCCCTGTATGGAGCTAGCCGATTAATATGGATGACTTTCTGCTTGGAGTTGGGCGACCTCTGTACTCTGTAGACAACATCGTTCAATTTCTTGACAACTGTATAAGGTCCTTCCCAATTCTGTTTTAACTTGGGACTCAGGCCTCTCCGTCGCTTCGGGTTATACATCCAGACTAGATCTCCCTCCTTGAAAAGGTGGTCTGTTGCTCTGGAGTCATAACGAATCTTCATTCGTTCCCTGGACAGTTCAACTTGCTCTCTGGCCGATGCCTGTACGCTTTCCAAACGTGCCTCTGAATTAGTCGGCTAGGAAGGCGTATCCCTCGGTCTTCCAAAGAGAATGTCACAGGGGAATCTTAGCGTCCGATCAGAAAACGTCTCTGCTGGAGTCCTTCCAGTTACCGACTTTCCTTGTTGTGTTTTCGGCCCATTTTGGGCTCCGCAAGCTTGGCATTCCCTACACCATTTCTCAACGTCGGCGCGAAGTCGGTCCCAGTAAAATCGCTCCCGAGTTTTACGCAAAGTTTTCATGACTCCAAAATGTCTTCCAGTTGTTTTGTCATGAGTCTCTCGTAGAACTTCTTGAATTCTGCAATTCGGGAGAATTAGTTGTCGTCGATAAAAGCCTCCATCATTACTCTCCCACTTGCGATATAGAACACCATCTTTAAGATATAAGGAGTTCCAAAGAGCCCAATATCGTTTGGTTGCAGGACTCTCATGAGCTATTTCTTGCCAAGATGGTCGATCTGCCGAATTTAGTTTCATCTTCAGAATTGGTCTAATATCTGGATCTTCCAGCTGTGCTTTTTGGATCTCACTTAAAGACCATCTGTTCTCAGTTGTCATGGTTAAGGCTTCCACAGAAATATCTGTTTCCGTTCTCAACTTCTTTTCAGCATTCGAACAAGGTTCGCAGTCTTCAAAACAGAGTCGTCGAGATTGCACATTCTTTCCATCAGAGGTTCTTTTGCGATGTTGTGTACTGCCTGAAAACAAAGAAATTTTCTCCGATCCTATTCGTATCTCGTTCTTCTCCAGGTCTACCGTAAATTTAAATTTTTGTAGAAAGTCCAAGCCGAGAATACAGGAATCGGTGATATCAGCTATGTAGACTCTATGTTGGAATTTTCTGGATCCACATTCGATTGAAGCATCAAGCTTCCCTTGTATCTTTGCTTTTTCACCTGTGGCAGTCTTAAGGGTCAAAATTGGAGCCGTGTAAATAAGTCTTTCCTTCACTGTATGGGCCAGATCTGCTCTTAAAAGAGTTATATTCGTGCCTGTGTCCACCAGAAACAAACACGGGATGTCACAAATTGATCCTACCAGATAGAGTCCATTTTCCCCTCCGCAAAGTGCAGAAACATTCAGTCCTTTTTCAGGGGATTTATTCAGAATAGGTATCTTTCGTCCCGCAAGACGACCGCAAGTCAATTTTCTTGAGTAGACGTCATTCACTTGGCACACCCTCTGTACATGCCCCTTCTTAAAGCACTTCCAACAAGTCGCGTTCGCATTTCGCCGAGGAGCGCTCTGTTCAGCAGCAAGATTGTTCACTAATTTTTGCAACGCTTTCAATAGAGATTCAAATTTATCATCTCTTTTTTTCCAAGTGCCATCGTCTGTCTCTATTGACCTTGCTTTTATAGAGATTTTCGAAGCACTTTTCGCTGATTCAAATTTCATGCTATATGCCAAGGTCGATTTCAAATCAGTAAAGTCCATTAACCTTGTTGAAAGTTGCATGTCTTCGTCTCTGATGGCGTCGACGAAGTACTGGACTGCTAAGTTTTCCCGAACATCCAGAGGGTACTCAGCGTAGGTCAGGCTCATTAGTCGTTCCACATCGGCAGCCAATTCTTGAAGACTTTCTCCTGGCTTTTGTCTTCTTGTTTTCAGTTCAGTTCTATAAAATTGCGTCAGGTGGCTGTCTCCAAATCTAGATTCCAAAGCTTTCTCGACCGTCGTTAAATCTGTCAACTTATCAGCTGGAATTCCTTGAAGAACCTCCGCCGCTGATCCTCGGAGCGATGCCACAAGTTGACTGGCTTTCACAAAATCCGTCCATCCATTTGTAGAGCTCACAACGTCAAACTGAGTCTTAAAGACTGTCCATGATGTCTGTCCGTCGAATGTCAGGGGTTTGACTGTCGGTCGAGAAGATATGAATTCTGGACTAGCTGGAAAATAGTTTGGCCTTTCCTCAAGTTCACTTATTCTTCTCTCGAGGTTGCCGATCTTCTCTTGAACTTCGCAATTTGACTCCTCGATCTTCCTTTGAACTTCGCTCTCAACTTTCTAGATTTTTAATTTCACACATTGCACTTCCTCTTTTATTTTTCCAATGCATCCGTCAACATGAATCTTCATTTCTGCAACTTGACTCTCGGTGTGTGCTTGGATCTGACTTTTTATTTCCTCTTGTCCGGATCGCATCTCTTGTTCTAATCTCTCTTGTCCGGATCGCATCTCTTCCTGTCCAGCCTCCATTTTGTCTTCCAAACCGGCTTTCATCTCCGCCATCATGGCAAAGAGCTTCTCAAACTTTTCATCCATTGATCTGGTCAAATGTCCGGTCTCTGGCATTCACAGCAAATCAAAAGATCCCACTTCTGACACCAAATGTAACGAAATTGCTTTGTGGGTGTACGTGAATGCAAGCCAATAAGCAGGATTTTTAAAAAAATAAAGCTCTTTATTTTACAAATATTCCCAAGCAAAGAAACGTAGCACAAGTATTAACACAGCACTAGTAAAAATTCACAACAAAGACTATCAACGCTGAAAGGTTTCTTGTTAACTCACCAGCTTGCTTGCAGATCAAATTCGACTCTTCTTGGCTTGAAAGCTTGCCTTTTATACTTTTCAACAGGAAGTGACTTCATTACGTAGGAAGTGACATAATCTTTAGAAAGTTCATGAAACCAGTAGAAATATGTTGAAAGTTCGAGGTCCCTCTAGAGAATTCCTTTTGTCGCCAACTTTGTCGCCAAGTCACCAAAATGGTCGCCAAATTTGTCGCCATGGTCGCCAAATTTGTCGCCAAGTCGAAAAGTTTGTCGCCAAGATTGGCATCTCATTGAAACGATTTTATAGCTTTGTAACAAAAAATAGTTTTGTAGTAAAAAATAAATGTCATGAAAACAGAATCACAGCGTAAATATCGCAATGTGTAGAAACAACAAAGTCAATGGCTATGTCTGTATTGATCAATATGTAATATTTCATTACTTTTGTAACATTAGCGTAAAGGACTCTACGTTTGCCTTCAAGCTAGCCGAAAAGAGATTTTTTTAAAATATGATGCCGTTTTTAAACTGTTGCTGTTTAATAAACTGTTTGCTCCTTTATTTGCAATGTTCTTGAGTTGAAACTAAATCCTACATTCTGGTCCGTCGAAAGGAGTTGTCTGGTTGTTGCATATTCGCAAAATGGCTAAAGCCCAAAGGTTAAAGTCGCATTTTGTATGAGAGAGATTCAGCGTTATAAGGAGTCAGGATATCGAGGTACTTGATGATCCACAGTTGTGGAATGAACTGGGAAAAGAGATTGAAGGTTTAAAATCTGATTTGCATGACTATTATCTGGCATGTAGGGATGAATCGGATGACTTGCATAAATCTTCTATAGGAATGAAGGATACGGTAATTGATATACTAGCTAAGATTAGGTGCGTAAAGGCGAAAGCACAGGAATCCCGAGAATCGTTGAAAATTGAAGATAATTCCAAGTCTAGGGTTTTGGATTAAGTAGCGTGAGGTTGACCGGATTGGAACTATCGACGTTTGATGGCGATCTTTTCAATTGTTTGACGTTTCGAGAAGTCTTCACAACGACTATCGACACAAATAAAGACCTCTTAAGCATCCAAATTTAGTTATCTGATTGGAGCTCTAAATTGTGATTCGGTTAAACTAGTGTCAGGATTTTCAATATCAGCTAAGTGTTGTAAAGAAACGTGAAAGACTCTCTCAAAACGTTATGATAATCATAGGAATTTGGCATATGCACTTTTGTCCAAGTTTATAAACGTAAAGGCCATAAAAGTGAATAACCCGAAATCTGTATTTGAAGTGCTAGATACTTGTAATTTAGTTATCAGATATTTGAAAACCTTGAGGTTAAAATTTAATGAATTAGCGGACTTAACCATAGTATTTTTAATTCAGCTGAAATTAGATGAATAGCTGCGACAGCAGTGGGAGTTGTCATTGGGCAAATATTCTTTCTCGAGTTACGATGAGTTAGTTAAATTCTTAGAGAACAGTGATGAGGAAATCTATTTTGAATGCCTTGGTTTCTGACCAACGTTTTCGAAATAGATTTCCTCATCACTGTTTGAATCTTATGGAACCCTTTTGAAACGGCACAAGTTCTCTCGTATTGTTACCATCACCTACCTACATACTTTTCGCAAGTTTCTCTAAGAATTTAACTAACTTATAGTAACTATTTCTAAATTTTGGAAAATTGTGGGTCCTCAGTGTGAAGATTGTCATTTGTTGCATCAGTGTCCTCGGATTCAGAATTTAATTATGGAACAGCGATGGAGTCTGGTAAGGAAAAAGCGACTTTGTACTATTTGTCTGAGACCGGATCACTTTGCAAATAAATGCTTGTTTACCGACCGTTTTAAAATTTGTCAGATCATACTTTTCTTCATTAGGAGGAAAGGAAATCGGATGTTCAGTCTGCTATCGAGGAGCCTAAAACATTGCAGCACGAGCGTAACGTTGAACAAGTGCGCTTAGTTGATCAGGATCAAAAGCCGGGTTTGCTTTCGGAATGTAAATCGAAAGATTCAGGTTGTTTCTTTACACGAGCTTATGATTCGAATGCGCAGGGTTTGTTGTCGACTGCGTTAATTACCAACAGAACAGGCTCCGGAGATTCGGTCACGTGCAGGGCATTGCTGGGTAACGAAAGCCAGAGATATTTAATAACGGAGTCTTGTTGGAAAAAACTGGGGTTAAAGGGTTGACCAAACGCGCACAGAATAGGAGGTATCAAGAAGTGGGTTGCGGAGACTTCTTTTCAAGAGGTTTGGTTGGAATTTTCGCCCCATTTTGATTTTGGAAATCTTTAAAATTAACGCTTTGATGGCCAATCGGGTAACTTCATATCTGCCAAACTTTAGGGTAAACTTGCAGGCATGGCTCAATTAGAGGGATTAAAACAAGCAAACCACGAATTCTATATCTCTAGGTCAGTTGCAATTCTGATCGGTTCAGACTTGCATGCGGATTTGATCATTGGTCAATCCATTAAGGGTAGGATGGGATCGCCAAGTGCAATCAATACTACGCTTGGGTGGATTCTTTCCGATATGGTGTATGCGGGTGCAAATTCTGTGGGTTCAGGTGGAATTTGATTTTAAAGAGGTTTGGGGAATTAGAGTTGATTCCGAAAGATGTCTCAGTGTCCCTTTGTGAGGATACGTATATAAACGCAGTAATCCGATCTCAGGTGGGAAGGAACTCCTCCTGAATTGGGAAATACGGAAACTCGAGCTTTAAAGAGCTTTTATCACTTGGAAGGTAAACTTGATAGTGATCCTATTTAAAGAGACAATATTTGGAGTTTATGAGAGATTATTTAGAGTTAATTCATATGGTTCTAATTCCAAATTCGCAGGGTTTGAATCCTTGGAGATACTATTTGCCACATTATGGCGTTCGGAAGGATGACAGAACAACAACAAAACTGAGTGTTTTGTTTAATGCTTCCGCGACGGTTAGTGAGGGTCGCACGTTAAATGATTACTTGGAAAAGGGACCCAAGTTACAAAATATTTGTTGAAATTACTATTAAAATTTAGAGTTTACTCAATAGCTCTGACTGCTGACCTAGAAAAAATGTACCGTATGATCCTTGTGAATAAATATCAGGTCTATTATCAAAGAATCTTTAGGATTTTCAGTTCCATGAACAGGTTAAAAGTTACCGGTTATTAAAAGTCACATACGGCACAGCATGTGCACCTTTCTTGGCCATAAGAACCTTGCTTCAGTTAGCTCAGGACTATGAGACGTCATTTCCAGACACGGCAAAGGTTATTAGAGAGAACTTTTATGTCGATTATTTATTGACTGGCGCAGATTTAGTGCCAGATGCTAGACGATTAGTTAAGGATTAACTCAGGTAGTGGGAAAGGGTGGATTCACGATAAGAAAGTGGGCATGTAGTGATCTCAGGGTTGTTTCGGATCTTCCCAGTGAATTTAAATCTGTAGAATCAGATGCAGAAGTTCAAGATAAGTGGGTTAAAATGCTGGGAATTTTCTAGAGTCCTTTTAGGGATATGTTGAAACTTAATATTTCAATCTTCAAATCGGTAACCACGAAACGGGAATTATTGCTAGCCATCGCAAATATTTTCCACCCTTTTGGAATATTGTTGCCTTCTACTATTCGGTCAAAGATAATGCTCTTGGAATGACGCAATACCAAATACCATTTTAAACGATTGGGAAGAGTTCGCATCTCAGGTTGAATTGCTAAAGTCAATTGATACTCCAGGTTTCCTAAAAGGTCACATGAAGGTAGATTCTCGGATGGGATGCATGGATATTGTGATGTGGATCAGGTAAAGCTTATTCAGCAATGGTATACCTTAGAATTATTACTCGTAAAAATGATGCTGGAAATGGTGGTAGTGTTTGTGGCGGCAAAGACACGGGTTAATCCAGTCGAAACATTTACTATCCCTAGATTACAGTTATGCTCAGCACTTTTGTTAGCGCGTTTAAGTGCATCTGTTTTGGAAACATTGGCAATCCAAACTAATGGAGTGTACTTGTGGTTTGATTCTCATATTGTATTGAGTTGGCTCCATTTGCCACCTAAGAAGGGTAATCAGTTTGTTACTAAATAGAGTAGCTCAGATCAAATCTTTGGTTCCGCAAGCCCAGTGAAATCACATTGCATGAACTTCTTATCCCGCTTATTGTGCATCTAGAGGAATTTCACCAAATCCTCTGTTAATTCATCCATTATGGTGGTGTGGTCCACAATGGTTATGATAACATGAGCCTTTTTCTCCCTCTTTGATCGAAACATTTGTTATCGAACCAGAGTTCGATTGTGTAAGTTGCATACCGCGAACTACTCCTGACTTTTTATTGAAGTTTTCATCATTTTCAAAACTCTCTAGGGTAGTGGCATGGTGTTTCCGTTTTCCCTGCAATTAGAGAAATCCTGACGGGAAATGTAGTGGTAATTTGACTTCTTTTGCAAGAGGTCTCCACTTCCATACTTACAATTGTTACACTTGTTCAACAACAGGAATTTTCTGTGGAAATTGAGTTGCTTAGGCAACAAAGGCCATTGACTAGGGGTCACAGATTATTGCCTCGGAATATTTTTCTTGATCCGCAAAGCATCAATCGAGTAGGTGGTTTCCTACTCATTGTCAATCTCTAACATTTCAACAAAAACATCCCACGCTCCAGCCATCTCGGCATATAGTAACGAGGTTGTTAATTCGATCATTTCATGAAAGGCATTTTCAGGCTGGTCCACTCCTTGTGCTGTCTTTGCTTCGGCAAAAATATTGATTCGTCAATGGGCGTTCCATTGTACGCCAGGAGATTCACAACTGCACTTTATGAAAAAGACTGAGGGCTCAACTTGACAGCAACTAATGGGTAATTTGATTTCTGACAGAATTACTCCATCCCGTCCTTTTTCTAAAGTGGGAATGGATTTCGCTGGTCTATTTTTGACCAAATCTAATCTTCCTCGAAGTAAACCGAGATGAAAGTCGTATATTTATATCATTATTTGTATGTATACAAAGGCTGTTCATCAAGAGGTCGTTTTCGACCTATCGTCTCAAGCTTTGTTGGTAGACTTGCAAGCGCTTCATAAGTGGACGTGGTTGTCCATCGGATATCTATTCTGACAATGGAAAAACTTTACAGGCCTTGCAAATCAGTTGAAGCACTTTTTAGCATTCTGAAATCTACGTCTGTCCAGGAATATGTTGTCAGCCAATTCATTAGACATTTATTTCCACCCTATTCTCCTCATTTCGGGGGAAATTAGTAGGCGACAGCAAAGCAGACAAGAAATTACTCTCTATGAGTCTTTAGGGCTGCTGTCCTTAATTTTGAAGAGCTGTCAACGTTTCTCTGACAATTCGAAGCGTACCTGAACCTGATACCTTTAGTTCCAGTGTCGCCTGTTCCTAGCGATGTTAGAGCCTTGACGCCGGGACATTTCATGATAGGTTCTCTGTTGTTTGTAATTCCGGATTCAAATCATGAAGTCAATCTACGGTTGACATCGAAGTGGCACCTGAACCAGACTATTAGACAGAATTTCTGGAAAAGAATGTCTTCAATCACCTCTAACGAAGACTTAAATGAACTCGACTAGATCCAGAGCTTCAAGTGGAAGATTTGTTGGTCATACATGAAAGTCCCTCCATTGACATGGCAATTAGGAGTCATAAAAGAAACCTACCCAGGACTGGATGGATTCGTTCAAGCGGTTCTCATTCACACTCAAGATGGGGATATCAAACGACCAATAGTCAATTTTGCCAAACTCATCAGTGACACTTAACTCATGCGGCGGCCGGAGTATGTTGAATCTTCACTATATGGCACCATGAACAATATATTTGTATTTCTGCCATGCTTATATAAGGCTAGAATGTGATGTAACTTTTGCATTTGAATCTCAGCGTTTATGTTCAGTGTTAGGCGTTGCCCCTTTTACTCTTGTTCAATTTATCCGAATTTTTCCTCTTTCTAAATATGATGCCGTTTTTAACCTGTTTCTGTTTAATAAACTGTTTGTTCTTTTATCTGCAATATTCTTGAGTTGAACCTAAATCCTACAGAAGAAGAAGAATCTGAAATGTTAACATCTGTTATGAATATGGGACTACACGTTTTGGCCAGACGTGAAAAAAGTTCAGAAATATTCATTATTGGGTGCAAAAAATTCAATATTTTTTGAAATTTCAAAGAAATTGAGATAGGTGGTGTTCCTTTTTATGACAAGATATTGGAAGAAGTAACCATTAAGATGTTCATATGTCACAAGCAAAATTAAGCATAGATACGAGCTACAGTCCTCTAATATCTATTGCTTTTTCCTTCAAAATGAATGGCCTTTCATTAATTTTAGGAAAGTTATATCTATATATATAATTCTCTTACGTGGCGACAAAAAAAGGTCGAATTTCTTAATCGCCGTTTGGCAACAGCTCGCAAGTTTGATTTGTTTACATCCGCGGAAAGTCCGAAGCCGCTTCGTGTGATCACGTTTATTGAAAACTATTTTTAGTAGTTGGAAATTTGTAAAAATAATAAATTTAAGTCGTGCTGTCGGATATATTATCCGAAATGAACAAAAGCGAACTGAACGGGAGTCCACATAATATGCAACAGAATTATCAAGATGCAATGCCTATGGTACGCAAGTTTGGTAAAACAGATCACTTTCTGACATTTACTTGCAACCCATCTTGGTTTGAAGTTTTAAATTGCATGGAGGGAGTACAACGTCCTGAAGACCGACCTGATATTATTATACGTGTATTTAATATGAAATTAAAAGAACTTTTAGAAGATATTTGCAAGCATGGAATATTTGGAACTGTTTTGACCTATATTTATGTTATTGAGTTCCAAAAGCGAGGTTTGCCTCATGCCCACATTCTTCTAACTTTAGATTCAGAAAGCAAAATTCGCACTAAAGATGACATTGACAAGTTTGTGAGTACAGAACTTCCAGATCCTTGCACTGATCTTAGACTCTTCCATATTGTGACAAAATGCATGGTACATGGCCCATGTGGAACTATAAATATAAATTCTCCATGCATGAGAGATGGACAGTGCTG
>BGPR01000363.1:489023-607766 GCA_013235015.1 Araneus ventricosus
GTATTTTTTTGCATTACATTTTTAATTTGTTTCAATGTTGTATATTATTTTATATCTGAATGGATTGAATATACCTGCTTTGATACAATTTTTTTTGTAGAGCACAATCTTCAATGTTGTATATTATTTTATATATGAATGTATTGAATATATATATACCTGCTTTTGTACAATATATGTTTTCGTAGAGCACGATCTTTTGAATATGTTTCTGCGGTAGCTCCAAAATCTGAAATATTTAGCTGTGTTTATGAGGAAGTTTTCTATGACTGATTGTCAAGTGTATTTTTTTGCACTGCATTTTTAATTTGTTTCAGTGTTGTATATATTTTATATCTGAGTGGATTGAACATACCTGCTTTGATACAATTTTTTTGTAGAGCACAGTCTTCAATGTTGTATATTATTTTATATATGAATGTATTGAATATGTATATACCTGCTTTCGTACAATTTATGTTTTCGTAGAGCACGATCTTTTGAATCTGTTTCTGTGGTAGCTCCAAAATGTGAAATATTTAACTGTGTTTATGAGGAAGTTTTCTATGATTGATTGTCAAGTGTATTTTTTTTGCATTACATTTTTAATTTGTTTCAATGTTGTATATTATTTTATATCTGAGTGGATTGAATATACCTGCTTTGATACAATTTTTTTTGTAGAGCACAATCTTCAATGTTGTATATTATTTTATATATGAATGTATTGAATATGTATATACCTGCTTTCGTACAATTTATGTTTTCTAAAAATTGATAAATGCCAAATATTTGGATGGTAGCATCATTTGTAAACAGTTTATCAAAAAGAGGTTTAGATAAAAAAAAATGAGATGTTCAGTTTCGCATTTTATTTCTTTTTATTTGTACAGTCAATATTTAATTGCTTACTTTTTATAATTCAAACAATTCAAATCGCGTAATTCCTTGTGTATAAAAACAACTAACAAAAAGATACAGTGGTACCTCCGAAAAGCGGACAGTCACGGGACCAAAAGTTTTGTCCGTTTTTAGGAGGTGTCCGCTATTCGGGATGACAAACTTTTTATAAAAAAAGTTTTTTCACTTCTGTTTGATATATGAAACATATATTTTTATCTTGCTTGTTAGAATAATTTTGAAATGTTTGCCAAAATAATTGAAAGTTTTTCAAAAATACCTGTCCGTTATCCAGATTGAATAACATGGATTGTCCTATATAGAAGGACTGGGACTCGTAAAAATGTCCGTTAATTAGAGGTGTCCGCTATTCGGGAGTGTCCGTTAAGGAAGGTACCACTGTACCTATATCCTACTAGTCATTGAAGCCTGGATAAATTTATCCTAATTATTTTTCATGTCAGGAACAAATTAATGAATTCAGAAGAAATTGCAAACAATACCTATGATAAGGTTTCGTCGTCAAAAAGTGAATTCTTTGCCGATAGTGATACAGTCAATCCGTTCTGCTGCCAATACTCTCCATTTAAAGGAAAACAAAAAGAATGAATTAGTCCAGTCGAATTGTACTTTAATATGGAAAAAGTACATAACAGCAATTTTATTGCTTTAAGTTGTTGGGTCGGCCATACAAAACATGGTAATATATTTTGCAGAGGGAAATTGGACCGGATAAAGAAGGGAGGGGAAGGGAAATTCGAACAATCGGTTTTTTGCCTTTACATAAAAAGCTAGAGAGGAAAAATTCAAATTACAAATTTATAGATTGTAAAAATATCTATAAAGTGATCGTCGAACGTTAAGATACAGTAAACTCTGGCTACAACAATATCCGATACAACGATAAATCCCTCTACAACAATAAAATTTTTGGTCCCGGTGAATTTCCATAGAACATAATAACAATCTCCCCTGAGCATAACGATATTCTGTACAGCAATAAACCCCTGTACAACAATGTTTTTTCAAATCTCAAAGGCATTTTTTTCCTCTGTAACATTATTTCATGAAGGATAAACAAACTTATAATGACGAAAATTCCAAAAAAGGCGCTGTTTCAGATGGCTGAATAATCTGCTTGAGACTTCAAAAGTCTTCAACTCAGCTTGAAGACAAAAAGTGGCAATATGTTTGGAATTAACGTGGAGGAATATTTAACAGTGGATGATTATCTTATGGTTTTTGAAGGAGTTACTGAAGAAGAAAATCCATTTCGTCTGTGATTTCGTACAGAAATCAAGGAAGAAATGGAAAATGATGATGAAGAGGATGATGATACAGATTCAGCGCAATCTTTATAGACTTTAATCAGGGGTGACGCCAGTGGGGGGACCGAGAGCAATGCACCTCCCCGTTGGGGAAAAAGTTTGTATCCCGTTCACGCACATTAAACTAATAGATAAATAAAGATCCGGATAAAATTTGATATCAACTTCATTACACTTTTCCCCCGTAAAGCAAGTCGTGCCCCCCCCCGTCGGGCAGACACTACTGCCACTCCTGTCTTCAATCAGTTCAGTCGCCGCGGGCAATTTTTTGAAGCCATTCATGCACCAAATGATGATCATTTTCGTGCATTATTCTCTATGAAAACCTTCTTAGTTCGCTTAACAGTTAAAAAATGAATAAGCAAACTAAAATATTGGATTTTTTCGATAAATAAGATTCTCAGGTATGTGAACAGTTTTATTGCATAACTGAATTTTGAAATTTTTGTACGCTTTAAAACAAACATCACTCTGACGATGATTTATTTCCAAAATGTATATTGTTGTATTGTGTCCACATAAAAACAACCAAAATTTAACTTTTTATATCGTAATTATATCGTCCGTCGCCCATTGCCAGAGTCTAATGTACACCATAGAACAATACATACCTCTCTTTATTTGCTCCCCAAAGTATTGTTCTAAGGAGGCATTACTATATCTTAATTAGAGCAGGAGTAAATTTGAAAAAAAACGTAAATTTTGGAAAAGTATTTTTATATTTTTTACAATGAAAGCGCGAAATTTTTGCAATTTCTTGTTAGTACCTATTATATAGTAGGGTTTGTCTGGTAAAAAATTTCAGATCCAAATCTTTATTTATTATTTTATGACGTTGATTTTTGAAAAATTCAACATTTTTGAAAAATCAACGTCATCAGAAAATGCCAGTAAGTACTTTTTTCATCTGTCGGAATTCGCGGAGAGAAACAAAATCCTACTCTAAAAGTGTTGTTCCACAATTTCAAATGCCTTTATAATGGTCATTTTTAAATAAAAAGTACTACAAACAAAGTTTGAAATTAACATTTTGTCTCATTTATTATGCCGAACGAGTTGTCCCCATCGCAGAAAAATTTTCCTGTTGGGAAAAATGCGTTCAGGTAAAATAAGCGAGACAAAATGAAAACTTGAAACATAATTTTCGTCACATTTTACTGAAAATCGATCAATATAAAGGCATTTGAAAGAGTAGGACAATGCATTAAGAGTAAGATTTTTTTTATCTCTGCGAATTCCTACAGATAAAGTAGGAATTACAGGCATTTTCCGACGACGTTCTTCATTTTTTAAAAAAAAGTTTAATTTTTGAAAAAATAATAAAGATTTGGATCTGAAATTTTTACCATATAGATACCCTATATATAATATGTACTTAGTGAAATTTTAAAACTTTTGATTTAATTTTTTTAAAAATTAAAAATTCTTTTTCAAACTCAAAGGTTTTTAATTTACTCCTGCCCTAATTAAGCTATATAAACGTTCGGCGACTCTTTTTATATATCTTTTTAATATCTATAAAGTTTTAATTTAATTTTTTTCTCAGATTAATAGCCTTTTTTTAAACGTAAAAAACTGATCGTGCGAATTCCCCTTCCCCTACCCTTTCATCAGGTCCGATTTTCGTTTGCAAAATACAGTGCCATGTTTTGTATGGCCGACCCAACAATTTAAAGAAATGAAATTTCTGTTATGTACTTTTTCCATATTTTAATAATTTTCATGACAATTCGACAGGACTAAATTTCATTGAAGTTGAAAGAGCGATTAACCCAGCAGCGTAGAGGTGTTTTGAGTTACCGTTCTTAGAGGTATATTTTTAACATTGTGTCTATGGGCGAAAACTTCCGTGCCAAACAAAAATGACCCTGAAGATGGGTGACCGCTTAGAGAAGTTTTTCTGCAGTAACAGCTCACTATATAAATTATACCAGGGGTGGGAAGCTTTTTTGCACGGAAAGGCTTCATTGAATTTCGGCAGTTGGGCAAAAGGCCGCAAGAGCAGAATCTTGAGGGTTATTGCTCTGTAATTATTATTATATCATTTATTACACAGACTTATTATATTATGAAACTAAAAAAATTTAAGTATTTAAACTGTACATTAGTAAGTGAAAGCAGCAGGTAATTGGTAAATATTGTTTTATTTAGAAAACAAGTGCATATATGTAAATGTAAATAACTTGCAGCATAAGAATCTGAAGAAGACCGTATGCTGCTTTAAAGCCTTAGGTTGCCCATCCCTGAATAATACATATGAAAAAATGGAAGAGGTGCGTAATTCAGAGCGATAGTTATTACGTATAATGCAAAGCATGGGCACAAAATCTGAATATACTTTGTCATATTCCTTATAAAACTAACTGTACACTCATGTCCAGCACACAGGTCATACCGCAATCCATGTCTACTTTGTACCAGTGTAGATAATTTTGCACCGTCATAAAATTTGTTCTGGAAATTTGAATAGAGGCCAATGTTTAGGGATAAGTGTTTGATGATTCTTTCCCGTTTGTTGGTAACACTGACGAGTGTATTTCAGTCCTTTAACGTATATGAAAAGCATTCAGGAAGTTACAGAAGAATGAAAACATTGAGCCAGCTTCCCAGTAAAAATTGTTAGTCTTTAAAAATCTATCACTGATGAAGAAAAAACAAAATTTCTGAGGGCAAGTGCATTTCAAATGTGAAAGATAATAAACCTAGCTCTCATTCTGCTGCAAGGAATGCCTATTATACTTGTTAGGTACGTTTAATTAATTTTTTCTGATGTGGAGAACTTTTACACTTAATAAAAGAGTTTATCTGCACCATGGAAATGTGAGGTGAGAAGTAAGCCCAGTTGGGTTTTAATTTATTTTTGAAATATTTAGTATTAATTAAGTAATGAGAAAACTGCTTGCTTTTGCACCAGAGATTCTGAGGATAGTAATGAAGGGTAATAGGAGCTAATTAATATATGAATTAATCTCCAGAAACCCTAGGAGCTTGCCTTAATGCCATTTCACCTGGAGAGTGTTCTCTTAAAATGCCGAAGCCATTTTCGAATCTCCAGGCGAATAATTTGCATAAAAGAAAGAAAATTCATGTAAGGGAGCCTTAAAGGCTTCTTCCTTTCTCCAATGAAGAGGAAAAGGGCTTTTGCATGTCGTGCAGTCCAGTTGAATGACTTTGGGTTCCTGTCAATATATTACACCTTAAAAAGATAATAAACAATTACCTTAATAAGAAAGGTGTGATAATAAACAGATTTATTCATGAAACAGATGGCAAGGAATATATTTAGATTATTGAAAAAAAGAAACTGAAGAAAACTGTAGATGGGTATTATGTATTTTCAAACAAAAAAATAATTTGGTTTGAAAGATATTATTTGTTAGAATTCATGATCTCTTTTTGTATATTTCTGACCAAGATGTTAGTGAATATGTTTAAAATTACGCTGAAGTGTGTTGTTTTATTAAAATTTACTGTACAAATAACCAGAGCAAAGTATCCCCATCTATGAGGTAACCTTGTACCAAAATTTCGAAAAATACAATTTATTATTAAATTGCTGTATGATTCGAAGTTTGTTGCAAAACATTTCTCTGGTAGTCATCAAACGAGGAAAATATGAGAAAAACCATTTTTTAAAGAGAAGAACAACTAAAGAAATCTCGAAATTCTTTTTGAAACGACATGAAAATTGATGTAAAGTAATCTCGGATTACGGTGTATGCTCCAGATTATAAATTTGTAATGAAATGAAAAGAAGCTTTTATTATTTTTTAAAAAATCCGCATCGAAAGCATTAAATGGCATTAAATGTTCCAGTTTTGTTAAGAATTTAATATCGAAAAGTATGGGAATTCCTTGCTTTTAAACTTACTCCAAAGGCTTCTTAAAACTTACAACAGCAGCACAGTGAAATACAATGGACACTTCTTCAAGAAGCAGATGTTTGTCATCTTCATTCATGCCTAAATTCGGCAGAGAAGCATCTCCAGATATCACGCGAACTTTTCCCAGTATCTCTGGAGTTTCATTTCTGAGTTTCTCAAATATCTGAAAAACACATAAAGAAATTCATTTCAGAAAACATGAAAATTTCTATTTCAATAATTTTAGAAATTTTTAATATATCAGGTACTACCCTTTATAAAATAATCAAAGATCTCAATAATTAACTCGTTTAGATAAAAAAAAATTAACTTCATTTTGAGCATGTTTTTTGAGCACTCAGCTTCATGAGGGAACTATTAATCCAAATCTCAGTATTCGAAAATCTGCTCTTAAGGTTTAGGTTGTTTTAAAAATGCGTCACATAGAATGCAATGAAAACAACAACAACAAAAATAAATGTAATCAAGAACTAAAGAGCATAAGCCTAATTATCAAACAGAAAAATTAGTGGCTCAGAACGGTAACTGTTTCGAATCGTTTATTTATTACTAGCCAGGTTTGGAAGCCAGCTTGTTCGCCGGGAATACTAATTGTTTAATTTCAGTTTAATCTCTTAAGCGTGATAGCATTTTCATGGTTGCCGTAACAATATATTTTTGAACTTCAAACTATGATAGACATTTAAGCAGTGCACCTATTCAGTTCATTGCGTAGGAGAAGGTCCAATACCTTTTTTTAAAAAAATATATAAATTTTGGGTGCTTTAGAAACATCAGCATAAAAGCTTTCTAACCATCTTTAATTTTTCCTCCTACTTAAAACCTAGTAATTAAAAAAAATAAATATATAATTCTTCATTTTCAACAAACTTACATCACTGGATTGTACATTAGCCTCCTCTGTGCTGTACCTTGACCCGGGCGACAAAATATGACATCGTCACTCGCCAATTTGGTACAAAGGTAAACCTCTCAATATCATTACACAATTTAGGTACATATGTTGGTTAAATAATATCCCAACTCAAAAAAGTAAGTTGGGCTTCTTAAAAATGTGTAGATAAATAGTTAGAAACTTTCATTCACCAGAAAGCAAGTTACATATTAACTACGGGGTTACACCCCCTTCTCGCTCCTTTCGCCAACGTGATTCTTTTGGGATCACTATGTGATCCGAGCTCGCTTCGCTCGCTCGCCATACAGATATGCGTTTCTGCTAGTTATATGTAATTATAAATGCAATAATTACCAAAAGTAAATTTAAATAATTTGTAATTGCATGAACTCCTAAAAGTAATTTTTCACAAAATCTCAAAACCAAATCATCAATTTCTAAAATTAAAATTTTCTGGTAGCAGAAAGATATAATGTAAACATTAGAAAGAAATTTATATGCTCAAGTATATAATTCTAAAATGTTTAACACTCTGACACCTAAGCCGGCCGTAACCGGCTATGCGACTTCTATACTAGTGGGGCGGATTTCGGCTATTTTACTGTTCCGAAAGGTGGAAGAAGGCAGTTGGGCCATTAAAGGGACCCTTAGGGAAAAGACGAGATGAAAAGCCTGCCATTCATATCTCCCACCACCCATAGTGAGGAGAAAAGGAGAGCGGACGAATCCATTCCACAGATCAATTAGTAAGCAAACCAACGTATGCAACTGTACTCAGACTTTGAAAACTCTGGGTTAAAAATCCAAATTATTTACATTGAAGCAAAATATCCTAGAAACAATTTTAGGATTTCAAGTGTGATCAGATGCAACACTGTTTGACAGGAGCTAACATATCAGGAAAAGGACAATACCTGACATGGTCGGAGACCAGTCGTGTATGCAGGGTTTCTTAACAAAACTGTGGATTGATAGTCCCCAACGTGCCTGGGACCGTATTCTTTGGTGAATACAAGAGGTGAACTTTTGAGAGACGAGAGAGAAAAATTTGCCTTGTTGGGAAAGGCTATAGCGAAGTAGGAATAATGGTCGGGAATTTTTGAAGTTTGTAAATGGAATGGCGTTTGCCTTGTGAACAGACCTTTGGCGAGATAAAAGTTGAGTTGGGATTTGAACAGGAGATCGATTTTTACTTATCTGGGGATAGGAACCAGAGAGGTCTCGTGAGAATTTTCGGATCCGGACTTGCAGTCATCCCAAGAGGGATTGCGAATTTTTGTGTGTTTTCCGGACAGACCCGGACCTCGGGCCTGATCTTGCGAGAGTTCACGTGGAACTCCGGTAACCGTACTGAATTTTCCAGCAGACAGAATGTTAGTTAGTCTCTAGTTAATTAAAGAGGAGATACCGCAAGCAAGTTCAAATGGAACTGTTTCAAAAAAGTTCCTGTTACAAATGTTCATTTATTTCTAAATTCTCGACCAGAGCACAGTACCTCCCCTCGAGGGTATTTAAATTTTACTAATGGTGTATATTACTATAATAACGAATAAAATGAATATTGTAAAATTTGCATAAATGTGATTGAGCTGTAAATAGATTTCTGAACGACAACAATTTGCCTCCATCTTGTTGAGCCATAAACAGCGGCCATCGGTCGTGATGTCACAGCTTAATTATATTTTTAAATATTGGCAGAGGACTGATCGACTACCCAGACTAACCTGCATTCGAAAAAACTGAGTTTTGGACCCGACTCATCAGAGGAATGCTTGGACTCACGGATTTGGATCTTGAGGTCATCCTCAAAAAGAGACGGAATTTCTTAATCAAAATAGCGATCGACTCGACTCATCAGAGGCGTTCTAGGATTCGGGAGTTAGAATCCGCTTTGTCTTCTTCAAAGAGACTAAATTACTCCTAAGGAGGGAGAAATATCCCGTTCTAACTCAATACTCGACAGGCGATTGGTTAGGGTGCTGCTTTGCAATACCAAGAGACACGGGTTCGAGCACTTGGACATTTATATTTACAATTGAAGAGCTGAGTGGAAGAACATGTTAAGTGACAAATTTGAAAAATTGAGATAATTGGGCAAAAGAACACGTTGAAGTCTAATTTAAATATAGGAAGTTCATTAAATCTGAAAAGTAAAAAAATAAAGAAGTTTTCAGTGTATGAACATGTTAAGTGCACGGTCTCTTGCTTTTTCCTCATGGAAGAACAAGTTAAGGGCATTTAACATCTTCTTCCATGAGAAATTTGTTAAACTTGAATAAAATAACATCTGCTTCCATTGAAACATAATCGTTTTCTACGCGGGAAATAGTATTAATGCAGACGAAAATATTGAGAAGACAATTCGAAAATAGAAATCGTTTGCTTTTAAAAGAAGTTTTTACAATAATTCTTTACAATTTTTCTATGTGGGCTTCATTGCGAGTTATACATCAAGCTGAACTGCATTGCGTAACAAAGGAAAGAGCAATTAACGGTCAGTAACAGAACTTTTTAAAACTCGTGAATTTTTTTTTGAATAATGGTTTATTTAAGTTAACGGAATTTATTCTTATGAATTTGTAACAGGATACTAACTATTTT
The DNA here is from genome assembly GCA_013235015.1 of Araneus ventricosus. Taxonomy (NCBI): domain Eukaryota; kingdom Metazoa; phylum Arthropoda; class Arachnida; order Araneae; family Araneidae; genus Araneus; species Araneus ventricosus. Next base: position 498,611 of record BGPR01000363.1, read on the forward strand.
TTTTACTTCAAAAATTTTCCATTGATCACCAATTTAGTTTGCTTAGCTATTTGTGTTTTTGCTTTTTTTCACACATTTTTATTTAACTTGAATTGTTTCATGAATGTTAATAACAATATTAAAAGCGATGTTTGTTTAATTAAAACCTTAAATACCACATTCATTTCCGTGTTCAGAAGACATTCATTTCGATGCTCCCAAGACAGTGGTAAGACTGCTTTGAAGAAAGATTCACCAGTGCCACTAAACTCTTCAGTACAAAATCTATTGAATAGGGAAATTCGTGGAAAGCGAAATATTTTTATGAAAATAAATCAAGTTGAGATAATATCATAAAATATATACCTGTAATAATCTCACTTTAATTTTACTTTAAAATCTAATATTATATATTTTAAAATTTTAGTTCAATATTAATGTATTCCGAAATCACTTTTCTTAGACTCCAGTTTCGTTTTTTCCCCGCTCTGGAGGTATATTAAATTTCACGTTTTGGCATTTTTATTACTAAAAGAATATGTTAATCGCTTTCACGCGCCCACAGAAAATCATGACGTCGTCTTCTTGGCGCCAGAATTATCCCTAAAACACTGACGTAATTTACTAAAAATAGCTATTAATCTCTTCACTTTCATCACGTGTCTATTTGTTAATCCCCTATCTCAAAGAACGTATGGCTTTTCTGCTCTCTTTCGACTTCAAACATTCATACGAGATGTACGTATATTCCGCCGCTCTTCCGTAATAAATAAAAAATAGTTAATAACTCGGACTGTTCCTTACTTAACTACTACAACAACGAAATCATTTTATACATTTATTTTTAAAAACTACACTCTTATTATTGAGCAGAAAAGCAGATTTCCTTATTTTAATTATTTTCTACTTTTTAGTCTTTTATTTAGAATTTATTGTTATAGGTATTATGAAATATTATAATAATTTTTCTCAAATTATTGAGCGAAACTTTACTTATGTTAAGCAATCAATTGATAACCAAGTTCTGAAAATATTAAAATAGTTTATTCTCATCAAGAACACACGAGTGTACAAAATTTCAAATTGCACTAATAAGTGAATGAAAAATGAATTTTAGAATTCTATTTTCACAAAAAAGAAAAAAGCCATGTTAAATGAAATTGTAAAAATAATATGTTAATGTTTATGACAACCAAAGAATTAATACTTCAAAAAACTAATACTCTTAATTTTATTGTTTCCCAAACTTACATATTATTTTGTGATCTTCTTGTGTGTCTGTGTGCTATTTCAACCTCCAATTTGCTTTATTTTTGTCGTTCAACTTATGTTGAAAATATATAGAGCTTTATAGTAATACAGTTTTGCCAATTCATTATTATTTGTATGTATTTAATCTACCACTATTACGTTGTGGAGAAAGTAAAATGTACTTAACATGTTCTTCCATGACTAAGCAAACGAAGTTTTTTGACGCGTGCTTGGAAGAACATGTTAAGTGCAAAAGATTATTAATTTTCTCTGTAATTAAAAAAGCTGTAACAATGTCAATAAACATAAAATATTTTAAATGCTTTCTCGTCACAAAAGTGCCGGAACAGCAAAAATTGGGTGAAAAAATTAAAAAATTTAACCTTTAAACTTTAAAGCTCGTTTCCTGAAATTCGCTTAATTGTCACTTAACGAAGGACAAAGTATGGAAGTGAATAGCAGACGACGAAGTCAAAAAGACGTAGTCCATGTCCTGAGGTTGAAACCCTACTTTGATCCAAAGAAACAACTAGATGACGCAGGAGCTCACAACATTCCCAGGAGACCTGTTACGAGGAGCCAGACCAGATTACAGCAGGACGCTGATTCCTCTTAAGGAGGGAGAAATGTCACATTTTAACTGAATACTCGCTAGCCGAATGATTAGGGCGCTGCTCTGCAATATCAAGAGACTCGGGTTCGAGCCCTTGGACTTTTATGTTTACAATTTTATTATTATTTCGATTATTTAATTTATATGCAAAATAGCATTTATGTAAATTTCATATATGTAAATTACTCCTTTAATTATTCTTATTAACTGTAACTGTATTATTAACTGTTTCGCCAACTGTATAAAAGCAGATGTAATATTTAGTTCTCTGAATATAGTCTCGAGTTGAGATTAGCGAGCTTTGTCTTCATTCGACTTTAGTAAATGCATCCAATCGATTATCTACGCGACAGTTTGGTGAAGTCTCCGTTTACGATAAACACTTCGGAAGAGCTACGCAGAAGTCGACGAGTTCAAGGACATCCTCCAGAATTTGGCCTATTACAGAATCCAATTAGAGAAAAATTGCACGACTCGAAGGAAACTGCGCCAAAACTGCCTAATGATACCAGCTCCGTTTCTGTCAGCATTGCACCAGTACCGATCCTGACGTACCAGTTACCCAGAAATTCCTGTATTTTCTCCGAAGATGAGCAAGAAGACGTTAACAAGTGGCTGAAGGACTTTCAAAGAATCGCCATCTATAACCATTTGGTTGATCAGATCTGCCTGGCTAACGTTATTTTCTATCTCGCTGGAACAGCCCGACAGTGGTTCGACAACAATGAGATCACTTTCACCAATTTTACTACATTCGAGAATTCCCTGAACAATCGTTTTGCCAAACAGATGACCTATGACGCCAAACTGAGAGGCTGTTACTAACACGTACACAGCAAATTGGAGAGATGTCTGAATCGTACATCCAAGACGTACTCTCTCTGCGCCGGAAAGCTAATCTTTCCATGTCAGAAGACGAGAAAGTAGCGCATCTCATGAAGGGTATATCGGAAAGACTTGTACCAGACTCTATTAGTTCAGGACTTTAGGATAGTCGATGAGTTTGTAAAAAGATGCCGTGAGATAGAAAGTCTTCGACGAAGACGTATCACCCGAACAAGATTTCAGAGGTTACCTAATGTTTCGGCAGTGTCAGCCGAAACAGACGTTGGTGACATAAGATCCTTAATACGTGAAATTGTAAGGGAAGAACTTCGAAAGGTCTTACTGGAAATTCAATACTACACGAATGATGAACCTGAGTCACCACCTGACATTGCATCTATGATCCGAGAAGAGGTTATGGAGATTCTGGCACCAATCGCTGCTCCGAGACGACGCAACTCTGTTCCTCGCCGCAACACCAATTCTCAACGCTCATTCTCAGTTAGATCGTCACCAAGACGTGAAGCCAGAAATAGCGCCATTCCGAAGCGTAAAACCGACCTGTAGAGAACTGACAGCAACGTGCCTCTCTGCTTCCGCTGCGAACGACAAGGACACGTTCTGAGGTACTTTAGGGAGAGGCGGCAAATATTCGCAGATTCAAGAGCCGCAAGAACATTCAACTCCCGACGAGATGCAGATACTGAATCTACACAAAGCTTTGAAGATAGTTACGAGCAGCCGACTTCCTCCAGCTTCAAGAGAAATTCAGCTTACCCTCGACGTTCCCGCTACCTTTACGCCGCTCCAGCCTTTCTCCACGTCGAACCAATGAGAAAAACTAACTCAGGCGACCTGTGCATGAGATGAGACCGCAAGTGAAGAATATCCTCCGACGTACATTACAACTAAGTTGAAAAAGAACACCACCCACATCACAGTCAATAGACAGTATGTAAAAGCCCTCGTTGTTTCAGGTGCCTATTACTCCGTTATATCTGAAGAATTACGCCGAAAATTGAATGCTCCTATGTTTATTGAGACTGGATCCACACTGAAAACTGCATGTGGAAAACCTGTAACCGCCTTGGGACGATGTGTATTAAAAGTGAACTTGAATGGAACTGTGAAGCCTTTTGAATTTTTAGTGTTTCCGCAGTGCAGTCATCAAATGATTCTTTGATGGGACTTTTTCCATGCCACTGATGCCGTCGTAGATTATGGAAAGGAAGAGCTTCAACTTGCAGAGAGTCTTCCAGACAACATAACTTCAGGCAAATCGGATTTCTCCTTGTTTTACGCAGCAGATTACCTAATTGAAGCCAATTCAGCGAAGCAAATATCTGCTCTTAATCCAGATATTGAAGACGTAGATGAGACTTTGATTATTGGTGACAAAGTTCTCATGTGCGAAAGAGAGCTATCTATCTCAGCGTCAATTGTTAACGGTGAGAGTGGTCGCTGTAATGTAGGGTTAACTAATTTCTCTCGACGAACCTAACTGATTCCAGAGGCGATAAACATAGCCTGCTTGACGACTATAGACAACGACGCCATTTGTTCCCTAAAAGGAGAAGATCGAGAAGGTTCTAAGGGACACAAGGTCAGGACGAGAATAAATCGAGAAAAATTTAAAGGAGTTTTGGACGCTGAATTAACTTTTTTGAGAAAGAAGAGCTATTGAACTTATTGGAAGAATTTGTTGACATTTTTTTACCTTAACAGAAAATCGAGAAAATCCAGATGCAATGCTGTGAAGCACAACATTGAAACAGGTGACAGCGCCCCAATAAATTAGAGACCTTACCGTTCGTCAGCTACTGAGAGACGTGTGATTGAAGACAAAGTACAAAGGATGCTGAAAGAAGACGTAATACAGCCATCAGACAGCCCGTGGTCATCTCCAGTCATGCTTGTGAAAAAGAAGAATGGTGAATGGCGCTTTCGTGTCGATTATAGAAGACTGAACAAAATCACCAAGAAAAACGTCTATCCGCTGCCACGCATCGATGACGCTTTAGACTCCTAGATGGAGCAAAAATTTTCTCTATGATTGATTTAAAGTCTGGTTACTGGAAAATAGATGTTGATGACAAAGACAGGGAAAAGACTGCATTTGTGACGTCAGATGGCCTTTATGAATGTAAAGTCATGTCATTTGGATTATGCAATTCCCCAGCCACATTTGAGCGGATGATGGACACAGTATTACGAGGCCTCAAGTTGAATATATGTCTTTGGTATGTGGATGACATCATTGTGTATGCACCGAATTTCCAAGAACACAAATTTCGTTTCAGGAAGGTTTTGAAATGTCTCCAAGAGGCAGGTTTGACGCTAAATTCCAACAAATACTCTTTCGGCAAGAAGAAACTTACGATATTGGGACATCTAGTTGATCAACATGGAATCTATCCCGATCCCTAAAAGACAGCTGCCGTAACAAAGTTCCCTGTTCCAGAAAATGTCGCAGATGTCCGAAGTTTCCTGGGTCTGTGCTCGCATTACCGGAGGTGTATCAAAAACTTTGCCGATATCGCAAAGTCTTTGCATGCTTTTGAAAAAGGATGCAAAGTTTTCATCGGGAACGCCGCAAAAGGGATCTTTCTCAACTCTTAAGAAGTTACTGACCAGTGGCCCTGTTTTGAAACATTTCCTTCCATACGCAGAAACGAAGATACATTCGGACGCTAGCGGATATGGCATCGGTGCAGTACTAGCACAAGTACAGGACGGTAAAGAAAGACCAATAGCCTACGCTTCCAGGTCTCTGACAGCTGCCGAAAAGAACTACTCTACGACCGAGAAGGAGTGTATTGCTGTCGTCTGGGCTATCAGTAAATTTAGACCGTATATCTTCGTAAGACCCTTCACCGTAGTAACGGATCACCACTCTTTGTGCTGGCTAGCCAATCTCCATGATCCCTTCGGCTGACTTGCACGCTGGGCTTTGAGGTTGCAGGAGTACGACATCGACATCGTCTATAAGAGCGGCCTTAAACATTCGGATGCTGATTCATTGTCAAGAAAGCTTCTTTTCGAAGCAGTAGTCGAGAACGGTGATGAAATTCCTTCCCTTGCAGCTATCACAGATTACACAAAAGAGCAGCTAAAAGATAAACACTTGAAGTCCATAATTAAAACTCTCGAGGAAGGTGACGGTTACCAAAGTTATGAGATGAGAAACGATGTGCTGTCCAAAAGAAACTATTATTCTATGGGACAATAATGGCTTTTGGTGGTACCGCAACAACTCCGTCGTGATGTCTTAAAGAGTCTTCATAATGCTCGAACTTCCGATCATTTCGGATTTGCCAAAACGTATGACCAAATAAGGAGAAAGTACTTTTGTCCAGGATTAAATGGGAGAGTACGCCGATATGTGTCACATTGCAGAGAATGCCAAAGACGAAAATTTCCACCTCTACTTCAAACGGTGCAGCTCCATCCGATTAAAACCCCTGATATACCATTTTCTAATATTGGAGTAGATCTCCTTGGACACTTTCCGGTTACACGAAACGGGAACCGATGGATGATTGCTTGTACAGATTATTTGACGAGATTCACAGTTACCAAAGCGCTACCGAATGCTGAAACAATCGAAATTGCAAAATTTTTAGTTGAAGAAGTCATACTGATTCACGGTACCCATAGAGAAATGATAAGTGATCAAGGACGTCCCTTCTTATCCAATCTTGTAAAAGATACCAATCAATTGTGCCAGACGTCTCACCTTCTAACGACCGCCTACCATCCACATACGAACGTCTTAACAGAAAGGTTCAATAAAACATTGGTAGACATGCTGTCCATATACGTAGACGTCGAACAAAGAAATTGGGATACCATCATACCTTTTGTGACTTTCGCCTATAATTCGGCAAAACAAGACACCACCGGATTTAGCCCATTCTTCCTGGTACATGGCAGAGATATTGAGACTCCTCTCGACGTAAGTTTTCCACACGGCACAGAAAATCATGCCGATAATTATGTGCAACAGCTGATTACCAGGGCTGAGGAAGCTAAGACAGTTTGCGAAACTACACATCCTGGACGTTCAAGCTGCGGATAGGCGACGGTATGACTATAAGCACTGACCAGTCAATTACAATCTTGGCGACTTAGTTTGGGTATTTTCTCTAGCATGAAAAGCTGGACTTTCCGAAACGCTCCTTAGACGGTACTTCGGCCCTCATAATAACTCGTCGCTTATCTGACGTAACATACGAAGTACAAAGTATGGAAGTGAATAGCAGACGACGAATTCAAAAAGACGTAGTCCACGTCCTGAGGTTGAAACCCTACTTTGATCCAAAGAAACAACTAGATGACGCAGGAGTTCACAGCATTCCCAGGAGACCTGTTACGAGGAGCCAGACCAGATTACAGAGGACGCTGATTCCTCCTAAGGAGGGAGAAATGTCACGTTCTAACTGAATACTCGATAGGTGATTGGTTAGGGTGCTGCTATGCAATACCAAGACACTCGGGTTCGAGCCCTTGGACTTTTATATTTACAATTATTATTTCGATTATTTCATTTATAAGCAAAATAGCATTTATATAAATTCCATATATGTAAATTACCCCTTTAATTATTCTTATTAACTCTAACTGTATTATTAATTGTTTCGCCAAATGTATAAAAGCAGATGTAATATTTAGTTCTCTGAATAAAGACTCGAGTTGAGATTAGCGAGCTTTGTCTTCATTCGACTTTAATAAATGCATCCAATCGATTATTCACGCTAACTTTATCTACGCGACAATATTTTCTTCTGTATAAAAAGTTCAAGGTTCGGGAGGCTAAGAATATCATTGTTCTTATTGAAATTAATGAATATTATTACAGCATATTTAGGTGAAGTATAACTAAAATGTTTAACTGTTTGAATCTATACATTTTAATATAGCTAAAATTGTTTCTTTGAATTATATGATGGGAATTTCATATTGGAATTAGAAATTATCTTAAAATTATTTTTAGTCATATGCAAGATTGTAAAGTGTTTAAAATGTGTACCATTGCAAATAGCAAGTAATTGTTTATAGAATTTGGATAAAGTGCAAATTTAGCATTAGGAAATAGTTAATTCGTGATTTTATAATTGTGTATTCTTTGAATTTGTGAATATAAGTTGTTAACTGTGTCAGTTTAAACTATGGGTTTCTTACCTAAACACCGTAAGGAAGATTTGATGCATTAGAGTACAAAATAGGGATTGGAAGTAAATCTAACGATAGAAAGATAGATATTTGTAAAAGGATTAAGTAGTTCACAGACTTTGAGTAGGAGTTTGTATGGTGATGCTTGGAAGACATCGTCAAACAAAGCTGAGTCACTGAATTACAAGCACAACGCGAAGCCTCTGAATTAAAAGCAAAACGCGAAGCTGCAACCGCTGAAATGAAAGCGGAACGTGAGGTCGAAGCTCGAAGAGAGGAGCGAGAATATGAGTCAGAAAGGATGAGACTCTCTAATGCCACAGAAAATATTAGCGTAGGTTCGACACGGAGCGAAATTGTTAGACTTCGACGCAAACTCAGAAACATCATACAAAAATGCGATGCACATTTTTACAGATATCTCGTTGTATCTACATATGTTGAAGCGTCAAGCTCGCATAGCAGAGATCAAAGAAAGTGAATGGATTTCGTAATTCGTGGCTCTTTTACCGCTAGATTTAGCGTAAATTATCATAAAGGAGCCTAAAGAGAAAATGACAGACTAGCGTCATATAAAAGGAGTTTTGTTAGGGCGGTTTAAGATGAAACCGGAACCTTTCCGTGTTAAGTTCACGCAACATCAGAGAAAATCAGGGTCATTAAGGAAAGAATTAATTTTTGAGCGTAGAAACTATTTGCAGGGTTGGCTAGACGTCGTCAAGGTTAATGACTTGGAAACCCTGAAGAATCTTATGATCACCGACCAAATGAAACGGCATCTGTCACCTGAAGACAAAGATCGCTATGCCTGAGGAATGGAAAAAATTTGTTGTCCCGTCGGAATTAACTGGAAAATTAGATGAGTACGAATCCGTTAGAAGTGACCGTAAGCAAAATTTTTCCAAAGCTCTTGAACGAAAACCCATCTAGAAAACTATATCCGCTTCGCCGAAAAGACAGCATAAAGGGAAACCCTAGGAAACTATGTCCCCAGTTTTGGAAAAATTCCACACCAAAGGGAAATTGGCGAAACGAAAATTTTGAACGCCGGAAATTAGTCACGTGATACATCTGTCGCTCGACGGAACATTTAAGGCCTAATTGTCCACAGTTGAGAAAAAGATAAGCCAGCTGAGGTTTTAAATCACGTTGTAATGGCGGATTCACCTGAAAACCTTTTTGCTCCGTACATGACTAAGGTTCTAGTGAATCAGACAAAGATGTCAATTTTAAGGCACACCGGAGCGACTTTTTTTCCTATTGTTACTTCTAAGGTAGTTCTTTTACTTGCACTGCACGATGCACGATTGGTCGGGTTGAAGGGGAATAACTGAACCGGTAGCCTTTTCTGTAATATCATTGCTTTTTTAAAATATTTTTATTAATATCAACAATCCAGATCTGAACTTTAGAATTTTTTCTGCATTTTTATAATAGGAGAAAGCTCTAGTGAATCATCTTCCATAATGAATCTTCCTGTCGTTGATTCTGGCATACCGCCACTTAGAAGAACGGAATCTTCCATCGGAGACCGCCCAATAAGTGACAAAGACACTCCAATAGAAGAACTTTTGAAAAGACTCCGTCTCATGGTCAACAGCCGCCCACCGGATAGCATGCGCTCCCACTTACCGGTGCCCCTTAAGAAGGAAGTAAATAATATCATAGACCTATTAAGGGGGAGAATCGCAACAGCCGACAAGAAGGAAAAGGGTACAGAGGCTGAAACTCAGTTTAAAAGCTCGCAAGTGCTAAGTCTTCCCCATTCATTAGAAGAGACATATCCCCTCCAGCCTGTTGATAAACCAGGCCAGATTGAGCTGGCAGCAACAAGATCCCAAATGAAACTTTCCTATGCAGAAGCGGCAAAACTGAATAACAAAAGAAAGAAGCCAACTCTGCTCCTCTACCCATAAGAGGAAAATGATAAAGAAATAGAAAAGATCCTAACAGAAGAATTAAAGGTGGACAGCGCCAATTTCAGGTTCAAGAATGTAAGAAAAATCCAAAACAAAGGACTAGCTTTAGTCTGGGACAAGCATCAGCAACTTGAAAAACTCAGAGAAACGATTCTATCAAACGACATCCTGAAAAAAAATATTTCTTTAAGATTACCTGGGAAGAGATGTCCGAGTCTAATAATATACGACCTGCCAAATGACACCACAAACGAAGACGTGCAAATTGCTCTGAAAGCCTATAGTAACTGGGGGGAGGATCTGCGACTCCAATTTAAAATGAGAGGTCGTAAAGAAGGGACGAGTCACTGGGTCCTAGAAGCTCCTTGCGAAGCCTTCTTCAACCTCAGACAACTGAGAAAGATTCCGATAAATTAGGCCATGTACCAAATGAAGGAATTCCTTCACATCAAGAGATGCTCGACATGCCAAGCCTACGGACACACAGCTAATTCTAGAGTGCAAGTTCACCACTCTTTTCTGTGGATGCTGTGGACTGAGACACAACACCAGAAACTGCAGAAATGATGAACTTTACTGCATTAACTGTGCCGAAAGCAACAGAAATCGAGGCACTAAATACAAAATCCGGTACAGAGCCATAAACAGTCATTGCCCCTGTTACAATAAAGAAGTAACAACATACAAAAAAATCAAGAGACTATTTTTAGTATGCAAAATACTATTTTTGAAAACACCCGATTTCCCTACAACATTGCAATAGAGTTTTCAAATGAGCCCCTAAAAATTCTTCACATCAACTTAGCTAAAGCAAAGGCAGCCCCCATTCAACTCCAAGAAACAGCAAGCACGATCAAGACAGATGTAATCTTGTTGCAAGAACAATACATTAATAATAACGTGATCCCGAGAATCCCTCAAACCTGGAAAACATTCAGCTCCTCAAATCAGAAGGCTGCAATCCTAATTCCTTCATCTAAATTCTACCTTGTTGGCAACAAAAGTGAACATGGTAGCGCTTAAAATCCTGGCGTCATCATTTCACATAACAATAATTTCAGCCTACTCCTCACCAACACAAAACGTTTATACAACTCTCCAGGAAATTCAGGAGATCATCTCCAGCTTACCAGAGGAAAAGATCATAATTGGCGCTGATCTCAATGGACATAATACCCTCTGGGGCTATAGATCAAATGACAATCGAGGCAAAGACATCCTGGACTTTATTCTGGTTAATAACTTAAACATCATCAATAAACCAGATGCTCTACCAACCTTCCAGAGAAATAATAGTGTTGGTTGGACAGACCTGACCCTATGCTCCCAATAACTTATAGATTATTCCATTAATTGGGAGGTTCTAGAAGAAATCTCCTTAAACGACCACAGATATATAGAAACAACAATTGCATCAACAGTAGCTAATCAATTTTACAAAAGATACAAGAAACGCCATGGGAATCACCTTAGATTTCTCAATATCCTTGGTAAAGAAATTTATCATCTAGAAAGAAAAATAAGAGCAGCCAGAAACTCAGCCACAATAGAACTGCAAACATTAATCATAAATGCATGCAACAAAAGTTTCAAAATCAAAACGCAACTACTCATAACAAGAACAAACTGGTGAACAGAGCAGCTGGAAATTCATAAAAAGAAAGCTAAGGCACTAAGAAGGAGAGCACAAAGGGCGCCGGAAATTGAAAGGCAAGCAAGATTCCAAGTCTTTAAGAAAGAGAAGGCGAAGTACAAAAGACATATTAAGCAAGGAAGGAATATGGGTTGGAGAAAATTCTGCAGCGCAGCTTCCCATCCTTATGGAAAGCAGTACAAGGTGACGTTTCGAAAATCCTTTTTCCCACCTCAAATCCCGTACTTGATAAACGGAGACCCAAAGGGAAGTCTGCAAGAGGCAGCACAAAACATCCTGGACCAGATTTTCCTTCCCCTGCCATTCCAAAAAAATACAATCTAACCACCTCAACACAGCCACCTGATCCTCCATTCTCCCCCCAAGAAATCTCGCAGAACTTTTTCCGTCAGGAAAACCCCGGGTATAGATGGAATCGACAGCCTCCTAATTAAAATCATTCATAAGCGCTTCAATAATATCTTTCCAACCCTCTTTAGCAAGTGTCTGCACCTAAGCTGCTTCCCGGAATCCTTGAAAATATTTTCTCATTCCAGAAAGGAGGAAAAGACCAGCGGCTAACCTCCTCTTATCGTCCTATTTCACTCTTACCGACAATAAGGAAGGTGCTGGAGATAGTTATGCCTCAGAGGCTGACTTATCATCTGGAGTCCACCAAGAGCCTGAACGACCGACAACATGGCTTTAGAGAAAGCAAGTCTGTGGATACAGCCATCAATGAGCTACTAAGCAAAATTCAAACAGCAAGAAAAGATGGCAATCATGTCTTAGTTCTCTCTATTGACATCAAGGGAGCCTTTGACAACTTGCAACATCGAGCCATACTTAAGAGTTTGGATGCCAGCGCTTGGCCAGTTAACATAGACTCTTTCACAGCCTTCTTCAAAATAGGAAATAGACACTACTGATCCCATAGGGTAGGGCTACAAAGGATAAAAAAACAAGGCTGCCCTCAAGGTTCATGCAGTGGCCAGGCCCTGTGGAACCTCGTAGCCAACGAAATACTCAATCAAGTCTGACCAGATAACTTTCATATACAAGCCTTCTCAGATGATTTTGTGCTGGTCATTGAAGCGGCTACAAATAAAAGCCTTGTAGCAGACACGCAATGTGCAATAACCCAATTTAGCTCCTAGTGCTCAGAAAATGAACTTGCCATTTCAACAGGAAAAACAAATTATATCTTATTTAGGAAAATGGTAAGAAGTACCAAGATCACATGGAGCGGGTCTAAAATAAATAGAGTTAAATCTTTTAAGTACCTAGGGATACACGTTGATGATCGACTCAACTGTCTGGAGCACATTAATAAGCAAGGAGAGAAAGCCAATAAAATGCAGGAAAAGCTCAAAAGAATCGCAGGTGGCAATTGGAGAATCTCTCAGATACACAGATAGACTCTCTACAAAACGGTTATTGAGAGAATGCTCGCCCATGGATCGTCAGCTTGGTGTCTAAATCCAGCATTCAAAATGAAGAGGAAACTTTCTTCGATTCAAAGCCATTCCTACTCTATATATCGGGAGTTTATCGCACCACCTCAACGGCAGCGTTACAAACTATACTCGGCATCTCACCCCTACACATGCAATTACAGTTCGAATCCAGGTTTACAACAATTTATCGCCTAAGAATCCCTCTTCCTCCTATCATTACAGATATCCAACTGCAATATCTGGAGATGAAGGCAACAGGCTGGTCCATTCATCCTTCAGGGCATCTCAAACCGAACTAAATCTCTTTTGAAGACGGAGAAGCACATATATCGCCCGAAAACACATTATAAATATTTTCACAGATGGCTCGAAAACCGAACACGGAGTTGGAGCTGCTTTCTGCGTCTCGACAAATGACATCTGGGCCTACCAGTGGTCTGCTAAACTCAACGACAACAACACCGTATTTCAATCTGAACTCACTGCACTTCACGAAGCAGTTATATACGCATCTCATCTGCCAAGCCACAATACCTTTAAAATACACGTAGACAATAGAGCAAGCATCATGGCATCTTCCAATTCAAAAAGTACAAACGAAACAGCAAGAAAATTTTTCAAAATCCTCCTTACAAATCCAAGAATAAAAGTCTCTTAGGTTAAAGCGCATGCAGGCAATATAGGCAATGAGAAAGTAGACCAACTGGCAAAAGACGCAACACAACGTGGGCAACCCTATTCACACACTAAGCTTCCTAAACCGCACATAAAAGGCCTTCTCCGAAAGAGGATGCTTTAGGAGAGGCAAACCTTATGGAAGAATGGCGATGCAGGCAGGAAAAACTTTAACATCATGCCCTCAGTTAGTCTCCGTCCCACTAACTGGATTAGAGTGGATGTTATCTTCTTCTCTGAACATGGACCTTTCCCTGCCTACCTCAAAAGGTTTCACCTGTCTGACAGCGATTATTGTAGTTGTTATGGAATTGGCATGGCACTTCACTATGTCACGGAGTGTATTTATACAGTGTCTTGGCATATGAGGAAGCCAGCGCCAAACTTTGAACAAGAATGGCTGAAAAGGGTCTCCATTAACCTCGTCTCCAGGCATAAAATTCGTGGGATTATCAAATTCATTAGCGAAAACAGACATCTTTTCCGGCCTCCCTGGCCTTCACCTTTCAAGCGAGCTGAACTTAGTAGCTAAATTACCGGACATTCCCCCCTTCAAATAATAGAAAGGTATAACATTATCTAAAGAAAAGACTATTTCGAACTTATAGTGTGAAAGTGAAAATGCCTGTACTGTACATAGTGTATATATTTCTTTCTTTTTTATTTTGTTTTTCTTGGCGGCGTTCTGTTCTGTATAGATTTAGTGAGCCGCAATCATATCCTTTTATCCTTTCGGAAGAATTAACGGGCGAAACTGTCGAATTAAGCAACTGCTTGATGAGAATTTTACTTGTCTTCCCCTCTCGAAAATTTAACTTGAAAGTCCTGAATTTAGAAAGATAGATACAAACGCAGCTGTTGTAGACATCCACCTTGTTAGTGGCATTTAGTTTTTAGGAAATAGGAGCTCTAAATTAATTGGAGAACAACGGTAACCTCAAATCTAAATGCCGTAGTGACGAAAGGTCAATTTTGAAAAAAATGGAGGCTGCGCTGTTAAAATGCCCTACTCAGGGACCGGTAAAGAAAAGTAATTGTTTTATCATTATAGAAGAAGAAATATCTCCCCTCTGACTGCCTCAGGCAGAAGGGGACATCAATAGTCTATTCAAGGTCAATTCAGAAACGTTCGCTTCCGAACAAAGGAATTACACTATAGTCTGTTCGCGCAAACGAGAGAACGAAAGTAAACAAACGGGTTGCCAAACGGGCATCGCCAAAGACCTACATTTTTGGCCCAAATCCCTAGTTTGGAGAATTTTGTTTTTTCTTTCGATTTAATTTTTTGTACACTTATTTTGATAAATTTTAAAACACTTACCTCAGAAATCACTTGCAGAAAATGATGTTGAAGAATTCGAATGGGGATTAATTATCACGGAATCGACTATATTATCTACAGCATTGTCTAAATCCCAAATTATTTTCTCTACTTCATTGGTTACATGTTTAAAGCATTTTTTCCATTCTTCAACGCCAATTCTGCTGATACTTTGAATGCACAAATCATTTACACGAGGCATTTTAAATGTTTGGTTTTCTTTCGGCACGAAGTTCTTAACTTGTGCCCAAATCAGATCTATAGGATTAAGCTCGCAATGGTAGGGCAGTAATCTCAAGACAGTTTTATTTTCAACTTTTGCCATTTCATCTACAGCGTACTTTTCATGTTTTCTTTATTTCGCTTCACCAATTGCAACAGATCGCTTTTAACATTCTGTCCTCAAAAGCGATATTTTTGGTTAAAAGCCAATCGACAATTTTTTGTTTCCTCCACAAAGTATTCGGGTTTGTTCTGCTTTTCTAGAATGATAAGGAGCATTGTCCATTACGATTATCTTCGAGTCGAAATAATCAGCAAACTACTTTTAAAATCTTTCGGAATTTATGTCTTCATGATAATCTTTATTTTTATTGGATTCGAATCTGTTAAGCCCTTCATCCACGAAACCAGTTTCGCTACCAATATGCGTAATTATAATCCGTTTTCCTTTCCTTGAAGGAGATGTTAATCCTGAAGAAAGGCCAGATACCAGATAAAAATGCTTGCTTTGAAGATTTATTGAAGTATCTTTCCAAATTTTACTAACTGTATGTCCTGCATTCACCCAATTTCATCCATATAATATATTTTGCGCCCTTCTTTTTTCAAAAAAATTGATTCGCCTTAAGTATTTTGTTCTCCACACAATTATATTGTTTTTATCAATGAGAGTTCTGTCCTGTCCTCTTCGTGAGTATGTAAAATTTAATTCTTTCAGAAGATGATAAAATGTTGTCTTTTTAAGTGTTGGCAAATACGTGTCGTCCTTTACGGCTTGCAAAACTTTATTTATAGTGGGCAATTCATTTCTAAAAAAGAATTCGTGAACTTTTCTCCTAATAGCATTCCTGTCAAAATCGTCTATATCTTCTAAAACACACTTACGTAATTTTGTCTTTGAAGAATTTAATACACCGCAATTTTTATACTCTCGCATCACTTGGAAAATAGAAGCTTTATCTACTCCCGTTATACGAGCTGCTTTATCCCCTATATCGGAAATCGGAAGTTCAGGATTCGATTCAAGTGCCGTTTCATATACGTTCAAAATCATATCTTTCCAGCCTTACTCAAAGCTTTTCTTTTTACTCTCTTCTTCCGTGGATTCAAAGTAGTCTTTGACTCTCCATTTGTATGTATAATATACAAAATCACTCGAAAGAATCGTAAATTTTAGGAGACAAAGACAATAACAAACAACGGAGATTTAAAAAAGCAGAAACTCAGACTGCCTGTTTCGCGCTCTTGGCAAAGTGCCAGTTGTTTAATCATCGTCAACCTACACTTGCGTTTGTTTAGTTTCGTTCACTCGTCTCGGCGAACAGACTATAGTTTGAAATCAGGTTGGGAAAAGGAGAGAGGGCAAAAGCGGGTTTCAAAGAACTTTAAAACGACTGTTAAAGTTACTCTGAGATATCAGGAGAGGATTGTGAGAAAAATCTTCCGGCGACTTTACTAGCTTTGCACACTGTGACACATGCAAACACTGGTTTTAGTCCAGCGGAGTTAGTACACAGGAAAAATTTAAGGATGCCCGATGTGCTATTGTACGAGCATTCGGTAAACCCACAGAATTCGGATTCCTCTGTGACCGAATACTGTGACTGAGTTCGAGTTTATAAATAGAATGAGACGGTGTCAGGCCTTAGCTGTTGAACGAATGACGGAAACCCAGATTAAGTTTAAGGTCTGGTAAGACAAAAGCGTGGTTAGACGAAATTTTCAGGTGGGTGATTAAGTTTTGATTCTGGCAACCTCAGAGCCGAACAAATTAACAATACAATGGACAGGCCAAGGTGTTATAGAATGCCAACTTTCGGAAACCGATTTTATAGTTAAAATGACCAATAAGAATGATGAAACTCAGATATACCACGTTAATTTGTTAACACCGTACCACTAGCGTCCGGAAAGCATAAAAGCATAAATCTCTTATTTAATGGAAAACACGGGAGTCCAGAATCTGAACCGGAATTAGAAATCTCGTATCCGACATCGGACAAAAATATTTATGATTTTGAGGAAATCGTTAGAGATATTGCCCTAAGTGAAAGGATTTGTCCTACGAAAATAGAAGAACTGCTAAAACTGTTAGGCACCAATCAAAGAGTCTTCTCTAATGAGTCTGGAAAACTCACTTGCTTCAGCACAACATAGAGTTGGTAATTGACCAACCAATCAGGTCTAAACCTTATCGTACATCTCAACATCAGATTCAACGACAGATTTTAAAATCGGAAATCAGACGCATGCTTGACTTCAAATCGAACAATCGGATTATGCATCTCCAATGACTTTGGTAGAAGCGCCCTGTAAAGATCCAGGACCCTGTATCGATTACAGACGTCTCAATTCTGCCGTCAGGACGGAATATTTTGTTTTACCGAACATTGAAGAGCTGGTAGAAAGAGTCGCAGTCTCTAAATTTATTATGGTGATTGATCTCGCAAAGAGATACTATCAAATTCCATTGAGTAAACAAGCACAGTGATTAGAAGCATTTGTAACTTGCTTTGGGGCATATATTCCCTTAAGGACGCCATTCGGGCTAGTCAATGCTTGGTATTTTTTCAGTAAATGAATGGCCCAATTTTTAGAAAACTGTGAGAATTACGGCGTCCCCTATTTAGACGATATCGCTATTTACTCAGATAATTGGAATGACCATTTACAGCACAACGGAAATGTACTGAAAAAATAGCCGGGGAAAATCTAACCATTAAACCCTCTAAGTGCAGATTTTCCCAGAATGACACAAATTATTTGGGACACATATTCTTTAGTGGATTACGGATACCCGTAGAAGTTAAAATCAAGGCAGTTGTATATTTTACTATTCCCACGAAAACCGAAATTAGGGAATTCTTAGGGTTAGCTGCTATCATGTGCATTATCTGAAAAAAATTTCCGTTGTTGCAAGTCCCATTAACGAACGCCTTAGGAGATAAAATAAAGAAAGAAACTATTCTCTGGACATAAGAATGCAATCGGGCATTCGAAGAATTGAAGCGAAGGCTAACCAAACAAACGGTGTTATACGCCCCCGATTATGAGCGAGACTTCATCATTCAAACGAACACGTCTGATCTAGGAATGGGAGTTATGACACAGCGCGACTCAAAGAGAATGAAGAACATCCAATCCTTTACCTAAGTAAAAAGTTCTCGGATGCGGAACGCGAGTGTGAATGCATAATATACGCCAAAGAAATCTAAAGTATTATCTACACGGTAAAAGGTTATCAATTCAGACGGAATGATATCCTATAGTGTGGTTCAAAACAAATGCTGGGTCAAACCTCCGCTTAATGAGATGGCCATTATCCCTTCAACCATTTAATTACAAGGTTGTCCAACGGGCGGGTAAACGTAACCAAAATGCCGAATACTTCAGCCGCAGAGGTCTTTGAACAAGTTTTACTGATTCGTTCCAGGTAAAAAGCAAATTTTTCTTTTCTTAGAATAGGAGGAAAAATTGCCATATCCTGTAAATATTGTTTTTTGTTTTGTATTTGTTTTATTTATTTTAGGTAAAACATTGTTATTTGTTTAATTGCATTATAAAATATTAGTAAAATCGCCTGTAGTTGCAGCAATGTCAAGTTTACTTATAAGGAAAAAATCCTCTTTATTCTTCGGAAAATTTTTATTTCCGAAGGGAGGAAGCTGAGCAAAATTGCCTAGCTACTATTTTAGGAATTCAGGTGTCATCAGATGCAACATTATTTGGCAGGAGCTAAAATGTCAGGAAAAGGACAGCACATGACTTGGTCGGATACCAGCCATGGCTGCAGGTTTTCCTAATAAAAGAGTTGATTGACAAAGTCGCCAACGTTTCTGGGACTGGACAATACCGTATTCTTAGGCTAATACAAAAGATTAATTTTTAAGAGACGAGAGAGCAAAATTTGCTCTGGTTGGAATAGCGATAGCGAAATAGGAATAATGGTCGGGAACTTTTGAAATTTAATAGAATGTCATTTGCCTCGTGAATAAACCTTTGGAGGGAAAAAAGGGTTAGTTGGTTTTTGAAGAGGACATCGATTTCTGCTGTCCTGGGGACAGGAACCAGAAATGACTCGTAAGAATTTTCGGATCCATACTTGCATTTATCCCAAGAGGGATTGCGAGATTTTTGTGTGTTTTGTTGACAGACCCGAACTTCGGGCCTGATGTTGCAGGAATTCACGTGGAATTCCGGAAACCGTACTGAATTTTTTCAGCAGACAGCAGGTTAGTTAATCTCCAGTTAATTAATGAGGAGATACCTCACGCAAACTCAATTGGAACTGTTTCAAAAAAGTTCCTGTTACAAATGTTCATTTATTTCTAAATTCTCGACAAGAGCACAGTACCTCCCCTCGAGGGTATTTTAATTTTACTAATGGTGTATATTACTTTAATAACCAATAAAATGAATATTGTAAAATTTGCATAAATGTGATTGAGCTGTAAATAGATTTCTGAACGACAACAATTTGCCTCCATCTTGCTGAGCCATAAACAGCGGCCATCGGTCGTGAGGCGATTTCACTGAGTCGCTTGTTAAAAGAGACGTTACAGCATCAAAGTAATCAGTCATTTAAAACTTTTTGGTATACACAATTCACTATTTCGTCAACAGTTTTTTTTTTGCTCTAACTTCATTCCACTAAACATCTAAATATGCACTATTCTCAATAAATTGTTGCACAGAAAAGACTCACTTCAATAATTATTTAGTCAAGAAGATATAATTTTTGACAATATATAACTTTTTAAAAGATATAACTGGGTAATCATTTATGTGTTAAACATCAGAACAATGACTTGTCAAAAGATATTAAAACACATTTTACAATCTTTCAGCTAAAAATGGGCAAGTTAAGGAGAAAATTGGCCTCGAGCATGTTCATATTAACTATTCAAAATTAAACATATGATAATTAAATTTTACCTTTTTATAATTAATAACGTAGTCTTTTTCAAAATTATCCAAAATTCTTGTTTTTTTAAACAAACCCTCTTTTCAGAGAAATGCTGCTAAGAATATCTTCCCACTTATATACTGTGACGCTGCTATTGTCACGATTTCAGTTAAGCAATAGTTCTGGAAAGAAAACGGCTTGCCACCATTATCAGTAATCGATAAATACAAGTTTGTTAATTCCTGTGACATTCCCAGACTCATTTAATCCTTTGAGTGCTTTCTATCCTGATACAAATATTTAAATCAGGCAAGGTTCCCTGATTATCTAGAGGTCAGGCGATATCATGACTTTGGAACTTTCTGGCCCAAACTCTTTAATATCTAGTAACAGCATGATTTCATATCTAGAAGTTTCGGTAACAAACATTTCATCCCTTAAATAAAAAGGGTTGGTAAACAAAAGACAGAACAGAGCAACCGAGGCAGACGAGAGCAAATGAGGAAGCGACGAGAGAACGTTGAATGATCGTTCCGACACCAGAGCAACTCCAGAATGAAGGTGGAAGGTGAGGGCCCTATCTTTCCCCCTTTAATTTGATCTTTAATTAATTTTGAATTCAATACTTTTGTTTGATAAATCTATCTTGCTATAATATTAAACACAAAGCATATCCCCTAACAACTATGTATTTTGTTATGTATTTGTTATTATTTATACTCAATAAATAATTTTAAACGTTACTCATGGTTTATTCATCGGGCTAGGCCAAAGGCCGTAACAATACATATGCAGTCCAATTATTATTTAGCCAGGAAATACATAACGTTTTCTCTTGGTAGCCATTTATGTTTTAAACCTCTGAAAATTCGAGTTGTCGAGAGAAGATATAACCCATTTTACAACCTGTTAGTTAAAAAAGGACAGTTTATATTGAAAAATGCCTTGACGCATGTTCATATTCACTATTCAAAATTAAAACCCATAATAATGATTTGCATTTATCTTTTTAAAATTAATAAGAGAGTCTTTTTCAAAATTTACAAAATTGATGCATTTTTCACCAAAATTGTAATTTTCACCATTTTTTATTTGCTCAGAAAAGCTTTCCCACTTCTTTAACACTCTCACTACGACATCCGCCCCAGCCGGCTTGGTAGGTTCTATACGAGCCAGGCGGATTTTCGGGCGGGCAAGGGTCAAACTAGGGGTTTGGGTAGTAAAGCGGAGTTTCCACAAGGGTTTCCTCGGGGAGGGGAAACGTCTGCTATTCATGGCTGACAGTGATGAATTGATTTCGCCTGCAGGAAGCTTCAAATGGTTTCAGAAAGAATTACACGCTGAACTTTAAAAATAAGATTCTGAAATAATTTTACCCTGTTATATTTTTTACTAAATCTGTGTTTATTTGAATGAAAAAATATTAAAGCTAAGAATACAGCTTAAAAATTTAAATTTCTTAGAAATTCATTTATTAGAGTAATTTTTTTTTCGAATTTCTTGTAATGAAGACAAATATCATTTTGTACGTTAATAGATTAACAATGATTCCTTTAAAACGGGTTAACTTTTACTCCAGAAAATGTAATTAAAATAATTTACTCATGAATATGTAATTTTTTTGATTCACTGGGCTTGATTGAAGGATTCAAGATTTTAAATATAAACGAACAAAAACAAAACACTCGCAAGCTGTGCTAAATTTTATTAGTGATGTACTTGATGTTTAAAATTTCTTGTAATTTTTCTTCTCGATGACAAAAAAAAGTGCAACAGTTTTTATATTTTTATAACTTAATTATAAATTAATAGATTAACTGAACTAAATTTCAATTCCTTACAAGAGGTGTTTCATAATTGCAAATTTGTATTAAAAATTATTTCAAGATTACATAATATTTATAATAATGAATTAAAAAAGATCAATCAGTAAGGAATAATTAAAATAGAATGCTTTTTCCTTTATATACAACTAAAGAAAAGTGTACATTTAAAAATTGTTTTCATTAAATTTGTTTTTTCTTAAAACAATGCTGTAAATGGTTTGGTCAATAACGTGTTAAATAAAGACACTAAATTTTATTTCTAAGCGATAAGGAGTCATATTATAAAATCATATATCAGTGATTTAACTTTATTTTTTAGAAAAAGATAAGGATTGATGTTTTTCTACGTGACGTTTGAGGGACCAATAATTAAAACACATTCACTCTAAAAGCTTTCCAGACTGATTTAGGATTTGGAAAATGGGAAATTGTCGGAAACATTGTTTAGTCAATTCATTAAATTTTAGCCAATCTCAAAAATTAAAATTCATGAAAAAAATCAAAAACTTGACTGAATTTTTACCGGCCAAATAAACATTTAGAAAAAAAAATAGCTTCGACTAAAATACTTTACATCAAACAATTTTAAAATATGGTAAAACCCACCGAATCTAACATAGTAGATTTACTACTTTCTGAGTTTGCTGCTTATATTGTTGATAAGTTACTTTATTTTATATTCTTTTTATTTAATAAAAAATTCTTTTCTTATAAATTAGGTATTAAAAATACTAGTTGAAATTCAATTAATCACATAGACTTTAATCTTGGATCAACTATCGTGAGATATAATGAATGGTGTATCAGTTTTGTTAGTTAAATCCATTTACTAAATTCCATCTATGTTATACTCTTATATATAAATCAGTTACAGTACTCTTAATTTTCTAGTTTATCTTTTTTCGTACAAAGGAAAAATAGACGTTCGCAATTCTATTTTATTTCTTACAAACATTTGCGCTTTCCTCAAAAATAAATTCCCTTAAAATTGTTTATATTTCTCCCCTAGTCTAAGAAAGAAGCGTGTGTTTTTCATACAGAAACATATGTCTCTCTATGTGAAAAGAAGTCTGTTAACCTGTTGCATTGTCATTAGAAAATGTACCATCAAATCAATCACCGAATGTCGCTATAATTAGCGTTAAAAATGACCAAGGAAAGAAAACGCTACATCTGGCCTTTACAGTCTATTTCAGAATCATTTATCTAGTAAGGAGTGGTAAAATTACTAGAACATGTGTCAGAGAGATTTTGCTATAGAATTGGGAGCCTTGCTTTGTAAAGGAGCTTATTTTCTCTTGTTCAGCGTGGATTGAACAGGACACAACTGAATTCCGAAGGGGATGTTCAAAATATTCCCTTTTTATTCTTAGTCATTTCTGAAGGTTACCAGTTTAGGATGCAACAGGTTAATTTATCTCTCTTAAAAGGGATACCATTTTTGTGAAAAAGAATTGTGAAGAATTATAATCCAAAAGTTTATCAAATAGCTAGTAAAAGGAATGTAAATAGCCATGACAAATTTCATTTCCTGACTACGGTGCTACATATTATTTTATAATTAAATAAATTGTTTGAATATATTGAGCAAAATGACATTAAAAACAAAAATATTATAAACCCCTACTATCGGGGTAACAATTGAAAAAATCCCATTATGTTCTCCATCGAAGACTGTATCATTCAACCAGCGACCCCAGTCTCTAGCCCTGGGTCACGCTCCAGTGCGCTTTCGACCACCAACTGTGAGGAGAAAAAGGGAGAAGGCGGACGAGTCCATTTCACGAATCCATATGTCAACAAAACCTCCGTATACAAAGGTAGTAAGATTTTGAGGGCCGCTAGGAGTCAGAGGGTTAAATACCATTCCAATTATTATTTAGTCAAAAAAGTTATAAATTTTTTCTCTGGGTAGCCATTTCTGTTTTAAATCTGAAAAAAAAGTTGTCTAGATATGATATAACCTATTTCACTACCTTCTACTAAAAAACAGTGGCGGCTATTGGGTGAAAAAGTAAGGGGCAAAAAATGTACTGGTATCTTAAAGTACCCAGAAGTATAGGGGTTAAAGATATTAATGATATCTTAAAGTACCCAATTACAAGGAGTATAGGGGTCAATTTAAAAATTTTGGTACAAAATTAGCTAGCTTTCACGAATTGTATTACTTTTTTTATGATTCCTAGTTTTAAACAGCTAAAATAGATAAAAATTTAATTTTCCCCAGAAAAGTAGGGGAAGACCGTCCTCCTTACTCGCCGCCACTGCTAAAATAATGGCATATTACAGAGAAAGGCAGCTTGAAACATGTTCATATTTACCATTCCAAATTGAAACCACAATAATTATTTAATAAGATTATCTTTTCCAAAACTTTTACTTTTTCACAAATATCTGAATTATGCACTTTTATAAACGAAATGTTGCTCACTCCAGTTATAATTTACACAAAAATCATTTTTCTCTGTGGTAAAAAGATAATATTAGGAAGACATTCATTCATGGCCTAATCGAAACTGCAAGATTTAAATTAATTTTGTTTAAAATATCTGAACTAAAAACAATTCCGTTGTCTCAGATTTTTGCCAATCCATTATAAACAAACCAAACTTCCGAGCTATTGCCAAATGGCGATCAACAAATTCGGCCCGTTTTCTGTGCACATAAGCTTCTCATATATATAGATGGCTTTAAAATTGTTTGGACTAAAGAAACTGCTAGTCTTTAAAAAAGAGAGTTAAAAATAAAACTCATATTGTAACTATAACAGAGCAGAAATACAAATGCTTTATAAGGTGAAAAAGTTAGAAGAAAGTAAACAGTTCCTCGAAATAGGAAAAAAATTAAACTAATAAATTTTATAGTTACAAAATAAAACCGGAAATTTGTATTAGCTTCGGCGACAAATCAACGGTGAAGATAAACTATGACTATAACTACGACTTCTGTATTGAAAACATACAGTCCGGATCACTTGAATAGCATCAACAGTAATAAAGCATAAAATATGCTTATAGTTACAATTGTCTTTCCGAAAAACAATTTTAGCAATAGTAATGATGCCTTAATAATTCGTTTAATTCGAAAATATATATATATATGTCATGAATCTTACTCAAATATTCCGTTTTCGTGAAAAATTGCAGTAACTACAGCGTCACATTACTAGCTTCACAAGTTTGAATTTCGTAAATCTAGAATGTTAAGGCAGAACATTTTTATCTAATTGTTTGTGGTTATTGCTAAGTAAACTAAAATTAAATCTGGTTAATTCTTTTGGAAAATGGGACGCGCAACTTGCCTTAGTAAAGAATAAATTGAGCTGGTTAAAATTTTGAAACCTGAAAGTTTCTCGAAGTATAAAATTGAAGCAAAAGATAATCGTAGTCTTAAAGTTATGAATAATCTTTTGTAGGATGTTCACTGTGATATTCGTTACAAAAATATTTAGTAATTTCTAAAGGTTTCTTTCTAAAAAAATTTTAGCGTAGCAATACGATATTTGTCTTACGAACGTTGCTTAGCAACGCAGGATAAAAGATGTTTGTTGTTTTTAAGATTTAAAAAAATGGTATTGTAGACAGACTAAAATGTAACCACTAATGTATATAGTTCCAGCGAATGAACGGTTTTTTTGGCTAAAATTATGTTAAAATAAAAGTTTTTTTTTCATAAAAAGTCTGTTAATTCATCCTGCAATACAGTACAGACTTTTAATTGGAGGTTCCACCGATATCTTGGTAAATTGGATTGTTTTTTTTTAAATTCAGAAAGCTGGTGTCCATTGACAATTGAGTTGCTGATGTTCTATGAAAAGGTTTTCATGTCGATAGTGAGTTGAAGTTCTTCTTGCATTTTACTCGTATTCTGATGACGTTTCCCGTGCCTGTTGCCGGAGCAAGTTTCTTGATATCTGGAGAAGGCCATAGCTAAATATTCATGTCTTTCAAAACAAGTGCCACTTTAGATGCGGATTCTTCTAATGCTATTCTCTGTGATAATTGAATTGTGCCCAAGCAAGGAGCTGGAAAACGAGATTGTAGCTGCTATTTGGTGAGCATTTTTATCTGGTACTTGTTATCATATATTTATTGAATCTTATTATTTCATTTATGTTACATATTTGATCATGGTGCAAGTTTTTAATCCAGAGTATTGGTTGCCCAAACCGTTAGGCTTAGAGTTATAATTACTATTTATGAAAAGTGAAATTTAAAAGTTAGTTATCATGTTTTAATGTTATTTATATTAATTTATTTTGCAGTACATGTTTTTTTGCCTCTACCGTTAGTAGTTAATATTTGCAAGTCATCCCGGTATTTAAAATAAAGTCTCTCTTGTGTTGCCAAACTGGTAACTTATGATTTTATAATTCTCGCCAACCAGGCGTGTGAATCGATAGTAACGTCAAACTGACGTGTCATTTAATTATGTTGCCAAACTGGCATAAGTCTGTCATACTTCTCGCCAACCAGGCCTGTGAAAAACTAGTAACGTCAAACTGACTTGCATAATTCTACTGTATTGCCAAACAGGCAATGGTCTAATTGTAGTGCTCGCTATCCCGGTGGCATATTTACAAACCCTACCCTTATGCACCAAAGGCAGGAAATCGGACAATATCATTGTCTCGCTTCGCCGATAGCCGGTGACGTCATTATTTGCTCTCGCGCTTATCATACGGAAATTGTAACAAAAAAAGAGTAGTCCTCTTTTCAAAATGATATATTTACTAAATGACTTCGGATACAAATTTAAACTGTATCCTAGCATATATCTTCGCCTCGCATTTTTTGTTTTCTCGCTAACGAAATAAATCTTTCTTCTGTTGGACATGATTTTCTGCCGTTCCATTTGATATTTGTCGAATAAACTCTCCACAGTAATATTCAAGCGAATTTGATCAGCCAAATCCAAGTTATTAAGAGTAAAAATGAAAAAGAATAATCGCTCGGCTAAATAAAATTGCTAAAAAGTTCGTATTGTAGATCGAAATTCGCGAAGTCCAAGCAACGGAAACTCAAACTAATTCAAAGATCACATTCATTCTGTGCGCTAAGTGCTAGATCAAAGAATGACATCACAGGCTCTCGGCGAAGCGAGCCAATGATATTGTCCGATTTCCTGCCTTTGGTGTATCAGGGTAGGGTGTGTAAATATGCATCCCGGTGTGTTGATATAAAGTTATAACATCAAAATGATATTCATAATTCAATTAAATTGCCAAACTGGCAAAGATTGGTTAGAGTGAATTTTGAATTTGACAGAGAGATTGACAGTTGAATTTTTTGATTTTCTTCAATTTTGAAAGATGCATTATATGATATATTTTTGAGTTATTTATTTTTGCATTTTATTAATAATTGATATGTGACTTACCTTTAAGTTATTTTGAGTTATTTAAGTTTTCATGTGCATATAAGTATCTTTGTGTTTTGTTTATTGAAGAAGCTTACGAGAAAACAAAGAGTAAGTATAATTAAAGTTCAGGTATTTAAATAAATCCGAATATAGTGCTGAAAGAATTGATAAGTAAGTTTATTACAACTATATTGATTGATATAATTACGTTTTGTTAGATTGAATTATATTTTACAATCCTTTGAAGGTAATTTATTCAGCATAGCAAGGAGTAAGAAAGAGGATTTACTAGTATTGGCAGAAGAATTAGGTTTAACTGAATAAAAAGAATTTAAAGTTAAAAAATTGTATAAATTGATTACTGAAAGTCCCACGTATGATGAGGAATTTACGCGAGAATTACTTCGTCCCATTAAAGAAGAGAAGGAAAGAGAACGCGAAAAAGAAGAACGAGAGCGAGAACAAGAAAGCGAAAGTGAAAAAGAAGCGCGGGAAGAACGTGAACAAGAGAGAGACAGAGCTTTTGAAATAAAAAACTTAAATTAGAAGTCAGAACTGCAAGGGCGCAGAGCGTTGAATATATGCATATACTTGATCGATCTGCTAAAATCAGAATGCACGATGTAATGCCGCTTTTTAATCCTATCCTTTTTTCTAGTGTTATTTCCCAGATAAAAAAATCTACAGAAAAATTTCTTTGAAGATATCTTAAAGATTTCTGCAGATTTTTTGAAGACAGAAAAAATCTGCATTTTTTCTTCACTTTAATCTGCAGAAAATTTTCTGACTATATTTTTCTCTAAATATTCTGGAGATTTTTTGAAGAAAGAAAAAATCTGCAGTTTTTCTTCAATTTAATCTGCAGAAAAGTTTCTTATTATATTTTTCTCTAAATATTCTGCAGATTTTTGTAAGACAGCAAATTCTGCATTTTTTCTTCAATTTAATCTGCAGAAAATCTGCAAAAAAATTTACTTATATTTTTTTCTTTAAATATCCGGTAGATTTTGTAAGACTTTGCATTTTGTCTTCAATGTAATTTGCAGTTATTTAGCAGATTTTCACAAAATCATTAAACTTTACCAATATCTGTTGATTTTTTGAAGATTTAACTGCAATTTCATAATATCTGCATTTCTCTAAATACATATTTTTCTCCATATTCTCTAATAGTGCAGCTTTATTTTTCAAAGGATATAAAACAAAATTAGAATATGATTATCATTATTGTTTAACTCTACAGCTGACAGGAGTTTTAAAAAAATTCCTAATCGAAAATTGTCTTAGGCACAAAATGTTTTAAATATGTCACTGAAAAAATGAATTCTAAATTAATCTTTAAAATAAATATTTTAGGTTTTATCATTTTAAACTTTCCCCCATAACTTAATTAATTTCCAATTAGTTTTCCAACTGTCTTTCTGACTTGCTCTTTTAATACAAAAAGAAGGGAAAAGCGCCCTTTGGATGGAGAGAAGGCTTATCAGAAAGATGAAGGTGAAAACGAATTTATTGAAACAGAGAATCTAAATTATTGAACAAAAATATTACTAATCTCATCTGTTACTCATTTCTACAACTTTGAACCTTTGAACCACGAATTCTGACCTTGGTTGATTTTTATATCACTAGATGGCGCCACGAGATGGCTATTGTGACGCTAAAACTTAAATAGATTAATTTAATCTTGTCTCGTGTTTGCCGCGCGGCGTAGTGGTTTGCGCTCTTGCTTGCGAAGTATACCAACGCGAGTTCGAATACAGGATGAGTTTGAAGTTTTGCGGCAAACAAATAAGATTAATTAAATTACTAATTACGTTAATTGAAATTAATAATTAAACCTTGACTGTAGAAAAATCTACCGAAAATCTGAAGGTATTCGGAACATATTTTTTTCAAATATTCTGTATTTTTTCTGCAGAAAATCTGAAGGTATTTGGAACATGTTTTCTGTTGTTGTTGTTTCATGTCCCCCTGTCCCAAGATTAGACCAGGTCCATGACACCATGTCCATTTTTTTCTGCAGAAAATCTGAAGAAAACATGTTCCAAATATCTTCACATTTTCTGCAGATTTTTTCTACAGATTTTTTGCATATTTTTTTAGCTGGGTTGAGCGTCAAGCTAAAATAATGAATATACCTGCTGAAGATCAAATGGCTCAACTTATTTCATTTCTACCTCCTGATATTGTTCAACTTCTTGCTAGAGAACCAGAAGAGGATACGAAGAAGTATGAGTATGTAAAAGCTTTACTGCTACAGAGATTTAAATCTAGTGCTGAACAATTCCGACAACTATTTAATAAACACCAAAAGGCTCCTGAAAGTACTTGGTATGATTTTTATTATGAATTAAGGAACTACTTAGAAGTGTGGTTGAATGGGTTAAAAGTAAAAGCCTTTGAACAGTTAAAAGATCTCATGTTGGTTGATCAAATTAAGAAGCGGAATTCTATAGATTTTAAAAAGCATTTTATGAATGAGTGAACCACCATCATTTCACCCACTGAGATGGTTAAAAAAATTGCAGATTTTGAAGATGTGAGAAAAACGATAAAACCAAAACTCTCTGTCACTCAAACTGAGAGAGCTAACAAAGGGCTATTTAAATCCCGCTATAAAACTTTTTCGAAAAAAATAGAGCATCCGTCTGATTTAAAGCATTCTGATAAATGGGATGATTATTGACAACAAAAAGATCATCGTCAAAGAGAAGACGCTCAACAGAGAGATCGATTTCAATATAAGAATGAAGAGAATTCTTTTGACAAAAGATATAGACCACGCTATTTCGAGTGTGGATAATACGAGCACTTTGAACCGCAATGACCTCGCTTAAAATCGAATGAAATATAAATTGCGTATCTTCGAAAGATGACTTGTTAGAGACATATACTATTAGAGGTCAAGTTAATGGGTTTGAAATGCCTATTCTTCGGGACACTGGAGAAACAGTGGATGTTATTTCTCAAAAGTTTGTAGATTATGCAAAAATGACTGGAGAACATGTTTGGGTACAGTTTCTGTTAAATGAAGATTTAGTGTGCCTACCTTTAGCGAAGGTTGAAATAAAATGTGAACTTGGTCATATAAAAACAAAGGTAGCTGTTGTTACAAATGATCCTGGCAGATATGTACTGGGTAACAAAACTACTAATTTATTTAAAGATAAACCATTCCTTAAATTAGAGAAGATAAATGCTGTTATGACACGATCTCAAGCAAAACGATCTAGTGAAGAAGATCAAAACAAAGAAGCCGAAGTAGAGCAACCAGAAGAAATTACTCATTTTGAAATTGATAAAGCGATTTTGCCACTAGCTGATGAAGAATATAATGAAATTAAGCAATTGATTGAAGCTGATTTTAAGGAATTTATTGAATCTCAACATCAAAGCAGAGATTTAGCTCCATTGCTTAACGAAGCCAAAACTGAAAATTCTAGCAAACCAAATGATTTCAAAATAAAAGAAAACGGAATGTTGGTGAAGAAGAAAATCGACAAAAATGAGAACGAAAGAGAACTAATTGTTATACCAGAAAAATATAGAGATCAAATCAAGTTATTATGTCATGAAAGTACTTCCGGACATTTAGGCATTGTTAAAAATAAAGATAGATTAGCAAGATACTTTTATTGGACTAATTGTTATAAAGAAATCTAAGAGTATGTTAAAACGTGTGATCCATGTCAAAGAGTCGGAAAGTCTAATGATAAAACAAAAGCTCCTTTGAATTTAGTACCAATAATTTCAGAAGCATTTTCAAAAAATAAACTTTCACGCATGCGGTCCTCTACCGACCACTCCTAATGGAAATAGATATTTGATTACAGCTATTTGTTTAGCTTCAAAATATCCTGATGCTGTGCCTGTTCCTAATATTGGATAAACGTCAATAATTGAAGCCATGAAAAAAATATTCAGTAGAATGGCTTTCCCGAAAGAAATGCAAACTGATCAAGGTACTTCATTTATGAACAATTGAATTTGCAGGAAAATTTGGAATAAAAGTAACTAGAAGTTCAGTACACCATCCTCAAAGCAATCCCGTTGAAAGATTTCACCAAACTATTAAAAAAAGTTTAAAAGTCTTATGCATTGAAGCAGCCCCCGAATGGGAAAAGCAAGTTCCCGCAGCTCTATTTGATCTAAGAACTATTAGACACGAAAGCACTGGATTTACACCTTCAGAATTAGTTTATGGTCGCAATCTTAGAACACCTGTAACATTATTATATGAACTGTGGATGAATCCAGAAGATGAAGGAAATTATGTTGTTGAATATGTTTTTCAATTGATAAATCGGTTAAAAAGATGTAAAGAGCTGACTTTGGATAAAATGCTGGAAATGCAAACTAAAAGAAAAGTGTTGTACGATCGCAAAGCTTTGAAAAAAAGAATTTTCTGAAGGATATTTAGTATTGGTTGTATCGACGAGTAAGCCCAACAAATTAGCAGTTGAATGCAAAGGTCCTGGGAAGATCGAGAAGAAATTATCCGAAACTAATTATGTTGTGAGTTTTGAAGGAAAAAAGACCATAATAAAGTTTACCATGTTAGCATGCTAAACCCTTATAATAAGCGGGCAGAATTGGTTAACTTAATGATTGCAGAAGATAAATCTGGTATTGAAGATATGGATGAGAACTTTCCAGCAATTGACTCTGAACCAACCTTGTTCGATTTTGATGAAATTAAAGAAAGCAGTTCCTTAAATGATAAACTAAATGAACAACTCAAGAACTGCATGACCTGCTGTTGAAATTTTCAAAGATATTCTCTAATAAACCTGGTGAAACGCATTTAGTGATGCATGATATTCAACTGGTAGAAAATACTCCGATCAATGTAAACCCTACAGAATTTCACCTAGACAAACTGAAATACTAAAAGTAGAAATTGATAAAATGCTGAAACATAAAATAATTGAAATAGAAGATTCGGATTACAACTCTCCCATGATTTTAGTTGAAGTAGCCGGAAAAGATCCTAGGCCTTGCAATGATTATAGAAAGTTGAATAAGATAACGAAAACACAATTCTTCCCATTACAAAATGTAGAGCAAAGAGTGGAAACCGTAGCAGCCGCAAAATACAAATCTGTTTTAGATTTAACAAAAGGATACTGGCAAATACCGTTACCACCTGACGCTCAAAGAATAGCCACTTTTATAACAAGTTTTGGAACATTTAGACCGCTACGTATGCCTTTTGGCCTTAAAAATGCACCATTCACATTTAGTAAAATGATGGTTGACATTTTTAATGGATGTGACCACTTTGCAGTACTTCACTCAGATGATGTTGCAATATACTCAAACTCGTGGGAAGAACATCTTAGTCATCTGAATGCTGTGATGTCAAAAATAAAGCATGCTGGTTTAACCATTAAACCAATAAAGTGCAAATTTGCTCAAGATAGAGTGAAGTACTTAGGACACATTGTAGCTCGCGGTATAAGAACACCTAATGAAGTGAAAGTAAAAGCAGTCCTAGATTTTCCCGTACAAACTACAAAAAGTCAAGTGAGAGCGTTTCTAGGATTAGCAGGATACTATAATCATTATATTCCTATGTTCTCTTCTATAGTCGCACCTTTAATAGGAACTTTGAAAGGTAAGCTAAGGCAAGGAAAGATAAATTGTACAGAAGAATGCACAAGAGCCTTTAAAGAATTAAAGGACAAATTGTCGTAACAGCCTATACTATACGCACCTGATTTCAATAAAGAGTTTATACTACAAACTGATGCTTCAAACTTTGGTATGGGTGTAATTTTAGCTCAAAAGGATGGTAATGATAAAGAACATCCTGTATTATACCTCAGCAAAAATTTTCAGAAACTGAAAAAAATATTCTACTACAGAAAGAGAATGCGCTGCCATAATATTTGCTGTAAAAAACTGCAGTGTTATTTAGAAGGGCATACAAAATTCCTCATCATGACGGACCATAACCCCTTAGTTTGGTTTAAAAATAATGTGAGTCTAAATCCACGACTTATGAGATGGGCACTGGCATTACAGTCTTGTAACTACACAGTAGTTCATCGAGGTGTAAAAAACCATAAAAATGTAGATGCATTAAGCCGCACACCTTGGCCAGACTAGCGATGTTTTCTTATCTGTTTTGAATTTCTTATTTTGTTTGTGTATTTGATGTTTATCTGTATTACTTATTTTATTCATGTGAAAATGTTTTGTTAAAAGACAAATATTGTTTTAAAAAATGTCATGAAGAGAAATATATATAAATAAATGCCACAAAGAGAAATTTTAACCAACTTTAATTAAAAACATTTTTAATTAATTTTTTTGGAGGGGCGAGTTGTGATATTCGTTACAAAAATATTTAGTTATTTCTAAAGTTTTTTTTAAACTTTTTAGCTTGGCAATACGATATTTGTGTTACGAGAGTTGCCTAGCAACGCAGTATAAAAGATTTTTGTTGTTTTTAAGATATAAAACATGGTATTGTAGAGAGATTGAAATGTAACCACTGATGTATATAGTTCCAGTGAATGAACGGTTTTTTTTGGAGAAAATTATGTTAAAATAAAAGTGTTTTTATAAAAAGTCTGTTGATTCGTCCTGCAATACAGTACATCACCAATAACAGAAATAAAGGAAGGGCTACTTTAGCCACAAAGGCCAAAGAACACAGCTTCATTTTTCAGCATCCAACTAATTTATGTCTAATGGCAAAAAGAATTGTTAAAGAAATTGGGATTGAAACTTCATTTTCACACGTCAGAAGGTTAATTAAAAATGTAAAAATATTAAACGATTGAAACTAAGACATAATACCACTGAGACACCATCATAAGATGCAAAGGTTTCTCTCTACAAAAGAGCATATACGTTGGACTTTTGTGTGCAGAAACGTAAGTATCACCATGAAAAAAACGCTGAATTTGTATGGGCAGAAGGGTGGAAAGAAAAACACTTTTTGTTCTTTTAAAATTTGTAATAGTTCGAAAAATTTGAGTTTTGATGCAAAAAAGTCAAGAAGAAAATTTGATGGTAATCGGAAGAGGCCTTTAGGTGCCGCAAGTACGATGAAGTTTTGCGAATTTGAAAATTTTTCTTTCATTTCAAGCTTTTTCTGTAATTTCCTATTTGCAGTATAAAAGCCCAAATAAAATATTTTGTACCTTTTATTAACAGAAAAAACGTTCACAGAGGGTTAAAACATATAATGAGGATATAAAATATTAATTATCAACCAAAAATGTGCAAGACATCGTCTATGAAAAAATGAAAATGTGCTGTTATCTAATCTGGAATTATTGCTCGGCTAACTGAAGAAAAACGCTTACAAGTACTTCTTGTATCCTTGTTATTACTAGTAGAAAAATGTATTTTGTGCTTTCCCATTGAAACGATAATGAAAAAAGTTAACTTTATTGTTCCTTATTCTATTATTTATTTGTGTATTTCTATTATTTATTTGTGTATTACTATTATTTATTTGTGCATTACTATTATTTATTTCTGTATTACTATTATTTATTTGTGTATTACTATCATTTTTTCGCGTCAAGTTGTATTTGGAATTATAATTGCATATGAAATTGTGTATTTATATTAATATTTATTTGAATCTTGAAATATCAATCGGAGGAGAATGTTTAGTACTGTGAGGTGAAATTTGTTTGTGGAACGTGCTCTTGCTAGCTGAATAAATTTATACGCAATTTTTATTGCAAAATATACGCAATTATTACTGTTCTTATTATGTCTATAGTATGAGAAAAAAACATGGACAGTAAGAAACATTCAAAACTGCACTTTTTTTATCTGGCGAGAGAGAGCACTTCTAGCAAATATCTCACAGTTCTAAACATTCTCCTCTGGTTAAAATGTAATATTTCAAAATAAAAAGTAAATATTAATATTATTAAGAATACATGGTTTTACATGCAATTATAAATCTAAAGACCTGAACGCGAAAAAAAGCAAGTAATACACAAATAAATACTAAAATAAGGAGCAATAAATTTAACTTCATTTCCCAATCAGCTAATTGGCAAAACACAAAATACATTTTTTATACAATAGTAATCAGTAGCAGCGGGTCGAGGGACTGTCTTCCCCAAACCCCGCGGGAAAAATTTTATTTCATTTTAGCTGCCTAAAACTAAGAATTATAAGATAGCAAACGAATCGGGAAAGGGAGATTATTTTGTAGCTAATTTTTTAAATTTATTGTCTACTCTACTATACCCTCCAATACTGTTAGTTGTCTATAAATGTTTTGGCCCCCCCCCCCACTTATAGCTCCCACTCGCAGCTACTCAACGTAATAACAAGGATTCATAAACTACCTAACCGTAAGCGTTTTTCGTCAGTTAAAAGTATAACATAGCAATAATTCTACATTGTTAAAACTTTCAGTTCAATGTAGAACCAACAAATGGTGCAGATTTAGAGAAAATACCAATAAATGGTTCCACTGATATTTCAAAAACCTGATTCCATGGTTCAACCCTCAAAAATCCTTCAACCTTTCACCATGTTTTGGCAACTTGTGTCAGCCAATTAAAGCAAGGTTCTTTTTAACCGCCATTTTCCAGCGCATGCTCTGTGTAGTATCTCACTACATGGGAAGAACGGCGAAGGTTCACTCGATATTCAACGTAAGGTATGTGTATTTTTTAGCTTAAAAAAGTGAAACTTTTTTTATTCTTAAGTGTATTGGAATTTATTGTACTAACTTTAAAAGGGTTGGCGTTCATATTTATTACGATCTGTTTACGGTTAATTTATCGTTTAATGGTGTTTGGAAATATTAAAACTGAAACTATATATATATATATAGTTTCAGTTTTAATACCGTGCTATTTTACAAAAACAAATGCAACTTATATGCATGTTAAATGTATTTATTAACCTAATAGTAAACGAAAATTTTATAAGTAAAATTGCACTTAAATATATAAAATAACGATATAAATTTGTAATACGATGCACAATTCAAGTATCTCTTGCAAACACGCTCCCGCTGGAAGGTTAAAAAATGTTGAGGAAGCATGCTAAAATGTTTGTCTATGTTAATATTCCTTGGATATATTTTTACCTTTAAATTTGAGATACTATTATCAATGAATTATCGGTAATATTTTTAATCCTATGTGCTTCAAATATCTTCTTAATTTTCTTGCAGATGGAGTTTTTAATGTAATACAGAACATCCTCTAAAATTCGAGAAATTACAGATTGTGAACAACTAATTGAAGTAATTGAATCAACGTATCACATCACGCAACATTTTTTCTCTTTAAAAGTATCATGCAGATTTTGATGAATATATCAATTATGAAGATTTTCTTCCACTTGAAGGATACAGCAGTATATATTGATGATCAAGCAGTAACACCATCAACAATAATATATAACTTTTTTTCCAAGCTCTTCAGAAAATGAAAAATCAGAGTATGAAAACTAGTTTAGAGTTTCTGTTTTACCATACCTAGGATGTTGCGTGTTTAAGAAAGAGAAAGGGAAGAACTATTTTTCAAGCAAATTTCCCGTGCCTTTTCTAAGAAAAATAGCAAATAGTTTCGTGCTAAACCCTACAACATTTTCTATGCAAGGCCGCGACGCAATAACCACACGATCTTTATTCTTCTAGGAGGCTCCCGGCAGCAACAGATGATAACCCTCTGTGCAAGAAAGGTGCGGTCCTTGGATATGGCTAAACGACGTGCTTTTTGTTTATGCATTTTGTTGTCATAAAACTGAGAGACAAGCGAACTAGCCTAAAGTAAAAGACCGGAAAAAGTCTTCTTCGTGGCGCTAAAACTGTTAAGGGATGAGGGAGAAGAAAAAATCATCTAATTTGACCACCAAAGGACATTTTTGAAAAGTGGACAATCTCTCTTTTCTTAGATTTATGAGGGTTTTCTTGTGGTGGGGAATTATCTGGTCATGTTCACAACGTTGTAAAAAGAGTAAAGAAACTTCAATCCATTGGACAAACTTCTGTTGCTTTTTTCTTGGCAAATAACTGGAGGAAAAAGAGGTATTCCTATTTTCAGTCAGCAGAGAATAGGACATGCATATCTTACAAAAGGAGAAAAAAATATTTTGAGAGAAGAGCTCAAATTATTGTTTCTCTAATTTTTACATTGCTTTTGTAGTATTAAATACTAACCGCCTTCGACAAGCAGCTTATTGATTGTAATAATTTATTTATATCAGCCAATTTTAAATTCGCCAACTTATTTAACTTTTGGTAGGCTGAAAGTATTAATAGTTATAAAAACCCAGAAATGAAGAAGAAAAACAGTGAACAGGAAATTAGTATTTGTACCAAAGTTTGATGAGGTATGCGTTGCATCGAATGAAATTAATGATTTAGTCTTTAAATTCAACTGTTAAAAAGTCTAAAAAAATCTTGAGAATCAATGAAGATTTTTTGATCATGTATAATTCTAATTTCAATTTCAATTATTACACATTATAAATCTAATCGTTTAGTAAATATTTTACCTAATTATAACAAAGAAATAAATAGCATTATCTCCAAGGAAAAATTATCTTGTCGTCATTTGAAAGAGTGGTTTAAGTTATAAATCTATCGAAATAATATGGTAAATGTATCTAAAAAGTAAATTTATTTGAAGTAACGAAGAAAGTAAAAATTGGAGTAAAAAAACTGGCGAAATAAGGGAAAAATGTTATCGCTGAAAAATTTCAAATTCTAGCATAACTTTTAATTAATTAAAATTTTTAAAAATTCTCCGAGGTGTGCATTCTCAACTTCCATAATATGTTTTCACCAAATTTCACAATTCTAGACTCAACAGTTAATTGAAATTTCAGTTAATTAAAAATTGAGCACAATTTTGACGTTTTGCGTGATATCTCCAAAAATATTAATTAGCAAAAATGATTTTTGAACCATTTTAAAAATTATAATTTAATGACATAAATTTAATGACAAATTACTGAAATATTATTTGTAAAATTACTCCAATTTCAAAATTACAAATCATCCGAAGAATTTTCTTTCGTATCTGTTATAACATTTCTCTTTAACCCTCTGTCGCTAAAACCGTATACGAAGTATTTAACTTACGTACTTTAAATTCAATTAAATTTAATCATATTTTTGTTATTTTAATCGTGAAATTGCGTTATTATTATCCGCGTTAACTGTTGAGAAGAAATTTATTCACTTAGATAAAATTATGATATATACATTCTGGATTCAGACTTGCTTACAATGTTGAATTCTTGTGTGCATCTTTAAAAATAATTTATTTTTACTCATTTAATTCTGCTTTGTAAATCAAGTTATTAGCAGTTAGGTTTGGACTGGACCTTTTCGAATGGAGTCAAAACAAAAAATCTCTGAGAGTTCGTTTTGAGTAGTGAACATTAAAAATATACTAAAATGAAATACATATTTGTAGGATGCAGCCGTGAAAAATAAAATTTATGAAATCGAAGTCTTTTCAGTCTCTCCTCGGTTAAAATATATGCTAGAAAGCTAAGGAATTGCAGACCGCTTGCTAAGATCGCCATCGAATGTAATTAAATATTTAAAATTCCAGTCTCTTATTTTTTTATCAAAGGGATTTGTAAACAACACATTGCCTAAAATTTAATGAATTCAGGAGCGTGTGAGGGTTTAAATAATCAATGCTATAAATAACTAATAAAATTTAATTATACATTATCCTTTCTCGTCATATTTATTTAGAGTTAATTTAGCTAACAAACCTAATTATGTTTGAAGTGGTTGCTGTGTAATGCCGACCATTATGATTTTTTTTTAATCTTTTACTCAGTATTTTCATTTTCCTGTTACAGTTTGTATCCTAATGGACCTGCATCGATTGAAAATATTTTAAAAGAAATTTGAAATATATTTCTGAGGGATGAACGATGTATTCATAGAAGTGAAATTTCGAAGCTAAAGATTATAAAGATCATAATAAGAAACTCATTATCTGCGGAGAACTTGGAATCCTATATGTTGCTATCTATTGAAATTGAATTGTTCGATGATTTGTATTCAGAGTAATTATTGACAGTTTTTCGCAGCCCTCTAGTGAACTGATTTTCCCTTAAAGAAAATAGCTATTTTCAATTACAATTGTTGCATTTCACCATTTTTATGTATTTTTACTTCATTTTGTTTATACGCTTGAACTTATGTTTTACTTATAATATTTCATTTACATTAGGATATTCATGTTTTATTATAACCTTATCGGCACATTATATTATTTATTTATTATTTTTGTCTTTGAAGACTAGAGCCAAGCCATTATTTTCCCATGGAAAAAATTCATTTAAAAGCAGACTTTGTATTTTTTTGCATGTATGTCAGAAGTGAGTGTTTTCTGAAATTGTTGATAAATATGCTGTTCTAAATTGTCATAAAATATATTATAATGTGTAATCTAGAATGACATGTTTCTAAAGCTGTACATTTTTATTATTGAATATGCTGTTGTATAAAATAATTTGTTTTCGTATAAAATTCATTTTTATGTATTTTTTAATGTAGCAGATGCAATACGAACTGCAATCAGTGTAAAAATAAATTTTTTGAAGTGAAATAAGCTTTTCATTCAAGTCTTAGTTTATTGAAATGATGCTCTTTACTATAGAGATAACTTATGAAAAACTTAAGATTAAATTTAAAGTTTGAAACAAAAAAGCATTGTGAAGTACGATGAAAACATATTGTTCTCTTGGTATTTTAAATGCCCATAGTAATCAAAATGTTAAAAGTAAATTATTTGGAAATATATTCAAGTGTTAAAATTGTGTCTGTAGAGAAAGGGGCATTTTTAAAAAAATAAAGTAGAACTGAACACGTCTTCAAATATAGGCTCAAGAGATTTATTTGCAAACCATATTTGGCAATTTATTTTAATCTGGATAATGGAAATGAGGCCTGATTTTCTCCGATTGTTCTTGTTTTAATATATTATCACAAAAAAAGATATGCTGTATTTTTTTCAGCAGACTATAAATTCGTACATTTATAATACTACTATAATATACTTTTGTAATATAGTATACACCTAGAAGTTTTCGCTTCTGTCTTGTGGTTCTAAGTGTATCGGTTTGTTTTTATTTTCAAGGGAAAATGTCTAAAAGCACAAGAAAAAGTGAGTTACTTTCATATAAATCAAAAAGGGCGTGAGCTAAAATCTTGAACAATTCCTAATGAATTTCTTGTAAAAATTCCATTTTATTTCTTAGGTTTCTGCAGAAAGCTTGAAATTTTGAGAATTATGTGTTTCATTGAAAAAATACAGTTGCATTTGAAAATGAAGCAAAAAAATTTGTTTATGCTATTAAATTAAATGTTTGATTTTCCTTTTTAAAGTTTCCCTAATTATTAAAATCTGAAAAGTTGAATTAAATTTGCAATATAAATTTTTAAAAAACTAATAATACAAAAACTACTAACTGCATAAATGTACAAAAAATTGGCAGTAATAATAATAATCAGTTTGCCTTCACATGTACTGTACTTAATGTATTGGAAAATACCCGAAGGTTAAAGCCATTACATGCATGAGCTCGCATATCTTTACAGAAAAATCGAATCATTTCTTCTGAAATTGGAACAGTAATGCAATCTTCGGATTTTAATATTAAAAAAAAATAGTTTAAATGTTTGATAAAATATACTTCACAAGTAAATTAAATTGTCAGAGGCATTGCTTAAATTTCCAGATATTTCAAGTTATTTTTATGCTTCACTCAGAATTTCCAAATTAAGTATTAAAACTTAATATTTCATTATTTTTTTTCAACTTCAGCATAAAAACTTCAAATTTTATTGCAAAAAAATGTGGAGATACTGATAAACATTTGAATTCGTTATTGCAGATCTGAAAAGATTTATTTATATGAAATCATTAATAAAAATACAATTTTATGTCAATCCATTGCACAGGGCATATGGTGCACGGGTAGTTGTCACCATAGCATGGTGATACTACTCCATCAACTGGTGCTTTGATTAAACCATTAGTTGGAGTGATGTTGAACCTTGAAAGGGATATACGTTGAACCATGGAATGGTTCAACGTATTACTATTCCATGGTTCAACGTATTATCATTCCATG
Source organism: Araneus ventricosus (assembly GCA_013235015.1). Classification (NCBI taxonomy): domain Eukaryota; kingdom Metazoa; phylum Arthropoda; class Arachnida; order Araneae; family Araneidae; genus Araneus; species Araneus ventricosus. The sequence continues at coordinate 539,877 of BGPR01000363.1, forward strand.
GTTTAATGAATTACCATTCCATGGTTCAACGTATTACCACTCCATGGTGCAATCAAAGCACCAGTTGATGGAGTAATATCTCACCATGCTATGGTGACAAATATCCATGCACCTTATTTTGCTGAAAAGTTGAACCTAAATTTTTAACAGTGTAGATTGGGGCAGTATATATTCATGTTTTGATAGTCAATTTTTTGCACATTTTTGGCTAATAATTAATGTTTTATATCCTTACCATTGGATTTAAATTCTCCCAAAATGTTTGTTCTATTATTGAAAAGGAATGAAAAACACAAAATATTTGCTTTGGGGTTTATAGTTTAAATAAGAAATTAGAGGAAAAAATTCAAATAGAGCAATTTTTTCAAATTTATAAAACTTTATCATACTTGCGGGACTTCAAGACCGTCTGATCACAATCAAATTTTATTTTTGTGTGTTTTACATCAGAAGGAAATTTTCCGCATTATTACAAATTTAAAGGAGAAAAAAACTCTTTTCATTCCACCCTAATGGATAGGTTGGCTCTCCTGTAATTACCATGTTTTAAAGAAGGAAGAACGAATTGTACCATGTCCCGTTCGAGAGCAATAACTTCCAATGCTGTCCTCGATATTATCATTTTAAAAGTTAGACAGCCATTGCAAACATTTTATCGATGTTACAAAAGAAGCACCCGAAGATTTCAGATGCTTTTCATACATACTGCAAATGCCGTTAAGCAATGGTTTGCTCCTCAAAATATTTCAGTTTTTAAGGGAATTTCTGTCAATTGATGCAAGAATCTACATTACTAAGGGAAATTAATCTGATTTTACACAGTAAACTCAGTGCAGAAAAAGAATGTTAACAATTTTAAGAATACGAAATTACCTAGATTTATCGAATATATCATAATTAACTCTACTTCTTTTCATTGTAAGGAACAAATTAAAAGTTTTAACTCTGAACAACTCATAGTATATGTTGTATTTTATTTCGTTTCAAAATGAATTCTGTAATTCCACTAATGTGTTCGAAATTCAAGCTTCAATCATGTAAGAAATTTTTTTCGAATTCAATTTTGATTGAACGTAAAAGTTAATTAAATGAAACACACATGCCGAAGCAAATATTAGTTACATTTTTAAGAAGTGTATTTAACATTAAGAGTAAAATATAAAGTTTCTGTCTTCCATACCTTTTTGCAGAAAATTTGTTCTTTTCGAGCCTCTGGTTGCACATTCTTCTTTGTTCTTAGAAGTGTATAAATGGACTTGATTTCAGGGCAACACCTTAACAGAGTTTCCAATAAAACCTGAATTAAAAAATAAGTATATTTTCATTTCATGGTTTTATTAAATTATATTGTCCAAATAAATCAAGAAATTAAAGTAGAACTGAATTCTATTCTAATCATTCCAGTTTGAGTGGTATCCCCCAGACTTTCTTGTATGCTCCCCCACAAAGTGCCATCCCAACCGCATAAAAATGGTAGACATTCGGCACACTAAGATTTGTGTTGCCCTCGGAGACCGCGATGAAGGAGCGGCAATATAAGCTGGATTAAAATACGCCTAGAAGGCACTAATATGTTATATGGTGCGGTTTGCGAGTAATAATATGATAAATTAAAAACGAAGACAGTAAAACTGTTTTACTTTCCACAGATTCTCATGACTTCACAAAGAGATTAAAGAGTAATTGCATGTCTTTCTCTAAAAAAAGGCTTTTCTGATTTTTTTACTCGTTGAGTCATTACAAGATAAACATTTTGCGACCAAATTTAACTAAGAAGTTATTTAATAATAAATTATAATTTTTCGAGAGTTATCTCATAGGTGGGGATTCTGTGCAAAGGGGTTTTTTTTCATTATATGTCAATAACAATCCCACTGAGTACAATGTTAAATATATTTATTCAAAACCTGTGTGTAAATATATAAGAAAAGTATATTTTAAAAATACCTGATTATAATTAACAGTTATAAATTGACGAAATTTTAATGAAAATATCATTTAAAAATTGATTAAATAAATTAATCAAACATTAATAAAAATTCTTAGTATTATATACAAAGGTGCACATGTAGCTATTTATAATATAATACAGATACAAATAATAGATATACTAAACGAAAATTAAAATTAAAAAAGAAAGAAAAGTATAGATAAGAAACAGCAGATTTAAACTTTAACGATGGCAATACATCTTTAAGCGTACTAATGCAACAGCATCAAGTGTTGCATCAACAGAAGTTTAAAACGATAATATTTAAAACACATAAAAATTAATTTAGAAAGTAAAAAATGTTCAAAAAGGAAGAAATGAACAAGAAATAGAATGACGAACTTTATCGAAGACCACTCGCCACAAAAATTCCAAATTAGACAAGATTTTCTGTCAAGGGTAAGATTATAAACCAAAAGTATACCCTTTGTGGCCTGAATCCTGTCCAATATCAATATGAAAAACATTCTGAAAGATCAAAATGCAAAATCCTTAATGAATAATCAAAAGATACTAGAGAGTGTGCTAAACCTAACACTCTCTGCCGAAATTTTAGACGTAAACCAGGCGACGCCAAATACACAGGAAGCAACAAAGAATTAGAAGCTAGCACCTAGCTCCATCTACGAAGAAAAATTCTAACTAATTAATCAGAATAAAAAAATTATATTTAAACAGTTATAACAAATAAAATCAGAAAAAAAACCATTAATATATATTAATTAGAAATATTTTTCATACTCCTTTTAAAAAACTATTAATATTAATGAAAGAATATGGGAAAGAATTGGGGCCGTTTTTTATCTATACTTTTCTTTCTTTTTTAATTTCAATTTTCGTTTAGTATATCTATTATTTGATTATAATTAACAATTTTACGCCATTGCATTGGGTCAAATCAGGACGGCGTTTTAGAAATGCTTTTATTCAGTTATTGACGGGTGTGTTATTAATATATCTATGTACTACTACACCTTTGTTAGTTAGAGAATCGTTTATTATCATTTTAAGATCTACACTACTGAGAGGAAAACCGAAGTTGACTATACACGTTGTAATGGTGTTTTCATTAACATTGGAGAAAATCGGATAATTTCCAGGTTTCCTTACATGAAGAAGCTTTCTTTTGTAACTAACTTTTCGTTTGGGGTACCACATTTTTTTGTGGTACCCCAAATGTTCTGCTCTAAAGAGGCTTATGCCTCTTTAATAGTACACTAACCATGTTAAAGGGAATTAAAGCAAGCTTCTAGGGTCTCTGGAGAGAACCTTCCTTTTATATACCGTGGGATTTCTTCTTGATTACGGGACACCGCGCCCCTGGTCCCGGAGACGAATCCAATCCCAAGAAAGTGCTGAGGGCCCGTGAGATGTTCTCGTACTATATTTTCTTTATATATATATACGTATATACACTTTATCGTACATCGATGCTTCCATCCGGAGGGTCACCAAAATGTGCAAGACACTTTAGATGACGTGGTCTCATACTGCCGCAGACTTGGTCGGCTCTAAATTCTAACAGAAATTGACAAGCAGAAAAAAAAAGAGAAAAAACAGGACTAAACCTGTGGAACGAGGTTATTAACTTCCTGATAAATAGAATGAAGGAGACCTAAATTTTCCTCTCTGTTTAAAATTGTGGACAGATTGTCTGTATCATAAATAATTTTTTTTGCATACTTTTCCTTGAATGGGCAATTCACTACGTAGTATAAAGTATCTCCCACGGCGCCACAAGGGCACTTGAGGTTCAAGCTCCTCCCAAACCGTACAAAGTACGCTGGGAATCTACCGTGTCAACTCAAAAATTGTATAATAAAATGACTAAATTTTTTCGTATGAATTGAAACCGCCGGTATTAGTTTTTCTGTATGTCTGCCGTTTTTTGCTGTGGACGAAGTCCAACGCTCTTGCCAAATCTGTATTTGCGCATTGGAAACTGCATTTTTTAATTGTTTAAAGGATTTCTTTGGAATTTTTTCAATGTTAGGTCTCGTTGTAGCTTTTTTAGCATAACGATCAGCTGTTTCATTCCCCTGAATTCCAGTGTGAGCTGGAATCCAGTGGAGTGTAATGGATTTTTCTTTGCTCATTTCTAAGATGTCGTTTTTAATTGCAAGAATTTCTTGTTTACTTGTTTTAAAAGTGTTGAGTGCTTCAAGCATCGAAAGAGAATCTGTGTATAAGTTGATTTTATTCCATGGTGCAATCGTGGAATTGAATTCTAGGGCCATTTGTATGCCTGTGACCTCCGCCTGGTACACTGTGGCAAAATCTGACAACCTAATTGTTCTATTGAAAATCTCTGCGTTATAATAGAATACAACTATAGCTGCACCAACCTGATCGTTAATCTTTGATCCGTCTGTATAGATCTCAATCTCTTCCCTGGATGGTTTGTGTTTATCGTAAGTAATTGAAATATTATCCGCTTGAAGGATATCATGTGGATCTCGTCTGGTTTCGTAATCTTCCCATTTAAAAATTTTTGATCCAAATTTTATGTCGTTTTTTATTGTCGTGAGTAAGAATTTGCCAAAACCCCCCTTTGCCTTATTGTCTAGCGGTGCAATTCCCGCGATAACTTGTAAAGCTTCTGCAGAAATTGTATGGTATGCTTTGGTTATTTTTATAAGTGGTCTACGCTGTTGACTATTTAGGGAATCCCTGATCCTTGTTAGTTTTAATCTATTGCCCCATGCTCCTACTCCAAAAAGAAAATAAGGCTCTATAGCTCCATAATATTTTTTTCTGAAAAGACCCGAAAGCTTTGAATAGAATTCATTAGCTACTGTTGATAGTTTGTAGGTTAATGAATCCGTTTTGTCTCTGAGTGCTTTAAAATGTTTGGTGAAAGTGAGACAGCAGTCCCAAGTCACACCGAGGTATTTTATGTTATTTACAACGTGTATTGTATGATTATTAATTGAAATAATGGGGGGGTTTCTGAGATTAAGTCTTCCCCCAAAAGTAATAGGCATTTGCAATGTTTTTGTATATTAAAGGAAAGCTTATGCTCTGCATTCCAGGCAAGTAATTTTTCGAGAATTGCGTTTCCCTTTCTTTCGTTTTCCTCTTTATCCTTGCCTCTAATTACAACAATTATGTCGTCGGCATAGGCTTGGATGTGACTTCCCTGTGGTAGGGGTAAATCAAGGGCAGTGTCCATAACAAGATTCCAAAAGAGAGGCCCGCTACACGAACCTTGCAGGACCCCTCTCTGGTTATCAAAATTCCATACTTCCGCATCCTGAAAGTAATGTATTGATCTATTTGTGAAATAGTTTCTCACCAAATTAAAAGTATTCTGAGGGCAATTTGCATGTGTAAGTTGAAATAAGATGCTTGTGCGCCAGACTGTGTCAATACCGTGGGACTATCCAAAACAAAAGCGAATATTGTTCTTCTTATTATTTAATACTAAAACGTTGAGAATCATCAAAGTCTAGAGGTCGTAATTTTTTTGAAGATTAAAAAACTCTCTGTTTGTATACTTCATATACGAGAAAGTGACAAATGGAAAAATCAACTTCCATGTGAAAATGAATATTTTCAGGCAAAGCTAGATTTACTTTACCAAAGACTTTATGAATTACATTTATGACTCAGTTGGGTTTATCTGAAGTCCATTGTTTGTACATTGGTGTAATGTAGCTTTTCGAGTACTGTATGTTATGCCTATTTTTACCCATTGCCTTGAGTCGTTGAGAAGAAATATTCATGCTTATAATTATGATAATAATTTTTAAAGTAATAGATCAAAATTAAATCATGCTTAGACGTTGTTATTCGATGCAAAAATTTCTTAGAATCCGTCCTTCGGATTGTAGCTAAAAGAAAGTGACCAACAAATTGCTGAAGTAAAACATGTCCAATAATAGCCATCATTCAACTTTCAAGGGTTTAAATTTTCAAAGGTAAAGTGTTTTTCTACCCCACTGGCCTGTTCCAGGCTCTACAATATTATATTGTAATATATTATTTTATTTCATTAATAACATAACAATAATAAATTATTGTTTTCTATTATTATATAAAAATATATATTATATAATTAATTTAATGTTATATTTAATTATATAAATATATTTAATAATTATATAATTTATTATAAAAAATTATCTATCATTTATATGTTTAATACAAAAAATAATTATTCACTCTCTTCTTAGGTACGCTAGACCAGTGTGAGTTTAGACTACAGAGTACTACTACAAAGTGTGAAACTAATTTTATTGCGTAATTTGTTAATTTTACAAATGCTTTATAATATGAAATTGCATTTTGTAAACTTTAAATTATTTAATTTTTTTCAAGAACTTCAAGTGTCAAAGCCATGTACCACATTTTATTTGTTTAACTCACTTTGTTTTTCAGTTATTGCGTTCATCCACATACATAATCCCGAAAGTAGTTTTTCGGACTCCAGGAGGTCTAGAACATGGATATTGATGAAAAATGTAGACGTCAAATTTTTTACTATGATCACAATGATTTCTCTTATATCTTTTTGGTTATAAGATATTTTTAAAAAATAATTTATCCGTTAAAAGCCCTCTTTTTTAAAAATTGATTTTAAAATGTTTATTGGCTTTCATTTCTGAATAAAACATGGGAAAAATAGTTTAAAAAATCTTATTTTGTTTTAAGTATTCTTTATGGTTGAAAAGCAATTTGTTACCAACCGACAAGACTGGGATTTATTTCAGAAACAAATTTCCTTGATAAAATTCTATAATGTCAAACACAGATGAATTTTAATAAGTAATAATACAGATAAGGAATTTCCTTCAACATTTGTAGAATAAAATATGGTATTCTCAAGTATACAAACAAAGCTAAAAAGATGCAGGCTTAAGTGAAAAACATCAATTTGTTTTTATTTTTCATCAGCATTCTGGCTGCCATCTATATGTTATAAATTAATTTAATAAAAAAAATATGTAGGTTTATTTTGGCAATAACAGGTATTATAGCTTCAGTCATATTCTCAAATTTTATGAACAAAATTGGTATGTTGCTGAAAGTCAACACTGGAACTTCAATTGTTAAGGCTTCTAATGTGAAAACGAATGACGAAATTCTTTCTGTTTGAATACTTTGTAAACGAATAATTAAAAAACGCAAGCTCGCTACTCTTCTCTCCGCCCCCACGCCCGAAATGTTTTTTCCCGGAATAAAGCTCAAAAAAATTTACAAATCTTTCCAAAAATTTAAAATTGAAAATATAAAGCTTTAAGTCCTTTACAAAAATATTTATTGCAGTGAGGTTCGGTCAAATGGATAAGGCGAAAAATCTTAATATACATTTTCACTCGGTTGCTGATGGCAATTTTGACAATATGAAATTCGGCACCGTATTGTTTAAAAGCCTTTGCTTCAAACAAAGGAATCAGGAAAAAATGCAGCTTGTAAAATGAGTCTAGGACGCACACAGGAAAAATATGGAGATTTTTTAAGTCCATTAGTGGAGCCCTGCTTGCCTGAAGAAGTATTAGTGGCGTGGAAAAGGAGACGAAATCAGAGCCTGAAGGAGACCAAAGGATATCGAACTTTAGAACAGTTGATGAACTTTCTTCGTCAGGAAGTAAAAGGGGAAGAAATCATTAATCTTGCACGGACTGGTTTCGCCTCCTACCAGAGTTCTCGAAGGAAGGAATTCCATAATGAACAGTTAAAACAATATGAGACAACAGCAGCAGCAGCTTTAGTAAGTCTTCAAACACCAGGTAAGAGAATTCACAACTATATTTTTTGTGATAAATCTCATCCCGGTGAAAAGTTCTTTTCCGCAAAAAAATGTTTTTAGATGCTTAAAAACTATTGTTAAAGGAAAAAAGGACGTTTTTTTCGTCTAGCTCCTTTTCATATTAGTAAATTTTGTGATTAGAGAAATCAAATTAAATTCGCTGTGTGTTCTCTATCTCAATTTTAATTAATGTATGATAAAAATAATGAATATAAAAAATGTGTTCCAAAATCTGAAAATCCCCTCTCTAATTGTAGCAAAAGAAAAACTATCTTTTTGCAAACGCTTTGCGTTCTTATTCGACGTGAAGGTCAACAGAAATTTATACGAGCGGCAGTGGCGAATCCAGGGGGTACTATCGGGCTGCCGCCCCGCCCCCCCCCCCAGAGCTGGCAGAATTCTTGATTTTATTTGAAATCACTGCAACTGTTTGTTCTAAATTTCCTCTTTTAAAAAAATAATAAAAACGTTACAGCTTTGCTTTCTGCCTTGACAAACTTGAAAATTTTCCTACTTTTCTGGTCATTGCACTTGTACCTGTAGCTTTGAGGCAATCGAAAACATTTTTTGGCTAGTTATTTCATTGTATTTTTTTATTAAATTATCGAAAGTAATGTAGTTTTCTTTGTGATTTTTACTGTCAGGCGAGAAAAGTCTGTTAAGTTAAAGTATTTTGGTTTACATGAGCCATGAGGTTTGATATTCGACAAGACAATACAAAATTTTTATGACCTCAGCCCTCCCCACAGACCCGAATCCTGGATTCGCCTCTGACGAGCGGTATTGAACTCTGGCTCTGAAACTAGTTACATAAACCGAAAAAATTATGGCTCAGCTTAAAGCATTTCCTCTTAGAACCCAAACAATGATCCATGCGCTGTTCGGGGGGGGAAGAAACTAAACCAACATATCATGAAGTATTTCCAGTCGAAGTCAGTAATTTAAATAGAACTGTTTATTGTAGCTTTGAAGCTCTTTTTGAAAAAATGACTTGCGGTTTTATTCCTAGGATTGAGAATAAATAGAACTTGAATAAATTAAAAGAAAAGAAAATAGATTTTACTGAATCTTTTCGAAAAGAAACGGAAACTAATATTTTGATCGGTGCAGATGTTATATGAAAATTGACAGAAAATACTGTAGAATTAGAGTCCGGCTTAACAGCCTTAGAAATGAAACTGGGTTGGACTGCATTTGGAAAAGGCTTATGTAAAAAGGACAATATTTTAGTGACATTATCAATGTATTACATGAACGCACCAGTAAATAAACTTTGGGAACTTGAGGTTCTACGGATACCCAGCCGAAACTGAAAGGGAGAAGGGCGATCATGATTTAAATGATTTTAATGAAAAAATGAAAATTCTTTCTGTTGTAAGATATGAAGTAGAACTTCCATGGAAATATGATTCTAAGAATTTACCCAGCAATAAAGAATTAGTCTGGAAAAAACATGAACAAATGATTAAGATATTTGGAAACGGGGAATTTTTTCCGGATTATTGGAAGGTTTTTCAGGATTAAGAAAATTTGAACATTATTGAATGCGTAGCAGATTTAGAATTGAATAGAGAATTCCGTTATTTATCACACTGCCAGTGATTACATTAGATAGCCAAACTACAAAAATTCGTCCGGTTTTTGACGCTTCTGCCTTTGAGAGAGGGAATCCTTCTTTGAACGAATGTTTATTTAAGGGAATTAATCTAATAGAATTAATGCCTTATAATCTTGATCGATTTAGAATGTATCCAATCGGTATTAATGCATATATAGAAATGGCTTTCTTAATGTTATCTGTTGCACCTAAGGATAGAGATTTTCTTAGACTTTTTCCCATGTAATGAAAAGCAGCTCATTTATAGACATTGTAGAATTGTATTTGTTGTTGCTTCGAGTCCCTTTTTATTGAATACTACAACTATGCATCTTTTTGACAATTGTGAAGAATTTTATGATGTTGTTAAGAAACTTAAACTGGAGTATATATTGTTGCAGGGGCTGAAAATTTTATTGAAAAAGCAGAACTTGTCATGTCTAAAGATTGTTTTAATGTGAGGTGTTGGGAGAGCAATGTGGAGTGTAAACATAGTAGTAAGCATTCTGGAGACACTTCTGTATTGGGAATAATATGGAATCTATATGAGGATACATTGAAGTGTAGAATTGATTTTGAAATTTTATCATGTAGAACTAAAATAATTAAGATACTTATTTTGTCTACTATACAATAATTCTATGATCCTATTGGTACGATGACTCCATTTACATTGCTCCCTAACCTCTTATTACAAGATTTATATATTTGTGGAACTCGCATTTTTCTTGGGAGGAGGAATTGCCTATTATGGTTGTTGATATTTCTTCTAAATGGTTAAATGGGATGTATTTATTGAAAGATGTAACTTTGCCACGTTTTATGAACTTTAATGAAACATCTGAATTGCATGTGTTTGTAGATGCATGCAAGAGGGCATATTCTGCTTGTGTCTTTCTTAGATCTGAGGTAGAATCTGAAAGTAAAGTGAGACTCATTCGCGCGAAGAATACATTGACTCCTTAATCTTTGTGCATTCCAAGGTTGGAATTGCTTGTTGCATCGGAGAAAAACTTGTTAATTCTGTTATCCAGGCGATAGATGCATCAGGTATTCGTCACACTTTGGTCGGATTCCACTGTTGCTTTGTGGTGTATTAAAGATTACGGAGACTGGTCTGTTTTTGTTGCCAATCGCATTAAAGAAATCAGAGAGCTAACTGGGTATTATTCATGTTGACATGTATATAGGAATATTGCCAGGAAATACGAATATTGCCGATCTTTATCTCGTGGATGTACTCCACAACAAGTTTTAAATTCCAAATGGCGGAAGGGAAGGGTAATTCTATCTTGGTTGAAAGAAAACCTTGAGTTTTGGCCTGTTAGTGCAATTATTTGTCAACCTAATGAAGTTGATATTGAGAGGAGAAGGAGCAAATTAGTCAACATGAATCTAACAGAAGACACGCCTCTGATCATCTATCATGCAGAACAAGTATCTGATTATGATGAAATAATTCAGGTATTTGCTTGGATATCGGGTAAATAATTGTAAAGTGTTTGGTGTAAAATGTAAAGACTCTGAACTTTCACAATCTGAGATTGAATAATCTGAAAAGAAGTTAATTTGTTACATTCAGAGCTATTCCCTATTGGAAAAAATTCAAAATACCGGTAACAAAATGATACAGGAACCAGTAAAAACATACTGGAAAATTTAGAGCCGGTATGAAATCATACCGGAAATTTTGAAACCGGTATGAAACCATACTGGAAATTCTGAAACCGGTAAGAAACCATACTCGAAATTTTAAACCCGGTATGAAACCATACTGGAAATCTTGAAGCCGGTATGAGGCCATACTGGAAATTTTGAAGCCGGTATGATACCGCACTGGAAATTTAGAAGCCGGTATGATACCATACTGAAACTTTTGAACCAGTTTAAAAATATACTGGAAGTATTTAATACAGTATACTGATTTAAATACTTGTAATAAGTGCGTAACAATAACTTAAATACTTGTAATATAAAAAGTTTGATTAACCATATATGTGTATGGAAGCGGATCCGCAGAGGCAGAGAGCCAATAAAATAGGCGTAATCTAATTTTTTAAAATAAAATTAGTTATTATTAGGGGGCTCTGCCCCTGCTCGCACAAGCTCGCCAATCCTCCCGCGTTTGCTACACAAACCTTGCTCGCTTCGCTTGCTACAATGAAAACACTGCGTGTCTTAGCAAAAATATTGTAAAATTTATATATATATATATATATATATATATATATATATATATATATATATGAATCAGCTTTATTTTGCTTCTGGTGCTTTAATTTAAATCAGCACAGAATAAAATATTTTAGCCTCAAAAATATATTTTTCTTCAAAGAAAATTACGAAAGCGATAACCAAATGAATTAGAGTTGCAAAATTAAAACAATATAATTATTCTAAAAACTAACTCTAAAAACAAATTAGATTTAATATTATTAATGAAGAGATTGTGGTTTTACATCTTATCACTAAGAACATAAAAAAAGACAGTATTATGAATAAATAAAAGTCGTAAGCTGATTTCCTTTTAATGCTTTCACCTTAGTCAAGAAAGATTAAAATTTTCTCTCCCTGAAAAGAACCGTTTTTCGTGTAGTGAAAGCATCAGGAAGTCAAATTCAACAGGCATTGATGTATCAGAGAATTCTCTTTAAGATTTTTTTAAAAAATGATTCAACTCTATTCCACGATATATTTAAACACATACATAAAATCATGAATATATGCATTGTAAATATAATATATTGCCCTTCTTAACAATACAAAAAATTTCATTCCTGTATATACAAAAAATGATTTGAAAAATTTCCATTATTATTCACCGTATAAGTCAGACATCCGTGCATAAGGCATTTAATAAATGAGCAAATTTGCACTACATCATTACACTAAAAAAGAATTCTCTTAAACAATTGATATACATTTAAAAAAAAATTATACTGTATTGCAGGTCAAAATTTAAATTATATACAAAATATAAGCTACATACATATAAAAGGGTTATGTTAATGTTCACGGTATTTCTCTGTAAACACAATTACATACCTCTTTGGTCAAAGAGATAATTGAAACACTATCAAATGACCTGGCTCTAGACAAACCAACATAAAGTTGGGCATGTGTAAAAACAGGATTAGTTAATACCAAGCACACTTTATTAGAAGTTTGGCTTTAGAATTTATTAATAGTCATAGAAAGTGCCAAACGTACAGGGAATTGTTTTCTTTTAAAACTAAAAGGAATATTATTGTCCGATGGGATGAGCGGTATTCTGGGAATTAAAAATGTTTCTTTTGAGCTTGACTCAATCATTTCTACTTCAATAACGTTACGCTGTAGTATTGTCACTATTAGTCTTCTTGTACAGCCCGTTGCACGGGCCTTTTGAAGGCATCAAAGTTTGAAGTAGCATTAACAATGCACTTTTTTTTTACTACTTGCTGTTGGTTTGGCAAGTGAACGGCCAAACTCATGATTACCTACATGAGATTTTTCTGAGAGAGAAAATTCAATGAGTCACCACATCGCTTTAGGAGCACTTACATATCTACATTACTTACATTACATATCTGCATTACGAGCAGCAAACCTGTAGGAATAATATTGCAACTATGTAACTCTAACACGTTTTGCAGATCTTCTTTCTTCAACATGTTCCAAGTTGGAATTCCAACCGCATTCTCCATTCAGAAATAGACGAGGATAAACCAGAGGATGACTGCACTGAATAAGTGGTGAAATATTTTTGTTTGTATTAACTGTTAGCAACTGGATAAATGCAAATATCTCGATTTTCTGGGGGCTCTACTTCGTCCCCGACAAATATTGCAGCAACCTCTGTCCTTGAAGTAGGTGCATTATACCTGCGCAAGTCGAAATGTGGATGTTCCATAAAAACCAATTTAACATTTACAGCTGGATTAGATTGCATCAATTGATGCATCTGCAGATATGATTCCGCAAATAGATTTATGCTTCGTAATAAAGCGTCCAACTTCTCCATTACAGAGTGAAGGCAGGCTTGATTATTCTCCATACGTTTATTCCTTGCTTCACTGGAGTCAGATATGTACAATTGTCCATATGTCTGTTTCGTTCATTTGAACAGAGAGGAGAAACCATATGATAAATCTGACCGTGCATATGGAAACACTATGGGCATGTTCCAAGAGGTGCCTTTACTTCAGCCCCAATAGACGCAAAGGCTAATGCAGCATTATATTCTCGAATTTACATTTGATAGTTTTTTTCATCCTGTGAAATGCTGCAAAGTATTTCCTTGAAAAGATCAGGAGCTTCTGGATTGATTTGAAGGGTTTGGGGGATTTTTAGCTGCAAAGGCTATCATTCCCGTATTCACAAAAAGTTCAGATTAAAAAATGTCGAAAAACTTCAGGTTTTGGAGGAAAAAATGAAGGTTCTGTTTATTATTGAATTATCAGTTACGACCATTACAATTTTAAACAAACCGGTCGTTGCCATCGTCAAAAAAGACTTTTCCGCCACGTACTATTTCCGCCTTAGCGTTTTATATATATAGATTATAATACATGTTTAAATGTTATCTGCTTTTTAGAAATTATAACAAGCCATATGTACTGATATATTCAAAAATAACGAATTTCTCTTACCTGTCAACGCCCTGCAATTGACAAATTCGAAAAGAATTATCTTAAACATTTTTTAAAAGATGATTCAACTCTATTCCGCGATATATACAAACACATGCATAAAAATATGAATATGCATTGAAAATCTGTATATATAAAACACTAAAGCGGAAATAGTACGTGGTGGAAAAAAGTCTTTTCTTACGATGGCAACGACCGCTTTGTTTACATTCGGCTGTGGTCGAAACGTGGCGGCAGTGCTGAAAGTTATTTTTTAACATTTCGTTAATTTCTTCGTGCAAATGAGTCTGCAAGACCTGTATTACAATCTACGGAGGAACAGTATTCGGACACTTAAATGCAAATTTTGATGAAACGCACACTTCAAAGGAGATCAGCTAGAAATAAAGCTGATAAGCTTAGGCGAGCCAGAAAACGTTCTGATCAACTTAGGCAAATCGTGTTCATTCTCAAATTGAGGAGAATATCCCGGAACATATCTGTAGCAATATGTCTGATGTGTGCGAATTTTGTGATGCATCTTATTGTGAAAACGAAGTAAACTAGAGAAAAAATATACCAAATGATGGGAAAGTTCATCTGACAGAAGCTCCTGATCTTTTCAAGCAATTACTCTGCACCAATTCACAGCAAGAAAAAAACTATCAACAGCAAATTCGAGAATATAATGCTGCATTAGCCTTTGCATCTATGGGGGCTGAAATAAAGGCACCTCTTGGAACATGCCCATAGTGTTTCCATATACACGGTCAGATTTATCATATGGTTTCTCCTCTCTGTTCAAATGAACGAAACAGACATATGGACAATTGTACATATCTGACTCCAGTGAAGCAAGGAATAAGCGTATAGAGAATAATCAAGCCTGCCTTCACTCTGTAATGGAGAAGTTGGACGCTTTATTACGAAGCATAAATCTATTTGCGGAATCATATCTGCAGATGCATCAATTGATGCAATCTAATCCAGCTGTAAATGTTAAATTGGTTTTTATGGAACATCCACATTTCGACTTGCGCAGGTATAATGCACCTACTTCAAGGACAAAGGTTGCTGCAATATTTGTCGGAGACGAAGTAGAGCCCCCAGAAAATCGAGATATTTGCATTTATCCAGTTGCTAACAGTTAATACAAACAGAAATATTTCACCACTTAATCAGTGCAGCGATCCTATGGTTTATCCTCTTCTATTTCTAAATGGAGAATGCGGTTGGAATTCCAACTTGGAACATGTTGAAGAAAGAAGATCTGCAAAACGTGTTAGGGTTACATAGTTGCAATATTATTCCTACATGTTTGCTGCTCGTAATGCAGATATGTAATGTAAGTAAAGTAGATATGTAAGTGCTCCTGAAGCGATGTGGAGACTCATTGAATTTTCTCTCTCAGAAAAATCTCATGTAGGTAATCATGAGGTTGGCCGTTCACTTGCCAAACCAACAGCAAGTAGTAAAAAAAAGTGCATTGTTAATGCTACTTCAAAATTTGATGCCTTCAAAAGGCTTGTGCAATGGGCTGTACAACAAGGCTAATAGTGACAAAACTACAGCGTAACGTTATTGAAGCAGAAATGATTGAGTCAAGCTAAAAAAAAACATTTCTAATTCCCAGAATACCGCTCATCCCATCGGACAATAATATTCCTTTTAGTTTTAAAAGAAAACAATTCCCTGTACGTTTGGCATTTTCTATGACCATTAATAAATCCTAAGACCAAACTTCTAATAAAGTGTGCTTGGTATTAATTACAGTAAAAGCTTAACTAACCGGCATGCTCGGGAAACGCCGATTTCTGGATAGCTGAGTGTGATGGGAAAAATGGGGGAGAATGTAGCCTTTTTTTACCATTTTTTTTTCGTTGTCGATTTTTCTTTTTCAGCGGAGGGTGAGGAACTTTTTCCCCCCTTTGGTTTTCACTTTTGCTTTTGAACGTCACTGTACTGTATATTGCTTTTTTCCTTCTACGACCCTCCGTGCGGAGCGGATGTTGCATTCCAGAAATAAATTGCCCGTGTGAATGGAACAGTTTGGGCGCGTTAAATTCTGGCACTCTGATGTAAAATTTTTAAAAAACTCATTTTCTAATTTGTCCGGTTAGTTGAGCTTTCCGGATACTTGAATTCTGGATAATCAAGAATTTAATGTATTTCACACAGGCCCAACTTTATGTTGGTTTGTCTAGAGCCAGGTTTGATATTGTTTCAGTGATCTCTTCGACCAAAGAGGTATGTAATTGTGTTTACAGAGAAATACCGTGAACAGTAACATAACCCTTTTATATGTATGTAGCTTATATTTTGTATATAATTTAAATTTTGACCTGCAATACAGTATTAATTTTTTTAAAAAAATGTATATCAATTGTTTAAGAGAATTCTATTTTTAGTGTAATATTGTAGTGCAAATTTGCTCATTTATTAAGTGTCTTTGCAAGGATGTCCGACTTTTACGGTGAATAATAATGGAAACTTTTCAAATCATGTTTTTTATATCCAGGAATGAAATTTTTTGTCGTGTTCAGAAGTGCAATGTTTTGTATATACAGGAATGAAATTTTTTGTAATGTTCAGAAGGTAATGTTTACAATGCATATATTCATGATTTTATGTATGTGTTTGCATATATCGTGGAATAGAGTTGAATCATTTTTTAAAAAAATGTTTAAGAGAATTATCTGATAGATCAATGCCTGTTGAATTTGACATCCTGATGCTTTCACTACATAAAAAACGGTAATTTTCAGGGCAAAAAAATTTTAATCTTTCTTGACTAAGGTGAAAGCATTAAAAGGAAATCAGCTTACGACTTTTATTTATTCATAATACTGTCTTTTTTATGTTCAGAGTGATAAGATATAAGACCACAATCCCTTTATTAATAATATTAAATCTAATTTGTTTTCAGAGTTAGTTTTTAGAATAATTTATATTGTTTTAATTTTGCAAGTCTTCATTTGTTTATCACTTTCATAATTTTCTTTGTAAGTTTTATTTGAAGAAAATATCTTTTTGAGTCTAAAATATTTTATTCTGTGCTGATTTAAATTAAAGCACCAGAAGCAAAATAAAGCTGATTCGTATATATATATAAATATCTTACAATATTTTTGCTAGGACACACAGTGTTCTGATTATAGCGAGCGAAGTGAGCAAGATTTGCGTAGCAGATCCGGGAGGATTGCAACGCAATCCTCCTGGGGGTTGGCTAGCTTTAGCGAGCAGGGGTCAGAACCGCCTAGTATATTATATTACCCTTCTGAACACTTCAAAAAATTTCATTCCTGGATATAAAAAATATGATTTGAAAAGTTTCCATAATTATTCACTGTAACAGTCAAAACATCCTTTCATAAGACGCAATAAATGAACAAATTTGCACTTCATCCTTACACTAAAAAACAATTAATATACATTTTTAATGTAATCAATCTGTAAATCACTGTCACTATTTGTTTTTTTATAAAGAAAATTTAAATCAAAAAGTTTTAACATATCATTATTATTAAACACACTTTTCTTTATTCTTCTTTATTTTGATGTTTCACATTTTTTTATTGAATGATTTAATTATGTTAATTTGATAAATCCTGTGCTCCATAATATGTACCTAATACAGTACAATTCTGTAATCAATATTCTAGTATGATACCGGTTTGATACTGTTTCTGGTTTCATACTGGAACCGGTATCGTACCGGATCCAGCATCATATCGGAACCTTATACCGGTTTATGAAACACCGGTTCCAGTATGATACTGGATCTGGTACGATACCGGTTTCAGTATGATACTGGATCCGGTATATGAAACACCGGTTCCGGTATATGAAACACTGGTTCCGGTATATGAAACACCGGTTCCGGTATATGAAACACCGGTTCCGGTATGATACCGGATCCAGTATCATACCAGAACCGATGTTTCATAAGCCGGTATATTTTTTTATACCGTAAATTTTTTTTCCAATAGGGTTATCTGTCTGATGCAAAATCTTCCAATTTTATTGAAACTTACCTAGACAATTAAGATATTCTAAGAGTGAAAACTGAAATAATTAATCGAAATGATGATAGATCTTTTCTGTACCCAATGCTGTTACCAGAAATATGTAAATTTACTAAGCTCTGAATTAGAACTGTACATAGGAAAAATTGTCATGTCGGAACTCAAATGATGCAACGCCTGTTTAGAGAAAGATATTGGATAATCAGGGCTAGGAAAGCTATTAAAAATATCCTGTATAATTGTGTTATTTGTAAACGCTTTAAGGTTAAATCTATGCCAAGCGAACAAACGCCTTTGCCACCAGACGATAACAAATTGTGCGTCATTTTAAATTGTGGGAATAGAACTGGCGGCCACTGTTTTTGAAAAATGAATAAAAAGTGTGGATAGTTCTGTTTACTTCAATTTCTGTTTAGAATTTAGAGCCGACCAAGTCTGCGGCAGCATGAGACCACGTCATCTAAAGTGTCTTGCACATTTTGGTGACCCTCCGGATGGAAGCATCGATGTACGAGAAAGTGTATATATATAAAGAAAAAATAGTACGAGGACATCTCACGGGCCCTCAGCACTATCCTGACAATGGACTCGTCTCCGGGACCAGGGGCGAGGTGTCCCGTAATCAAGAAGAAGAAGTTCTGTTTACTTGCGCGGTATACTTTGCCATTCACCTTGAACTTGTAAATTCCCTATCTTCTGACGCTTTTCGTTTGTCCCTTAGACGGCTTATCGCTAGACATGGGCAGCCACGAACGATTTATAGAGATAATGGAACTAACTTTCAGGGTGCCTCTAATAATCTATCAAAATTGAATCGGAGCAAAATTCTAAAAAAAGCCAGAGCTCCCAAATATTTTGGAAATTTATTCCTCCTACCGCGGCTTGGTGGGGAGGTGGGTGGTAAAAGTTGGTTCGCATTCTAAAGGATTTGTTAAAACGTAACTTAGGTAAATTAGTGTTAACTTCTGATAAACTGTATACTGTAATTTGTGATTCTGAATCTATTATGAATCGTAGACCATTAACAAATGTCTCAGAAAAAAAAGAAGAATTGATTTCTCTTACCCCCAGCATTTTCTTTGTCAGGAACAAAAGCTTGAACACTGAGGATATTGTAGAGTTAAATTCGAACAGTCTCAACAGAAGAATAAAATATTGAAATAAACTTTTGTAGGACCAACGTCAATGTTTTAAAAAAGAATACCTTGGGCAACTTGTACAAAAATATAATGAAAAGTATTCGCGGGATCCTCATGTCGGAGAAATCGTTTTAGTACGAGATGATAATTAAAAAATGTTTGTTTTGGGATTTGGTGAAAATGATTGAGTTGATTTCAGGTCGCGATGGGAAAATTCGCACATTTAAACTTAAAATGCAGCATAGGACACTTTACGTCAGCCATATTCGGCGTATCTATCCTTTAGAAATTTATTCAAATGAATCTGTTGATAAGGAATCAGGTGGGGAGGAATCTAATTCTGATTATATGTCTGATAATGAAAATAAATTAGTACCTTTTGATGTTGTAATAATGAAAATACACTTCCCCTGGAAGATACTTAACAGCACCTAAAAGAATGGATCTTCTGAATAATGTTTGTTATGTACTTGAGACTCTTTCTGAGTTTTAAGGGGGGGGGAGGATCTTGTGAAGTGAAGAGAAATGTAACGACCACTAGGAGGCGATGTTGTGACGTCAGCCTGCGAGCTGATTTTTCTAATCAGAACTACTTGTACTCTCGGCGGTTTCCAAACGTCTCAGTGGCGAATCCAGGGGAGGAGCTATCGGGCTGCAGCCCCCCCAGAGCTAAACCAAAATTCTTGATTTAATTTAAAAACACTACAACTCTTTGATCTTAATTTTCATTTTAAAAAAATAGTAATGAAATCGTGACAACATTGCTTTCTGACTTGGCAGGCTCGAAAATTTTCCTACTTTTCTAGTCATTCCACTTGTACTTGTAGCGTTAGCGCGGTCGAAAACATTTTTTGCCCAGTTATTTCGTCGAATTTTTTTTTAAATTATCGAAAGTATTGTAGTGTTTTTTTTATTCTTATTGTCAGGAGAGGAAAGCCTGTAAAGTTAAAGTGTTTTGGTTTATATAAGCCATGAAGTTTGACATTCGTCACTACGATACAAAATTTTTTTGCCCCCCGCCCCCCCCCCCCCAGACCCGAATCCTGGATTCGCCACTGAAACGTTTCATGTGTTTCTTTGTGTTTTCCATTGTCAATTGTCAATAAAAGAATGCGCCTGGAAGGCCTTTTCGTCTTAATTTGGCCAGCATCTGGTAGATGCAGCCCCATAAGATTTCAAGACCAACGATTCTGTGCTAATTGGTTTTAGAACTATATTAATGATGTACAATGAGGATAGATGTTTTGAACTAATCGCGTTTAAAATAGTAAGATGGAAGGGTTTAATGCAAATTTTAAAACAGGACAAAGTACCTGGATATTTTATCAAAATAATTGATCATGAAAACAATCAACAAGAAAAAATATAGCAAATTTTAAAAAATTTAAAAAAAGTTTTTTTAGAAAAGGAAGCAAAATTTAAAACTAGAATAAGAAAATATATTTTAATTAGCATACAATAAAATTAAAAGAAAAAAAGAATTTTTTTCTGGAAAGAAATGAAGTTAGAAAAAATTACAACAATGTTTAAGAAGATCGCAATTGCAGCAGCTAAACAAAAAACAGAGAGCAATAGACAGATAATAATTGCACAAATATAGCCAACAGTGAAAAAAGAAGGTAATAAAAGCAATCCTAGAGTAATTCGAAGGTAACGAAAAACAAAAAAACAAGACAAGGAATCCATTCCAGTTCACTTTTTCGAGGGCTAAGCACTATTCGAAATGGATTCAAAAGAATATTTGCGAAATTTTCTGTAAGAAGAAAGTCTTAAGCTAAACAAAGCTTCTCATAGACCGAA
Organism: Araneus ventricosus; assembly: GCA_013235015.1. NCBI lineage: Eukaryota > Metazoa > Arthropoda > Arachnida > Araneae > Araneidae > Araneus > Araneus ventricosus. The sequence continues at coordinate 560,790 of BGPR01000363.1, forward strand.
CTCCCCAAACAGAAATTCCAAGGAGGCTAATTCACAAGATCAAACATCAAACGAAAAAGGAAATTACAACACACAAACATCAAAAATGCTAATAAGATAATCAAAATATTAGCCATCAAGCTTAATTAATAAGCTTTCATAAAATCAAATCAAAGAACTTACCCCGTGATGAAAAATGCCAGAGAATAAAAGTTACCCCATGCTATCGAGAAAAGGTTATACGTTAAACACTAGTCCCCCTGGCGCCATCTATATTCTCAGAAGGGGAAGAGAAAGGCAGAAAAAATTTTAAAAAATAAAAAAAAAAGAAGCTAAGACAGGAATTTCCTTTTTCTTGTAGGGGAAAGAAACCACTCCAGACATATTAAGAGAGAAAAAAAGTCATTATTTTCCATTTTCCAACGACGCATAAATGATTTTTTTACTTATCATCAAAATGATAAGTATTTTTGCTCAAATAGAGTCATCGTTGTCGAAGAGAATGATACTGAATTTAACATAGTTTTGGAGTCCCACAAGATATATCCACTTGGATATATCTTGTGGTTATTGGTATCGGACAGACTTTTAAGGTTAGCTAATATGGATGACAATGCAAAAGTCATTAGGTTTGCGGATGATATCACCATTTTCGGAACCATTGCGAAGCAATAGATTTACGAGGTCTAATAGGAATGTCGTTGAATATGTAGAGAACTGGGCAAGGAAGTATGGTCTACCGATAAATCCTTCCAAATCGGTGTACACTATATTCTCTAAAACCGTATCTAGAAGACCAGCCATTTTACGGCAAGACAAGAATATAAATTTGAAAACGAGTTTAAATATATTGGGCTTGTGATAGATTACGAGTTATCCTGAACGTCACATTTAGATTACGTTAGAAATAAGGTGATTAAAATACAAAACAAGATTTCTAGATTTTGTCGTGCGACGTGGGGTATGAAATCTGAGAGGATAAAAGATATATATATATATATATATATATTTCAGAGCAATTGAGAAGCTAATATTGTACGGAATCTACGTATGGTATAAAGACACAATGTATATCAATAAGAATTTATTACAGATATAAAGATATGTTCTCCGTAATATAACTAAGACTTACCTCACAGTGTCAACACTAGCGATGTAAGTGTTGGCCGGTTGCATTCCTCTTGATATAGTGGCAAGAAATGAAGTCAAGAAATTTAAATTATTTAAATTTAAAAAAAGATAATGCTTTTGATGGAAAAAGTTTGAATGAAGTTAAAGGTTTCATTTCTACTGATCCTCCATGGGAAAAAATTAAGATAGACTGGTATTTTAAAGATCAAATTCAAATGAATAAATATATATTTCTTAATGATGGTTCTAAATGTAATGGCAGAGTCGGTTTCGGCGCTATTAATTGTCAGGGGAGCCGAATTGAGAAGGAGTTTTCTTGGAAACTGAATGACGAAGCTACAGTTTTTCTTGCTGATGTCCAAGGAATTAAAAATGCCATAATAAAGACTTTAGATTTACAATGTGAGATCAATATTTATACAGATTCTAGATCTGTCTTAAAGTAATTAAATTATCATTGGTCTCAGTGTGAAATTATGCATGAAATTAAAAAAGGATTCAAAATAAAGCTAACTACAAACTTTCCTGGGTAAAGGTTCACATTAGAATTGCTTGAAATGAGAAAGCTGATTCTCTTTCTAAAGCAGCAACTCAAGAAAAAAAGGAAGTAGAATTCAATGTAGGTATTTCAAAGTCATGGATTAAGTCAAGGCATAAAGAATTGGCCCTTCAAAATTGGCAAGAAAGATGAGAAAACTCATCGGAAGCCAGTACACTTTTGGTTTATGCCCAAAATCGACCTCAAGAAATGCATGGGTAATTTTCGCCAAATCAACTATATACAAAACACGGTAGTTTTCCAGTTTATCAAAATCGATTCTCAATATCAATTATATATGTGGTTTGATCAAGGAACAGTAAACCACCATATTTTTAGGTTGTAATCTTTACAAAAATATCATAAAAAGTATTTTCTAACTAACTTTGAGACATTTGGCTTAATGCAGTTAACTGCAAATGTCTTGGACATAAATTGATTTATTGATATTGTTAAAAATCTGTTTATTTTTCTCTTTCATGCTAACTTATCTACAATCGTCCTGTTTTAATATTGCGTAAATGATAAATATTCTATTGAAAATTGAATCGCGAAACCGATTTTTTTATCGGAAAATACTCGCTGATTGATGTATTATTGTTATGTTGAATTGGAAATAATTTCTGAGGAAATTATTTTAATTTTTAAAATTTAAATGTCATGGAAAATGTTAATGGTAAAAGATAATTTGAAAATTGAATGGTAAACTGGATTCTATTTATTTTAAGGCGACATGGTACCATCTAAACAATTTTTTTATATTTAACTAGCCTTTTACAACGCCCAGCTGTTCCACTATTCTTACAATAGTAATACCATATTTAAGAGTTTAATAATTGGCCCAAAGTAATTTCAGATCTTTTAAGTATTAAAACTAAAAAAAAATCCACATCATTCTCAGCGCAAAACAAAATATACATGCTATTATAATTACTACTCTCTGTGCATAAAAAAATTTGTACATCCATGCATAAAAAAAATTAAGCACCTATAAAACATGCATGCATCTGATTAATCATTGTCTCTGCGGAATAAACTTACTTGAAGAAAATCCGTTAAGAAATGATCAAAAGTATGAAAATTCTAAACGAAGAATTCAAACGGAAATATTATGTAAATTCTACTTAAAACAACCAATTAAATCACAGTGAGCAAGCAGGAGACCAATTGAAAAGCTGCGCAGTGTTATGCGCACTCTATGTGCCAGACACTAGTAAAAAGATCAATGCTCGCGCAGGACACTGATAAAAATATCAACGTGCATCTAAAACAAGTATTCTCTTACCGCCAAGCACTCAAGTTTGCGATCATAAGAGGAGCGATAGAAATATGCACCCTAAACTACAGGTTAACCTTTACAAGATCTAGCATCTATCTACTGTCAAACAAACATGCACGAACACTAAAAAAATTTAGGATGAAACTTAAGTTTTGGGTCCCACTTTGCATCACCAACTAAGACAACGCCAAGAGTGAGACAGTTTAGTGATGTAAAAATATTTGTTTTGGGTTCGCAGGGAGCGTTTTATTGGTGTCTTGTGCACGCGATGCCTGCAGCATCCGAGAAGGGAAAATTCCGCATGTGATGCCTGCGGCATCTCAAGTGAGTTCCGGGAAAATTTTTTAAACTTTAAAAAACAGCAGTTTCTTTGCTTTGAGAAAAGCGGGGAACCTAGTAGCTTCGCTTTTTCATTGAATGTGGGAAATCTACGTTTTTTCTTAATTCCAAAGTTCTCACCTTGACCTTCGTGAAAATGCCAACAGTAACGAAGACCACGCCGGTCTAAACAAACCCAAAAATGTCTAAAAAGGAACGATGCGTATGTCAGTGGAAACAAATCCACGATCAAAACTGTTTGAATCAAACCGTAGAATTCCAAACGAACTATTATTCAAATTCTATTAAATTGACAAATTAAATCGAAGATGGCACAGAACAAACCAATTGAAACGATGCGCAAGACACCAATATAATGATCGCTGCGCGCGCAAGACATGAAAAATCAAATATATCCATGTAGTTTACTCTAGAACTTCTTTATAGATACAATTGAATACAGCAGAAGTAAGGGACATAACCGCCAGTGACCCAAAAGATCTCACCCGTGACCAAAAGCAATGCTTTTTTAAACAGCTGGCAGCTGTCAGTGATCGTGAGCCTCTTAATATCAGCGGTAAAACTTGTCTCCACAGCGCGAGTAAGACAGCCTTTTCTACAAATGGATTAGAGCATTTTGTAAGATCGTGAAGGGAAACTGCTGAAAAAGCATGATAAACAAACGTCTGTCCTGTCCCTACAGATCCATCAAGAAAGAAAAGCTTTGGACCACTGAATTGATTTCCATATGTAAGCATTCAATACAGTTTCAAACCAATTCTTTGTTTAGTATTAAATTTTCTTTATTTTTATTTGCTTTAGATTGCTCCAGTAATATGTCGTATGAAAACTTCAACGGAATGTCTGTATATCTAAATTTATGTCTGGCAATTTGAGTTTTCTGAGGCTCAAACCGTAAGTCCTGAGAAGTATATTAATTTCGACAAGTGCATATAAAGATGCAGTCTCACACAATATTCCATAAACAGTTTAATTATCAAAACCCACTGCACCAGATTTATGTAACAACAACATTCGAAGGTAGTATCTATCAGTATCCCATGTACTAACAACTGGCTTTCTTCCAATTACATTATGTCTTTCACGCTGTCTTTTTTTTTTTCTACCTCAAAAACATAATATGGAATGATAAAACTATCAAAAACAAAGGAGCATTATACCTGCGGATATCTAAATTTGGTTGTTCCATCAAAACAATTTTTAGATTCACAGATGGGTTACGTTGCATTAGTTGAGAAATTTGTAAATATGATTCTGCGAATGAATTTATTTTTCTAAGCACTGCATCTAATTTCTCTATTACATTTTGTAAACATCGTTAATTATTATCCATAAAATAACTATTAGCTTCAATGGAATCGCATTTTCGATTGGAAAGTCATTATGTATTTGGTGAGATGTAAGACTATTTTCGCCTATTTCTATTATCAATATTTCTTTAAGATATTCTTTCCTCTGACTGAGTAGAGGTTTCAGTGGCACGGCTGGCCCTCATCCGAGCGTTTCTAATTATATTCTGCAGCTCCATAAATTAGATAAGCGATGGTTGCAAAAACATTCAAAAGTTTGTAAGGCGGTTTGTTTACATTTGATTGTTGCCATGCGATAATATGTAAATAAGCATGATTTCTGTGCCACGTACGATAGCTTTTTTATTTAATTTATAAATTCAAATTTGAATTAAAATTTAAAAAACGGCTCTGAGGTGCACACCTTTAGCGTCCAAAGTATATCTGTGCCAAATTTGGTAGTTCTACAGTCTCTTCTGCACACCGTCAACAGATACACAGACTTTCTCTTTTTTACTATTAGTAGAGATATTTGGAAAAAACTTTAATTGTATTTTATATAAAAAATACTCTATAACTGTCGCCCCCTAAAAAATTTTGAATTTTTTGTAAAGATTTTGTAAAATTTAATTTTTGAATCATTTGTAAACATTTTTAAATCCATAAGGCTTTTTTAAATATGTAAATTTTTTTACAAATTTTTTCCAGGTACCTAAAAATATGCTGCATAAAACTTAGCATGGATTTCTTCCTGCTGATTATATTTATTTTTTATAGTTAAATGCCCAAAAAATTCTCAAAAATGCATTAATTTTGACTTTGAATTAAAAAAAAATTACTACGCATCTTATAGCTAAGTTTCATAAAACGTATATTTCAGAACTTTCACAAAATATTCACACCCCTACTTCGATTTTTAAAAGAGCTTTAGGCTTTCAAAAAATTATATATAAAAAAATACAACATATAGAAATATGAATTTAAAATTTTCATTCCTTCAATAACATGATATAAAATCCTTAGAATAGCTTGTATCTTTTACAAAATGTTATTAACTTATTCTAAACTTTTTAAATAAAAAAATGCATAAATTTGTTGAAATAAAATATTATACTTGTGTAATGAATGTATAAAGGAAAACAAACAAATTATCAATATATTTCCCAAATCTTAACAATATTTTTTAAAAAAATACATACCTCAGAGCTGATTAAATGAACATTTCTGCTACAAACAAAATTTACAACATATATAAAAATATAAACACCTTTATTTCCATTGTTTTAAAAGACTTAGTGTGTCAAAAATTGCATGTATTGCAGAGCTGATTTTTAAAAAGACCTGTCAATGCATTTGTATCAATAATCACATATGTTGGAGATTTAGATTCATCATTATATTTTTCTTGTGATCTTATAGAATCATTGCAGGCTTCTTCAAGTTTTAAACACTTTAAGTTCGTGTTCAGAGAAGAATTTGAGTTTGCATTTACCTCAAACTCTGGGCACCACCTCTTGCAAACATGATCTCTTCCAGTAACGCCTTTCCTTTCAGGCCTCTGCATAATGTATTAAAACTTCTTTAAAGAAGTTAAATTCAACAGTTCAATTGAAAAAGAAATACCTTTGGAAGCGAATAGAAGCAAAATTCCTAATCACAAAACACTATTTCTTGTGTTTTTCAAAAATCAGAACACAAAAATAAAACTTGCAAGAATAGAATAACTCTTGAAATGCTACAGATAACCCGAAAGTAAACAAAACCAAGTGACTTATTTCAGTTTAACTATACATTTGTGTATGGTAGAAAAAATAATAATACATTTTTACAGGCTATGTCCTAGCAGATGATCTGAAAAGTAGGCGTGGCAACATTGCTTACTTTTCTGTTATGCTTCAAAAATTCTTCAATAACTTAATAAAAAACACAAATACAACTCTGGAATGTCACAGGCAAACTTAGAATGACTAAAGCTATCATATGAACCAATAAATTTTTTTCGATATTTTGATTATTTTTTGGGCACCATGTGACCTTAAGATCTATTGCCAGTTCTATTGCAAATGTAATGTGATGAAATAATTTAATATGTATTATATGTTGTATGCTGTGAAGTAATTTGATGTATTAGGATTTTTTTATAATTATGAACGCAATGTAAATCATAGAAGCAAGAGTATGTAATGTTGTTGGGATACATTCGCTTCGAGGTGTTGTACATAGCTTTCCCAAGCTAGTGAAGAAAGTTGTTTAAATGGAAAAACGTGCTTAGGGAGCCCAGGGGGTACTGCAAAGGCTCCGTGCCATGTGTACCCACCCGGTGTCTCGAGGGCTTCGTGGTGAGTTCAACTTTCAACCGTGTGCTCTTTGCAGGAAGGTGAAATCTTTGTTAATCATAAGTATCATTGAAAAAATAAGTATAAGAGGAATTTTACTATTAAATTTATAACTATTATTTTCAACAGAACATTCAATGAAGTTTAAAGTTCATAAAAGATTTAATTTAATACTAAAAACTGAAGTGCAATAAAGCGTCAATGGAAAAAAAATTGTGATATTTGATATTAAATATTCAACCCAATATAATCTATACTTGTTTTTAACTTCTTTAAGTTTGTTTTTATTCTCTGAAAAATCAGTTCTTGATAAGCGATTTTCTCTCCTCATTTTATGATATTTTTAAAACTTTTGATGCGTTAATTCATGTTCTAAAGGAAAATACCCGAACTTATTTTCTACAACTCACTTTAAAACTGGAGACTGAGACCAAATTGAACTCATTCTGATATCTTTTCAAATTAGCAATAAAAATAAAATTGAAGTGCTCAATATTATCGACTCTATAGAAATCCAAACTATCAAATTGATTTTCTTCAAATTTTTCTCACAAATACTATGAATATACTAGAATAATAAATTATTTCAGATTAATATAAATTAGTTAAGATTAGAAAAAGATATTTAAAGATATCGGTGTTGCAGAGAGCAGAATTTTGCTCTTAAACAGCAGCTAAACGATATGGGGTTTTCCACAAATGGCTGGTTTAAAACAGGAATCTTTGAATAGTTATATTGAATTTTATGAAGGTTGAATATACTGAATAAATAAAATACCTATAAATAAAATACGCACTTTAAATTACAGTTCGACGATTACTATTCGAAAATTCAAGTTTAAGAAATATCAAGTACTGGAAAAAACCTAACCGTTTCATTTCTCTGCGAGTCCAACAGAAATTTTATTCACTGCTACGGCGATAGCTTTCTAAAGCTTAATGGTATGCGACTACAATTTTTATATAAGCTGCCCTATGTATCTGGATTCAAAATTATAAAAGAAAAATTAGACAATGTTTGCCACATGAGCAATTAAAAATTATTTATTACAAATACTCATATTTCCTCTAATATTCAAAGCATTTATTTCCAATTTTAATACAATGCTTCTATGGTAAACTGTCACATATTCTATAAGTTTCTTATAATTTGGTTGAAAACTCTGTATGCTATTAAAAAAATATACGGAAAAATTTTGGATTTTTTAAAGAAAATCCTTAAATCTTTTCGAACATATATGCTATTTTTTTTACCAAAATGTATGTAAGTATTTCGGAGGAATCAAAACCATTGATGCAAATTACAAATAATTTTGTGAACAGTGTTAGGACAACTCATTTTCATATTTATCACTTTCTGGTCTGGCCCCTAGTGACCAAATCTTCACTGTAAAATGTGAGTTCAAAGGATTGCACTTCCTGCGTCTTGCTGAGTCAATGCTATGTCGAGTTGCTGTATTTCACCTGGCAAAAGGAGAAACTGCATGATATTAGGGTGTATCCCATGACTTCTAGCAGTTCAATATCTGGCAGTTTGCAACGTTTTCATTTAAGATGCTCAAGTGTTTTAGTTCATTTAATTGCCAATAAGTACTTACAGATCCAACAAATCCTGCTGCTCCTGTGAAGAAGATACTCTTGCCATGGTAAAATTCCGCAGTTCTTGGTAATTCATTAGCTACAGCATTCGATTCAAGCATTTTCTAAACAACGACGTCTGCACAGTTCAATTCCTGCTTTTAACTAAGAAAATAATCAAATTACTTTTTAATGCTTTAAACATATTTATTTAAAATTGGTGTTTACTGTGTAAATAAAGAGAATGTGATATTCTAGTATATTAAATGCAGAAAACCCTTAAACCATCATAGCAATAAAATGGTTATATAATGAAATGTCGACTGTGAATTTTTCGCAGAAATATGTGTTACTAGCACTCTGTTCTTCCTGGATATGCAATCTGGTATAGAACTGGAAACATTATTTTATGTTGAAATATTTTGTGCTGCAGAAAAATATCTTATAGAATATAAGTAATTTCAACCTTTCGACTACAGGAACTTAAACCAGAAGAACTGAGTTGAATGCGGGGAGTGAAATAATCACTCGTGTTGGTACAGCAGTTGTACCGACCCTATTCAATGGTAAAAAAAACATAAAAAAGACGCAGTTCGGGGTCCGCGCCGTAGACTTTTCGTGAACAGGTAAGGATAAAATCATAAAACAAGTATTTCGTATTAATATGTAATTTAATTATAATCTCTTTAATACAATATTTACATCGAGTAGTATAATTGTTGGATGAAAAAAGCTGCGCCATTGGATAGAGAATCTGGAGCATGCGCAGTTTTCTAGCAGCTTCCTTTAAGAGCCCGGCTTGTGAGCGTTGTTAAACTAATGTAATAATGCAGTTATGTAGCAATGGCGGCTGTCTTTCTTGTTTCTGTGTTCATGTTGCTAGTTGGTTTTATATAACGTTTTAGCAATTTTAAAAAACTATCACTTTGCCAAGATGGGCTGTATTATTTGTGAGACTATTACACCAGATCAAAGAGAAAATCGTGTAGATTCAGAGAGCCTGCTTAGTCTTTTTGATGTGTTGTCATATTAGATGCAACAATAATGGTTACAGAATAGATAAATCACATGCTACCACAGATCCTTGCTACATGCGATAAACTTGTGATTGATCTATTCTGAAACCATTATACTACTCTGTATATTAAAGAGATAGATATAAATTACATATTAATACGAAATACTTGTTTCATGATTTTATCCCGACGTTTTCACGAAAAATATACGGCGCCGTCCCGAACTGCGCCTTTCTTATGTTTTATTTAGTGTAGCTTTTGATGGCGCATTTGTTGAGAGTATATAGAACTACATTTCGCGTATGCGCAGTAAAACATTATTTACTACAAATGCTCACATTTTCTGTTAAATTCAAATTTTAATACTATGTTTTTTGCATATTGTCAATTATTTTGTAAGTTTCGTACAATTCGAAAGAAAACTCTGCTTGTTATAATAAAAAAACATGCGGTGTTTTGAAATTTTCAATTTATTACCGATTTTTTCTAATATTCTAATAAATATTTTTTATTGTCCCACTTTAGGTGCTAATAATACTCCTCAGGCTCTTTAAAATGGCATCGGAATCAACCTCCTAGCTAAACGTGTTTCCATGCCACACTTATTTATAATCTTACATAAAGCTAATTCATAACAATCACGCGCATCCGCCTACACTGGTACGGTGACATCAAAGGCAAAACAAATACTATGCGACAAACTCTTACTAATATTATCTATCCGTTGTGGGATCAACCATTATTTTCGCAGTATTAGTCTCGTAGTTATTGGCGATTCAAATCTGGCGGTATTTTGTCACACAAGAAAGTTCCACCGACTATCACTGTAACGAGCGGAAAGACGTTTTCACGTCAAAATTTTCTGATACAACAGTTGTCCCGCCTGTAAAGAAAAGATTAAAGGACTTCGTGCTAAACTAAATTTGTAGTTCTTTCAGGCCGGAGAATAACTAAGTTGAAAGTGGAACAGACATTTTACTGAACATGAGAGAAGCATTCCTTACAACAACCAATTTTAAATACTGCTCCTTAGATTTTTATACAAGAAAGATTTTACAGGAAACAAAACCTCTTGCATTGAATTGTTAGTCTGAAGGTATAAAGATTTTCATGATAAAGGCTATATCTCCCTGGCCAACGTCCGCAATTCCCTTATTATAATAAAACATGTTATCTATGCTTAACCAAATCTTCCATTTATAATTAATAATCCGACTGGAATATAACTAATGCTTATCATGGGGAAAAATTGAGCCCAAGCTCTTACGCAGCTTCTCTGGGTGTAATTTTCGCTTTTAGAGAATTAAGTTCCAAAAATCGTTTCTTAGTAAACACATGCCAAGTTTCAAGTTCCTGGGCATCGTGATTCGGAAATTTCGTGATAAGTCAGAACGCGAATTGTATTTGATATTTATATATGCAAAAACTGGTTGGGGTTATGACAATCAGCATTGACGGATAAACTGCGGAATAGAAATCAATTGAAGAGATAATGATGATGAAGATAGAAGCTAGTATGCTGCAGAGTACCATTTCTATCCCTATTTTGAACGAGTCTATTCGTCAATAATTTAGTTTGCCAATACATATCATTATTACAATTATCTGAATCAGGCAATATAGCAACTTATTAAATTAAGCTCTTCTGGTCGTTTAAAATTAAAGGCACTGACTTATGGAGTGAACAGTGACAATCGTAATTCTTCGAATATGCGTATGTGGTATTGATCTTGTTTGGTGTCTACTAACTGTGACTGTTGCATCTAATATGACAACACATCTGAAAGACGTAGCATGTTCTCTGAATCTACCCGATTCTCTCTTGGATCTGGTGGGATTGTCTCTCAATAATACAGGCCATCTTGGCAAAACGATACTTTATTGAAACAAGCTAAAGCATTATATAAAAACCAATAGAAACAAGAACGACAATCACTATTGATGCATAGTTACACAATGCATTACTGGAACAACGCCCACAATCCGGGCTTTTAAAAGAAGCTGCCAGAGGACTGCGCATGCTCCAGACTCCCCTTGCTACGGCTCAGGTTTTTGCATCCAACAGTGACTCTATAGACATTGGAAAATGACGAATACTTGATCTTGTGCTCTTGATATCGTTTATGGATTTGGTTTGGGAATAAAAGTTTTTGTCAAACAGGGGATAACGGGTTTTGTTCCTAAAATTATCTAAACTCGTGGTATCAAGTCAAGAGCGTTATGTTCTTCACATTTGGATTATTTTGTAGGGGATTTCCATCTTCAATTGCCTTGAAAAAGCTCTAAAGAGAGGAATATGAAACTTTCGATTTTCTTATAAGCATTTACCTCGCCCTACATTAAGGTTCTTCCCTTATGCTCATGCCCAATAACAGATCTGTAATATCACCCGAAATTTAAACTTTAATGCAATTGCGAAAAATATGCAAGATTCATTTGCATATTAGGAGAGTTTAAGCATCTTTATGAAAGCAATAGATTGGCGTTGGTACCGGACGTGTTTCATAATCGAATTTGTAGTTTAAGGAAGTTTTGTTTATAAAAAAATAAAAAAAATCTATCAACTACAATAAGAATTTAAAATGTGGAAGTTTAAAGAGTGACGAAATTTTTTTTCAATCAAATTATACAATAAGGAATGACGAAAAGGTTTAGAAACGTACAGGCTACAAAAACTTGCAGTGTTTGAATTCTAGAATCTTGGAAGATCGCTTCTCCAAGGAAATAAAGTCAACCCATCGCCGATACAATGCGGAAAAAGTAAATGCTGCTAATGTAATCTCGTTTCTTATTTCTAAAGTAAAATCTTCACAGTAATTACTTGAAAGATGAAAACTAATAAAATCGGTTAAGCTTAACGAGGTACTGTGCCATCACCAAGTTTTATTACACACTTGTCAACCTCTAAGATGATTGCTTAATGTCTTGTTAAGTTTAATACCAAATTTGGCGAGATATCGCTTGTTTCAAGTTCGCTGTGCTCATACATCCAACCAAAATTTCAATAAAAACTTGCTTTTCATAAAGAGCATTTTGTTATATAAGATTCTTAAAATGGCAGTAAAACTTGACATTAAATGCTTGAAGACAGAACGAAAATAATTTGAGACTACGAGCTGGCAATGGTTATTGAAAAAAACGACTTAAAGCAAAAGTCCATTACAACGTTTGAAAAAGGTATTACTTTGAAGCCAGTCCGAAAATTATTTCACTAGCAAAAATCTACAAATCTTATCAATTGAAACAAAATTAGTACAAAACAGACATTAAAATAAACTATGATGTATAAAATGCATGCATTGAAAAAATTATAGAAAGTAAATTGAAAGCAGTTAAACATTTAAGCCAATCAACCCAAGAAAATCAGTCACTTTCAGAATTGCAGTGATTAGAAAGTACATGACTGTGCCAGTGTATTAAAAAGTACGAATTAAAAGCTAAAGTGAAAAGTCTGCTTTGGAGTTTAATGTTCAAAGAAAGCAATATTTTTTTATAATAACTTTCTTAAACAGTATCGAAACAACGTGACTGAAAAATCTTAGAAAACGATTAAATTTTTTTGAATTTCCTTTAAACAATAAAAAGCATCCAAAGAGAAACAATGTACTTGAAAGTAAATTGAAAAATTCACGAAAATTAAACAATATTTTACATGGAAATTAATGAGCACTTGCTGTCCAAGAAGCAACTGTCTGCTAAATTTCAAGTGTAAAAAACCGACAGGAACAAAAGGGTAAAAATATATATTGCGAAAGACAATAAGCAGTCTACATATTTTCTGTCCAAGGCTTCCATTCTAAACGAGGCCCGATAGATAATTAATTGAATTAATTTGAATTTCATTATTTTAAGCAAATCTGCGACAGCGTCCAGCAACTGCTGAGCATTGATTGGAGGATCTTCCTCGAAGCAGTGATTGCAATTTTTAAAAATCGTCTGAAACAGGAGTAGTAATGTCTGCACGATTTTGGCTCAGGCATACTAACTCACAGCATGATCTATACTCACCGAGTACTAACTCAAGGCCTGATATATCCTCACCGCGAACTAACTCACAGCCTGATCTATACTCACCGCGAACTAACTCACAGCATGATATGAATTCACCGTGAACTAAATCACGGAAAAATAACTCAGGCATGATCTGAAACCAAGTGAAATGATGGAGAGCGAATGTATTGAGCGAGAACAAGAACAGCGCGAAAGAGCTCTGCGCGAACAAGCTCAGTGCGGTGAACTGACGCAGTGCGCTTGAGAACAATGAGAAGTATCAGGTGAAAGACAGTAGAACAAGCGGAATCAGTGAGAGGGAACAAGAGCAGCGCAGGGGAGATCAAGGCAAAGTGCTAGCTGAAAAGCAGAAGAACAAGCTAAATCAAAAACACCCCCTTCTGGAACACTCCCTGCAAGAACAGTGCTAGCCAGCAGAAAAAGTTCAGAACAAATTGTATCAAAACACTTCACCAGGCTGAAATGTCGTGAACAGCGAATGAGACTGCAATTGAAAACAAGCTGAGAGAGAAGAGAAAGCGTTCTCGAACGGAGCTTTTCTGGTCCTGACAAAGAATCAGTGCCGACAATCAAGTTTTCTTTTTCCGACCTTCAACTCAGCTGCGTTATGCCACTACTCCTCTCTCTGATAAGATTACCTCTACTGCTAGGCGAGGTAGAACAGCAAATCCACAACTCAAGACAAGAACAGTGAAAGTTGTTTCAACGTAAGTGGTTGATCTCGAGCGTTTAACCCATTTGCTAATACGGTGGGATCATCTTCTCTTTCAAGTCACGATTGTTCTAATCGAACATGAAATGAAAGTTACTTAACAATGTGTTATCGAAAAAGGTATTTTTCAATTTCTTGAAGAATAACTTTCTCGTTGCTCTCGTTTCGATTCTGGTTGTTGAATTCAAGTGCTCAAGAGTAAACATTGTAAATATTTCTCTGTTCTTGTTCAGAAGCAAGTGCTTTAGGAGAAGATGCGTATCGTAATTACGTGAATTTTTAGTCATTTCCATTAAAAGTTTTAAACTAATTGATTTGAGCGCAGAGAAAACTTTTTCTAATAATGTGTTCTCCTGCATAGTATTTGGGATACAAGTTATCATTCATGATCGACAACCACAAAGGAGGGCGAAGCTGATTTAAATATGTTTTTCCTGTTATGGGATTGTGAAATGTTATGGAATTTTTTAGAGTGAAAACTAGAAGTCGGAATACACAGCGTAGCGATGTGCAACAAATTTGTTAAAGCAGTTGCATTTTAGACAAAGATCAGAAGACATTTACAATCTATGAGGTTTGTTCTGTAAGCAGAGTTGATGTAAATGTTTGCCGAGTGAATCCGCTCAAACAGTTTACGCAAAAATAATTCGTGTTCGTTTTATTTTGTAATTCATAAATTGAAATTCCCAATCGCGAAAGAATGATCGTCATAGAAAAAGAGATGCACTTCGCGGTGATTCGGTTTCCCAATGAAAAAAGGGTAAACGAGATTATCAGCAAACCCGAATATGTGTATCTTAAGATGGTTAGCCTTTTCAAAAGATTTAACGTTTGAAAGTGTTACAGGGAAATTCAGCATAGAGTAATTAATCGAATTTAGAAAAGGTGTATATTTAGATACCCTGTTAGCGTTAGTTTTCTGGGGGGAAAAGAGTTGCTAAAACAGCGAAAGGAAACATTGATTACCCAAACAGTGCAGACTCAGCAAAGCATGCTTGTTTTTGAGGTTAGAAGGGAGTGCTGCATTTAAACAACCTCCTGCTATTTCCCGAAAATTTCCTTCGTGAACGTTGAGGTATTGCCCCTCATGTAATATCCAACCACTACCGTTGTGGATGAAAGCATCTATAGTGTTCTGTATTTTTGTAAACGCCCGATCAGTGCAAGACATAATTTGTGAAATCGCTAAAAGTCTTGCTGCATCATTGCAGAAGTAGAAACTTTGTTCGAGTACATCTTCGTCCACGATTTTTCGAAATATAATATTGAAGCATATAATGAAGCGTAGTCTCAAGACAGGTCCTCCGTCTCTACTTAACAGATCGTAGAGAGCTGTGCGACTTGGGTTGAAAATGCTCTCCAGATCGACAGAATGTATTTCTGCTCTCCAACTCTGTACTGCGCCGCGAAACGAAGAATTAAACGTTCTAAAAATCATTTTAGTTAACAAATCGGGGAGGGAAAAAATTTTCTCTCTACTCCTTTTTTCACAACAGAAAAAGTGTTACATGGATTTCAAATGATCACGAATATGTTCTATGCCTTCCAACAGCACAGAGATTTGATCCACATGCATATTAAAACGATTCTTAATTTCGTTTTTTTCATTCGTTTTCATAAACCCGAGGTACAAAGTTTTCCGAAAGTCTTTGAGTTCTAAACACTCCTTTGCCGATGTATACACAATAGGGTGTAGCTAGGCTAGTTTGCTTGCTGCACTATCCGTTTCTTTTGATAGGTGTATGTTAAATTTACTTTTTTTGGTCGAGGGATTATCAAAACTTTCTAGAATATAAGAAATCTATCAAAAGTTAACCTAAATATAACCACAAAAGGGGAATCAAACAAAAAATCTAACAAAAAAGAGAACAACTCACCATTTTCCATCGTGCGACGATTATTAATCCTTATTATGCGATGCATGTTGTTTAAGACTAGAAGAGTAAGTTGAGCACAGATTTTAAATGTTGACTAGAGTATTACACTAAAATTCAAACCCCTAAGCCCTGAGATTTTGTACTCATGAATGAGGGTCAAGTGAGGAAAGAAACGCAGTTGTTTTTGGAAACAACCTACGCATGTTAATTGCTAATTATCTGTTGGGGTGGAATTTTGATCAACGCAACTCTTATATTAAAAATGAAGATGAGGTGAAAGGTCTATAAGTGTTACCTTCAAGACGCAGAAAAACAACTCTTGCATCATATTCGTTATGCGCAATGCCATTACATAATTATATAACGATGCGAAATAAAACAGACGCACTTTGTAAGGTTAAATTATATTTTTATTCAGGGATTGTCACAATATTATGCTGAGTGTTACAATCAAGTTCTTCATGTTGCTTACATAATAAATGAAAGTTGTCTTTGCAACTATTACATGGTATTTGTAGAGATTACAATGCTGAGGTATAATCCTCTTCGTCACAGAACAATCATTTTGCATTTACAGTAATTTTCCTCCGAGTCAGGAGTAGCTGATGTGTCGAAGTCAGTTCTGTATTACGCTTTGCAATCAAATGCTTGTCGATGATTCATGGAAGAGTTGTTATGGAGTTCTCTGACAATATCATTATTGTTGAGATCTTTGAAATAGGCGATTTTCAATCTGGAATCTGTATCAACTGTGTCCATAGGATGGCAGTTCCCGTCTTGAACGCAGGATATCATATTTTCGTAAAGGGAATCGGTGAAACAATGGACCATATAAGTGTTGGATGTTCCAGTACGCTTTAAGTACATGAAGCCATATCTTGGTTCGGGAGCCATCATTTCTGCTGAATTACGTGAAGCAATAATGAGAGTTTCACAGCTCGTTTTACTCTTTTATACGTTCTGTATTAAAAATGACCTCCAAAACATGCTGAAACTTGCATTTTAGACAAAAGATCTGTTGAAACGTGTCTAAACACGTTTATGTTTGAAAATCAAATGCTCGACAAGATTGATTGGAATATGGGGAAAAGCAGCAATTGTGTAAACTAAATTTCTGAGCAACGAATTTTTTAATAAACTTTTCGTTATGCTCAATTTTATCAGAATGTAGAGGTGACAAAGACAGCTTTCTCACAAAATTGTACAAGAAATGCAGACAAAAATGACCGCAGGTATAAGACATGAAGCTTTGATATCGACATTTGTTCCACACGAAATTATTAGCATTGCGTTTTATGAAGTTTAAAATATTGTGATTACTAGGGGCTGAACCGTAACTACAAAAATAATAGCATGCATTGTTCCTAAAAGCTATCTCAACCCAATGACTTCCATGTTTTGTTTTAGGATCTAAATTTACAATAAAACATGAATAGTTATCAAGTTTCTGAGGTAATTCATCAGAAGCATAAACGCCTCCAAACTCGGAGCGAAGAATAGCATCACTGCACGCTAGCCTGCATAAAGCGCTGCTATACATTTTAAAAATCTGAAAAAATACTGCGATTTTTGTCAATCTCTATAGTATTTCGATACTCTGAATAAACCATTAAATTAACTGTTTCAGGTAGTGCTTTGCCAAATTTTAAATCTAGTGTTAAATTCCCGTTGCGTAAAAT
Organism: Araneus ventricosus; assembly: GCA_013235015.1. Lineage (NCBI taxonomy): Eukaryota > Metazoa > Arthropoda > Arachnida > Araneae > Araneidae > Araneus > Araneus ventricosus. Next base: position 578,554 of record BGPR01000363.1, read on the forward strand.
ACTCTCGTGCATTCCACCTGCGCTGAGATCTGGCGTTAAATCTATAGCGAACAACGTATACCCCTCCTTATATTCACTATAACTAATATTGAGGTCCTGATCTTTATGGTATCTTCCCAAATCCATAAACAAACTCATATAGCATCTGCTGTAACAGTTAGAATTATCAAATTTCGGTTGAAAGGGTTTTGATGGAATCATGCGATTTCCGTCTAATATGCAGAGGTATGATAAATCATAATGCTTAAAAGTGAATGGATTTTTTGAAAAATCACCATTAAATGCATTATTAGAAACCATTCCTAGTATAAGCCGTGTTGGTATCTGTCCAATGAACGCATTAGGAATTGTTATAGACTGCATTCCTGAAGAAAGTGCGAATGATTTCACTTCTGTTCTGCGAATTGGCATTTTTACGACTCCCTTGCTCAAAGCTATTTCATGGGCGATTACAATTGAGGGAGCGACTTTAACTTTCCTAACAAATAATGACGCATGTTATATAACTACTCTAAAATCTTGTGTGGATGACATCAGAGCAAATGAATCATTATTTCTTTCTAACTTAATGCGAAGATTCACCGAATTGATAAGACATTTGCTCTGATTACCTAGATCGAAATGCAATGGGCCTATCATGTCCATTAGTTTACTATCTTTGCAAATGTTATATCTGGTTTGATAACCAGAATTTGCATTATCACCAACATTAGCGAGTTCTACTGAATCATGCTTAGAAGCAACGTCTTTGTAGAAAAGACCTGATGTTAGCATCGACTCCTGAACTGCTCGAGGTGAAAGCAAAGCGTCGAAAATGCATCTGTAAGCATAGTTCGCTTGTGAAGAAACCTGCTTATCATTTAGTGTAACTGAACATTCAGAAAATAGCGTATGAAGAAGATAATTGATAGGAGCGACTTGATCAGGGTTTCCAATTGCAGTTCCATTTTTCTTTTTAATTTTAACTTGCAAATGAAGAAGTGTATGCGCTAAATCAAGATAATGTTCACCACTGCCGCTGACGTAAAATTCAATCGGTGTCTTATCACTCAAAGATGCAACAGGAAAAATTTCTGTATAAACTTTCTTCGGTTGACAATTGTATTGGATTCACATTAAATAAATCATAAGCATTGGATACACAGGGGCATGCTCGCGAATCGATATTTACGAGAATATGTCTGCTTCTTTTAATTTCTTGCGGCTTCGCTTGACACGTTGCGAATGAATTTTATTGTAGGATTTCTTTCTTTTTATACCCGAACCACTTTGGATTTTATGAATAATGTCGTCTTTTATCTTTTTGGATGTTTCACGAAATCGCGATCTCGCTGAGTCTTTCAAAGATGAACCTGAGGCAACATCTGACATTACCTTTGAACCTGCGCTAAGGATGTGTTTTCCTAGATATTTTCCTGCTTTCATTGCTATGGGAGTTATGAATCGGAATAAATTCGAAAACATTCCATATCCTCTTTGGTGGCTAACTCCTTGAAAATACGGCCCGCCGCCAGCCAGCACCTGCGAGCAGTAATAATTCTCGCAAGCTTTTTGATCCAAATGCATTCTCTTTCACAGTCAGGATCGAAATGAATTCGCACATAATAAGTCATAGTTTTATACTGTTCTACGACGAAAAGAAAGAACTAAGAGTGATTTCCCGCTCGTAAAAATAATACCATCTCCAGAACTACTTTTCAATTCGATTTCTATACAATCAATATAATTTTTGCGCAGAGGAAAATAAAGAGGTCTTTGATAATTTATAACTATTTGATCTTCTTTGGTTGACATAACAGGAATAATACGGAGTAAAGGAGCAATGGTATCCCCCACAAAATGAGATTCTATAATATCACTATAAACATAAATTTCAGTGATTCCTCCGTCTAATTCCAGTTGATAATCAGATATATGAGTGCCACCGTATAATGTCGATTTTTTGAATCTTAAAAGATCTCTCAATCCATCTTGTAAATTTACGGTAGATGTATCAGGTATATGAATTTTTATTTTATTATTCGCTAAATGATTAAAGGCAAGATGTTTAAAAGAGCTGAACAACTGTTCTGTGTGAATTTTTATAAAATCCAACTTCCAGTTCCAAATGCTCTGTTTTTTTCACTTTCTCCGGAATCGTTGGTTTATCTGTAATGCTTACACGAAAATATTCGTTCAATGGAGGTCTATCAACTTTTTGCAAAACATGTAGAGTTTTACCGGTTAACACAACGTCTTTTGTCATACTCAACATTCTCATAAAAATAGGGGCATATAATAACCTGAATTCGAGTTCAACATTCTTTTGAACCGTTATTTCTATTTTATCTTCTTTAAAGTCGAATATAAAATCTGCTGCCCCTCCGATCCCCGTCTGCATAAGATTAAAATTTATATGCTGAAAGAGTTCGTGATGCAAGTTGTCCATGTCGGTATACTTATGATTAAACCTGGTGGTGCGAATTATAAAATGCCTCTTGAGATTTCTGGCAATAATTTTCAGAACATTGTCTTTGTTTGTCTTCGATGGTTTTCTGAATACAAAACTCTCGGAAGTTTTTATAATTATATCTTCTCTAGGCAACTTTAGCATGGTTAACAACCGAGGTGCACCAGCCGCTGTCAAGTGCAGTTCATAATTCGGAGCAGTATGTACATTAATATTCCTATGATCCAATGCAAACAAGACGAAATGTCCGCATTTTTCTTCAATACTTTGGTTAATATTATCTATTACATCCTCATCTGTCGTTCCTTCATCAATTTTCACCCTGATATCGTATTCAACATAATCCTTTTCTACAATTTTTGTTTCTTCATATGTTATGGAATATTTATTATTGTGATTTCCGATGTTGAACCATGTTCGCGGAACGAAAATTTCTGATAAACCAACTTCCCATTTACCGTTAAGCATTATTGGACGAGATAGTTTAGTTCTGAATGATGCTTGCGTATTTTTCGGGAAGTAGTCCAAGCTAGAGTTGCTGGGTAACGTCACGTAAAAATCGTTTACTTCATCCATGCTGCTTTAACCCACGAATTGAACTTATTATCAAAGCCTTTCCACTTCACATAATACTCTTTTTTAGGACCTCTGCCCTTTGTTTTGAGAACCTTTTCTATAAGCCAATAATCATCGGAGCGCTTAGAAATTTTCTGAAGTTCCTCTGCATAGAATCGTCCTTTTATAGCTTCTGATTTCAGGTCTTGAAGCTCGAATGTAGTTGGATGAGAGGAATATGCTTTAGACACCGTAAATACCTCATCACTCCATCCCGGTAAATATCCTCGTCGAAAGGATTTGTTTGCTTTCGATATTCTTACGACATCTCCCTTATTTAGAGACACTTTCGAGTTCTTTATTGTGTAACCATAGAGTTTTTTGAAGATTTGTGGTTCTAAATCGCGAGTGACTTTTGATGGCGCCATGCCTATACTGCGATTTTACTATCATTATACGACTTCACCAGCGACTGTAGAACATCATCATACTTATAAGATTTCCTATATGTGAAAACCCTAAACATTTTGTTTTTTAATGTTCTGTTGAACCTCTCAACAACACTAGCTTTTTGATCACCTTCTGATGAATAGTGGTTGATGTTATGCCTCTTAAATAAAGATTGCAGTTGAGTATTGTAAAATTCATTGCCCTTATCGCTTTGAATGTTTCTAGGCTTAACTTGCTGCAACAAATTTTCAAATGCTTTTTTTACAGCCACAGATGTTTTACTTTTAAGCGGTATAACATAGGCATATTTCGAAAATACATCAATTATGGTGAGTAAGAACCTAAACCCATTATTATGCTCTGCTAGCTGTTGTAAATCCACCAGATCACATTGTCATAAGCCATTTATACCATATGAAAGCGTCGCTCTTCGAGAAAATTTATAACGAACTGGTTTATGAAGAGAATAAGTGTCTTGACTACTTATCCACTGTTTTGTTTTGTGATACGGTACTTTGGTGATTGTTGATAGTTTCTTTACTCCGCCAAACGATGCAGGGTTTGCAAAATCATAATATGCTGCTTCTAAAATTCTTTCCATTTTCTTTTTGAATTCTGTTTTCTCTTCTTTCCTTTAGGAGTGGCAGCTTTTTCTGGAGATTCGGGAGTATATTCGTTTTGGACCTCGTATAAGCTCATGTCATCCTCAAGATTTTGCACCAACTTGTGATTCCCAATCCACCGAGTTGGGATTTTTATTTCCTTGATACCGTTCCAAAACGCTGAAAAACCATGGGGTTCGTGCACTTTTTTGACGTTCCTCATCAAATATGAAAATAAGTCAATGACGTTCGTGTTTCTGACAATTTCATTATCTTCCGTCAATTCACCGTATTCATTCCAAGAATAGCTACGTGTGTTCAATTTTTCCACAATAGGCGGAATAAATTTTTGAAAGTTTGCAGGAACAGAAATAATGATATTGCGTAATATAGGATCTTCCGTTGTATTGTTTTTCGGCAATTCTTGCGCTTGTTCCTTCGATTCTTCAATAGTAACGCGTAATGGTGGCTGGGGTTCATTTATAACACGCTGATATTTTAAACTCAGTTGGCTTAAAAGTTTTGCTTTGCATCATCTGAATAGTTTGATGTATGCAAGAGGTTTAATATTTGATTTTCAATATCATGCATTCCTGTGTCTGGTGTGTGGGGAAAAGTACGATGTCGCTACATCTTCAGGAACGAGGGCCATTCTTCGAGCCATTGCGATAGGTGTTAAATTCGGCTTCCTATTGCTTTCCCAGCAAAGCCTGCTAAGGCAGATAGAACCGCGGGGAGAATGATTTGGAGAAAACCTCCCGTTTGGTTAATGAATTCTTTTCTTTTTTTTTCTAGCGATAATTTTTTATTAACAATTTTTCTTATGGCTGTTTTATATTTACGTAATTTCTTAACATTCACTGATAAATTACCGCCTAGAACGTTTAAACAAATTTCGCATAAGCAATGCAACTGACTTTTGTCGGCAGTTCGTATAATTGCTCTTTTTTGTGTTGGAGATGCGCTGAGCAGTAGTTTCAATAAGTGATAATGCTTCTTTATATTCTTCATTTTATCGGTACATAAATCCAATAAAATACATAGGCATCAGGGAACAAGCTCTCTCTGAGCCTAAATTTTTCGTCCGTTCTCGGATGCAGATCTACCAGCAAATAGTTAAAATTCCCTTGCGTGCTCTTTTTGTATTCATCCATAAACGATGATGCTTTGTTTCCGTATAGCTGTCTTGCGAAACACTGAATTTGTCCCACATCGCGGTTGTTGTTAAACAATATTACATACTGCGCATTCAGACTTATGTCTCGCATCACTTTATTTCGGGGGAATAGACTTTGCAAAATCAAGATCACGCTGACTCTAGAATGATGCGCTGTAATAGTGAATAATTCGGCAATTTTTTAGTTTAAGTCATTCATTAAATCATCCATTATAACTAGGCTTCCGCTTTCGAACTTTTCGGGTAGTCCTTGAACAAATTTAATTCCTTTTTCTTCCAAAAACCATTGCTGAAACACTTTATAGCACCATATAATGTTTTTGAATTCGTAATCGTAAACTTTCTGTGCAATCATTCGTCGCACTAGCGAGGTTTTCCCCGACTGCGATGCTCCCACACACAGTAGACAGGAGGGATGTTTCAGTTTGAACATTGTTCACAAACGTTTTGAAATTCCTTCTCAGACAGTTGGACTCCTAAAAAACTTGCTGTTAGATGCGTTGAATTTGCATTAAAGAAATGTCTGATGTCATGAACTCTACCTCCGTCTTTCGTACATTCATGATAAAATTTCCTCCCTATATGTGTTGAAAGGAAACATGTACTATTTTTTATGTTAATTTCATTTTCTATTACATCAATATGGTTTGATATTATAACAATTAATTCTACAGCCACTAGTGTTATTAAAACAAGCAAGCTCAAATTTTTTCCGTCCATTTCATGCTTACACTGAGAGATTAAATGAAGATTTCGATCGACAAATTACTTTATATTCTTTTTTTCCCTTCAAACATCCCCATATTATTCGATAAGTGTTCTTGAGAATCTTTCGGCCTTGAAAGCAATGAAACACGAATTTCGCTCGTTGTAACATTTTCTCTTCAACCTTCGGCGCTCTAATTAGATTCATTTTTTCCCCATGCCTTCACCACATCCCACAACAATGCACTGAATTCTGCTTCCGCCTTTTTGATAAATTATTCTCCGCATGTACTCGCCCTGCGACATGCCTTTTCTGTTTCCAACTTACTCTGTTTTTTGCCGATTTTTTTGAGCAAGGATAGAACTCGCGATCTAATAAAAAACATTGTTAGCTCAAATTGATTTTCGCGACTTAATCAATTCGGCTAACAGTGCTTCTCTCATTCACTCATTTTTATGTGTTTTCATCTCGTTTGACTGCAGCCTGATTTAAATTTCGCTTGTTCTACTGCTTTTCAGCTAGCACTTTGCCTTGATCTCCCCTGCGCTGCTCTTGTTAACTCTCACTTATTCCGCTTGTTCTACTGTCTTTCACTTGATACTTCGCATTGTTTTCAAGCGCACTGCGCCAGTTCACCGCACTGAGCTTGTTCGCGCAGAGCTCTTTCGCGCTGTTCTTGTTCTCGCTCAATACATTCGCTCTCCATCATTTCACTTGGTTTCAGATCATGCCTGAGTTATTTTTCCGTGATTTAGTTCACGGTGAATTCATATCATGCTGTGATCTAGTTCGCGGTGAGTATAGATCATGCTTGTCGCGGAGAGTATAGATCAGGCTGTGAGTTAGTTCGCGGTGAGTATAGATCAGGCTGTGAGTTAGTTCGCGGTGAGGATATATCAGGTTGTGAGTTAGTTCGCGGTGAGTGTAGATCAGGCCTTGAGTTAGTACTCGGTGAGTATAGATCATGCTGTGAGTTAGTATGCCTGAGCCAAAATCGTGCAGACATTACTACTAACAGGATATTTTCTTCTTAATAACTCTGTCAGTTTTAGTCTCAGAATAGTGAAACTCTTTTGGCTTAAAATGTTAGTGGGTCAAAAGGATTTTACTAAATATGACTGATAGCATTGGGAGACTGTATGAAAATTTAGACTTCGTAATTTTTTCAGCAGTGCATTTATTGGCTTATAAAGCATAAAATATTATTTTTTACGTCATTTAAAGTATAATTCCAATTGGAAGTATATGCCTATCTCCAGCGATGAGAAAATAGCTTTTGGGCCAGGATTAAAGTGGAACATTATGTATGCTTATATTAACCCTTCAATCCCACGCCTTGATAATGCTTCAGGTTTTCTTGTTACTTATATTTTATGACTGTTTGTTTCATTTATGAATTTTCATGACTGTCCAACATAAAGTAGACTTCTATTAAGCTCGCATTTACTCTCTTGCACACGAAGCGTTCCAAGAGAAAGCATTGCCATCGTCAAAAAATGTGACTTCAATAATTGGATGACTCTCCCTTTTTCAGACTTCCCCGAGTTCAAAAATACATTTTCGGAATTTTATCTGTCTAACTATGAACACGATAACTCATCATCAGAGAAGAGAACTGAACACCACTTAATGCCCCTGTGACTATAACCTATTGGTTATTTAAACAGTGTGGCAGAAATGAAGTGGAAGAGACATCGGAAGACGCTCCTTAACTGTCTATCAAATAATGGGCGAAGGCAGAAAGATGGAAAAGGTTATTAAAAAACAAATCTAAAAATCTGGGATAATGTACAAGAAACAAAAGGGGAGTATCTTATAAAACCATATACAAACAAAAACTCTAAAAAAGAAAGAAATATTAGTATGAAGTGTACAGTATCAACAAACAGGAGTAAAAAATCAAATAAAGAAGCCCACAAAAACAAACTAAAATGCGAGTGTTAAAGCTCATATTTGCCTTTTCTGTTGAATGTTCTTTTCTTCATAAAGTGGAAGTTCTTCTGTGTAGAAGCGGAGAATAGTTCAGGTGCGCTGTCACTTCGACGAAGAAGGCGTAAAGAATTTCCCATGTCGGCCGGCAGGTAATGGAAAAATCTTGAAGTGAAAGATAATCATGGATTTCTTCGAAAAAAGTCTCGAAAATCATTCAGATGGTGTAGCAATTGTTGGATTTTAAGACGGGAGCCTTTGTTGGAAGCGACGTTGCGGAACCAGATTAGCTCATATTCATGTGCCGGTTTAGTCATGTGGAAGGATGCAGACAGAATGCACTCTGTCGCATAATGCAAAGGAGTGCCGTTTGTGTTTCCACATTTGCTGTCGAGGCAAGGTTAAATCTTTTCAAGTATGAGGGAAATGGGCCGTGTCCTGTGAAGAACAGGATATCTTCCCTTTTCCAGTAGCATGGTTGAGTCGACACTCTTGGCAAGATATTAAATGTGGACCTCCCCGTATCTTCATCTTTCTAGTCAAACTGACAGTCCTCCATCATTTTTTTCTTGAAGATTGATTTCAGGAAGCCTTAACAGAAAATGGGTCTCTATCAAATTCCTCTGCTTCTTATGCTAATTTATCCGCCTGCTCGTTTCAGTCGTAAGCCCACGTGAGCTTTGATCCAAGAAATGTGAATATGCTTATTCGTGATAAGGCTCTTACAGATCTCTCTAGCTGTTGTGTTTCTACTTCTTGGGTTAGCTGTAGCCTGGACACTCGCCTGATTGTCCATTACAATGGTTATTGGCTGGTGAGGGAGGCTCGTTGCATGGTCTGTTGCGTGTTTCAAGGCCAGAAGTTCCGCCTGGAAAACTTATTGAAGTCTTGCAGTTTTTCCAACCATCTGTAGACTATATTTTGTCCTAACCAGACGGAAAATGCTGCCCCTACACCTTTTCCGGTCTTCGAGCCATCCGTGTCTCAACAACAACACATGGACCTAGATGGATAAAAGTTGGTATGCCGGCAACATTGTATGTTCTATCAAAATTTGGACAAAATTTTTCTACGGGAAATCTGTTGTCCTCTCCTGATGGCAGAGGTGGCCTTGTGGTAAGGTCTCGGCTTCGGAGCCAGAAGGTCCAAATCATACGTAGGACACCATACGTCTTCTTGCTGGTGTGGTACGGAAGTTTGAAGAGGGGATGCCAGCTCAGGTGTCGTACTCGTCATCTGATCGCGGTTAAAAATTATGAGCTCCACCCCCAAATAACCCTAGTGTTGCTTCAAAAAGGGACGTAGATGTGACTGAACTAGTTTAAACTGGACATCTCTCCGCCCATGTGAATGAAATGCAATAACTCAAAAGCGTCATAAGCTAGATAAATAAATTTTAAAATATGATTTTATCACCGAAATTGTAGACGTGTATCGAATTTTGGAACAATTTATGAAAAAATTGACTGCCTTTTGTCAGTCTGTCTATTTGTACGCTCAACTCAAAAGTGGAATCACTTAGAAAGATAAAACTTTTCATTATTTCATTCATTTTCTTATGATTTTCCTCGCCGACCAAGTTTAACCAAAGGCTGCAAAGATTGTCACGATTCGTCGGTAAGGAAAATTTCAATGAAAAAATTGTGTAAAGAAATAAAATACAACATGGGGTCCATTCATGGTCACATGACAAGGTCAGCTGCGCATGTCATCTAAACACTAATCCGCTCTGTTTTCACCGATGGGTCTGTCTTTAACATCTTCCGCCATGTTACGAAGCAGATTATGTTTATTTAATTTTTGTGTTCAGTGTGCTCTTGTGTTCCAACAACTCAGGATTCTTATCAGCTTAAAAAACGTTTTAATTTGGCAATAATTTCTGGCTTTAGCATTATAGCGCCCAAGTACACAGTAATATTTCTTTTTTGATCAAAGGTTTTACGCCTACATCGAATTCTTTGAAATGTTCGGAAAGTTTTGCATAATATAAATTCTATGTTTTTTATTATTTGCATGTTGTGTAAATTTCATAGCCCTTTAATCACTGTTAAATAGTTGTTTGGAAAAATAAGTGATTTTTATTTTCTTTTAGTGACTCATATTGCAAAAATTCTTGCCCCATAATTATGTCTTCCACCAAAAGAGCAATAAAATTAATTTTTTAACGTTTTCTTTCTCTGATAATCATCAATGTTTTTGTCATTCATAAAAATGACTTTTCAATATATTTCTGTCATGTATTCATAGTAATTGCATGTTCTTTATTTCTCCACTTTGATGTATTGTCTTTCATGATAAAAGTAAATAAATAATTCAATCTAGTTTGTCTTCTGTAAAGATTTATAAAAGTTACATTATAATTAATATATTTCAATTAATATTGAGGTACACTCTATGTATGTAGATAAAAAATAAATAAATAATTATTAAATGTATATACATTGCTCTGTGGTATAGCAGTGAAAATAAATGACAAAATATATTAACTGTTAATAAATAGAGGGCTCATTATTTACAAATGGAGATAATTTCTTTAATAACATACTATAGGTGTGAAACAAAACATTTCTCTAAGTGTAAAATACTTTACCTCCAAAATTCTGTGGTTTTCTCATAATTATCTTTCAGTATTACTTATTTTATTTTAAAAATGTCTATTTTGAAATAAGCAGTATTACAGAATACTTGCTTTTTTACATTTAAAATACTGTAGGAACTTTTTAACCGATCGAGAAAAAAAATCAACTGAATCAATTTTTTGATGATTTAAATACCAAAATTTCGAATTTGTTCTTTTATTTGTTTTCTATTTCTTGTATACAAGATACATATATGCAATACATTTTTTTAAAGGGAAAACACAACACAATGGTTTAAATAGCTTAGTGGATAATTGGTGTGAATAATTTTCAATCCTACCTAATGCTATAGGAGTGAAAATAAAAGTAAAATTTTCTTTGCAAAAACAGTTAATAAAAATAGGACCCTTTCTTTACAAATGGAGATAATTTCTATAATAACATACGATAGGAAGGAAATCTTTTATGTAAGTGCAGAATACTATTTTTCCTCCAAGCTGTTGCGGTTTCCTCATTACTATTTTTCCAATTTTACTAATTTTTTTGAAAATGTCTGTATTGACATAATCAGTGATATAGTGCATTTTTTATTTAAATTACCATGTTATTTTTTAACTGGTCAAGAAAAAAATTATTTCAAACTAATAAACTAATTTTTACTAAACTAAAAATTTTGAACCTCTTCTTTTTCCCCCTTCCTATGTAGATTCCAAACAGTAACTGTACTCTTAATGAGAATCGTTTTCATCAGAAATGTGGCAAGTTAAAATAAAAAATTGATAAGAATTTTCATTCGTTAATTATTTTTAACATTATTACGCCTTACATCCTAAAATAACCCTCGTTTTACAGTCTGTAAAACCGTTATTTAGCTAAGTTTCTTTTTTTGTCTGATTAATATTGTTCTCACATAACCTCAGCAAGCATTAAAAATTCTGCAGAATTCTTTCTCGACTTACGACAACAAAATACTGAGAGAAATATTATGAGATTAATAACAGATTACAGAGAAGTAGAGGAAGGAATTAACAATGAATTCCAACGCTCTTGTAAACATTTTTGCGTATACAGATGATATGAATAGACATTTATCCTTTTTAAGTGTATGAGTGCCTTTGAATTGGAATTCAATTTCTTCTACACACTTTTTAAATGTTGCACCATACTCTGTGGGAGAAGTCACTGTTTTTTTAAATTAAAGATACTTACATTATTTTATTTAAAAAATAATACCCATTTCTTAAAATTCATTTCTTTAAAACTGGAACAGGTTTTATAAAGGGTTTCACCTTCCCTTATCGTAGTTAATTTAAACATATGGTGTAAGCTTATCTCAGAAACGGTACGAGATAATCTGCAACTTTTCTTTATCTGGCGAAAAAAAATCATCTCCTTATTAGAACGGAAACATTCTAAAATATAAAAATGATGTTCATTTCGATGAAAAGTTAAAAATCTGGGCTTGATCTTTGCGCTAAATAGCACAAAAACAACTTATATATTATGAAAATTTCCTTTTTTTAGAAATGAAAACATCTGTCGATCTAGATGAATCAAAATTGGTATACGAAATTAATTGCGCCCTATATCTAAAATAACCCTTGTGTTACAATTTGCAAAACTGTTATTTAACTAAATTTGCCCAAGTGTGTTTTAGAAGAGTCCTCTGTAAGATGTTAAAAAAATTTTCAACATTTTTTACTCCTCTAAACAAACTTGGGATGAAAATTCCGGGCAGAAATTTTGCAGACTGTATACATTAAAAGAAATTGTAACAATTTTAAAAAGCAATATTTAAAGATAAATTACATCGTGCGCATATTAAGCTGCGATATTCCACGTGCAAAAGTGAAAATGTCTGAAGAAAGCAACTTAACTTTAACATTGGCAAAAGCACGCGAGATGTGATTAGGTTTAAGATTTCAACAAACGAAAGCATTGTTACAAATTACGTTTTAATTATTTTTTAAACTGATTAGACATAAGAGAAAAATTTGTAGGGAAATGAAACATGTGCCACAGAAAAGCTAACTGTTTGAATTCCAAGATGTTGCAAAAATAGTTTTCTGTGCGATGACAGTTCCAAAGTTATGGTGGGAAGTCGTTAAAAATTACCCTTTTAACCTACCTCCCTTCACTTCCTTTAGTTTGAGCTAGAAACTTTTTAATAGCGTAGTAAATCTTATTAGATGCTAAGGAACATATGTGCCAAATTTCGTTCAAATTCGTCATGCGGTATGGAATTGTATAGGTTTAAAACAAACAAACAGACACACAAACATTTTTTGTTATAATTTTTATTACGTAATTTATTAAAATTACTGTTTTCTCTTTATCTGTTTTTAAGATCTGCTCTTCATTGCAATCTTTAAAGATTGAGATATTTTTTTCGAATACGAATTATTTACACAATTCTAATTTATCAGTAATCACAAAATTAAAATCGAATGTCTACTTTTATCATCATTATCAAAATTACAATTAAATGTCAGTTGCTATGTATGTATTTTTTGAGTAAGGATGTCAAACTCGCGGCCCAAATGTTTAATTTTGCGGTCCAGGAAACATACAGATATGTAACATAATTTGCAATAAAAATTTCATAGCTTAATTTTTTTAATTCCTAATTATAAATAGTTATTAATAACGAACTACAACATTCGCCAATGACCGAATATTCAGGTGTTTCTTATTATAATAATTTACCTTAATTATCCTGCTCCAAGATTCTTAAACAATTCTGCTACTTGAAAAGGAAATATGTTAGTTTCTAATAACCAAGAAAAAAAGAGACCAGCTTGTTTTATGATCCAACAAGATTTATCCTTCAGGATTGATATATAATACAACATTAACTCTATTTAAATTCAATATGAATAAAATTTTTAACAGGCATTCTGAAGAATTTGATGTTTTTCATATGTCTTTTTGTATTTTTAAGATGAAGTGTTAATAACTTTTAAATTCCTGATGTGTTTTCTTTAACCTTTTCATATTCGACTGTATTCAATTTTATATTACTTCATGCGTTTCTTAATGTTTCTCTGTTCAATTTTCACATTTTGCATCATTTTTAATGTTTTTATACGCGACTCTCTGTATTAAATTATTAAATTCCTCTTATGCGGTTTATTTATATTTTTAAATTTTTTACAAATTTAACTTTTTTAATATATTTTATATATATATATATATATACTTGTTTTATTTATTGACAGAGAACTGTTAATTTTCAATTCCAATTTGCAATGTTTTTGGGGTTTGCTGCCGACAGCTTTTGTTGTTAGTGACCCCTTTGGCTATTTTTGTGTCATGCACTCCGTAATTGGAGTTTTACCTGAATTGTGCATTTTCTTTAAATAAATAAAAATTTAAAACTTCAAGAATAATATCAGATAATTAAGAAGAGGTGTCACCAAACTTATGCACGCAAATATAAGCTAGTTCTTTCGCAAAAGCGGATGAGGAACGAAGATTTGAAGCACATTTCGACAAGCAACATAAATAAATTAAGTTTAGGGAAAACTGTATGCTATTAAAAGTACGTGGAAGAAAATTTCAACCTTAAACATGAAGTTGAAACAAGGGCTGAAGATTTTAAATCCTTTGAAGAAAATTTGTTCTTGTTTTCTTCGAGTTTCACCACAGATATAGAATCAATGCCTAAGCAGAGAAAAATTCCGAGCTGCCGAATTCTGCGGAAGAAAAACGAAAAAAATTGACTAGCAATAAAGTGCTCTATAAAGACTCAATCATGACTTTCAAAGACTCTGTATCATGACTCAAGAATATGAGAACGCATTCGCAATTAAAAAGTGCCACTCTGGATGTCGCGAGTATACAAAACCAACAACTTAAATCCACCTATACATCCACCATTCGAAGGAAAACTTCAATCCCTATTTTTTGAAAATAGTGTAAATCATTAATCCACCATGTCCTTCAACATAACATATGTTACATAAGATGCGGATACCCATAACAAAATTTTGACAAAATTATTAAATAGTTACATGTATGTAAGAACTCTTCCAAATGTAAAAATCCAAAATTAGACTATTATCTAACTACAGTTTCCAAAATTTAACTTCATTAATTCATTGAAAGTTACATTACCAAAATACAAGATGCAATTTCCAAACAGTCAAACGGCAGCATAGAGCACAATATGTTGACAGTTACATACTTCTTTTCAAAAATAATTATTTCAATTGTGATGTTCTAGAAATAGAATTTTCGGAATTCCAATTCTCTATATTTAGAAAATATGTATATATTAACATTTTATGAAATACCTTCTTAAAAAATGACCATCTAGAATTATCATATTTTCTTGAAATTTGTCTATTTCCTATTTACAATCTCCAAAATTCAAATTTGGTTAAGCTTTAAAAGTTTAATTACAATAATAGAATGAATACTCCCCAGCAGTTAAAGGTAAGCGAAACACACAATTAAAAGCCAACAAATTAAAGGCATAATCAAGAAGAGGGAGCCAGACCAGCCAAAACTTGGTCAGGACGTCCTGGATAATTAATTTGAATCTATACCTAGCCATATACCAATGAAGGTTAGCGAGATCCAGTGCTGTTCAGAGTTAAAGGTAAAACTCGGGTGAATTTGTAATGCTTGACTTTTGCAAAAATATGCCGGCCAGATTTTAAAACATTCGAAAATGATATCAGAAACTATTTCTATGCTTGGAAGCACATATCGGTGAAATTAATTTCACTTATTAAAGGAAAGAAGTCAATAATTATCAGATCCAGAGTTACTGACATTCATCTTGAATAAGATTTGCTATTATTCACTGCGGACAATATATCAGTCGAAATAGGAAAGTTGGTGCTATGGAAGAGATGTCGAGCATCGGGAAGAAAACGTTAACGTTACCGTTGTCCTCGTTCTTCTTTATATTGTGTTTTCGATATAAACCTACCTTTCTAAAAAAAATAATGTGATTTTTTAAAATTTTTGTGGCCCACATAAACTTAGATTATACTTACTTGATCCGGGATAGCACTTGAGTTCGACACCCCGACGTACATTATTGCACACATAAATGATACAAAAGTTTACTCCCTCTATTTGCAAACCTAACACATTAAGTTATTATTAATAAAATTGCATAAAATTGTTCTGGGAAGAAATTTTATAAATTTTACGATCAAGAGTGAAAGAAGTCTTAAAATTTTTATAACTTGAGCCGTTTGGTTAGAATTGAGGAAAAACACACTTTTAAGAAAACAGGAAAACAAGATAAAGCCACTCTGAGCATAAAACTTTGATCTTATCGCTCTTTTACTCACTGCGAATTATTTATACATATCTTTGCTTTCATCAGTATTAACAAAATTACAATTGAATGTCTGCTTTTATCAGTATTAAAAAAATTATAGTTAATTGTTTGCTTTTATCAGTGTTAAAGAATTGCAATTAAATGCTCCCCATTACCAAGATGATTCAAATGTTTTAATGGTGCCTAATTCTCCATTGACTCGCAAACACATTGAAACCAAAACCATTACAACTGCCACAACTGGAAACGGATTTAAAAAAATAAATATTCTTACATATAGGTCATTTTTTATGACCTCAAAGAAACTTTATACCATATTCGAAGAAAATCAAACAATGCGTTTGTTCGTGACTGCCTAACAAACAAATTTACAGATAGATGAATCCCTGAACGGCAGAGATACCATGAGAGAATGCGCTTCGCTCGGTAAATTATCCAGTTGTAATAAATAATTTTAATGTAAAAAAATTGCCGCTTTCTCTTCTTCTATATACATTTTTAGACATAGTTTATCTTAATTCTAATTTTTGGATAAATCGAATTTTTATTTTCATCCCGTCAGCTCGAATTAGTCAAGTTTCCATTCTATTAACAAAACGGAATGTTTCTTACCAGAACGAGAGGTTCCTTGTGAAAAGACAAGAGTCCCAATATCAATCTGGTGGTAACGGATAATATGAAATACATCTTTGTTCCGATGTTTTGGGAAAATCTATTTGTCTTTAAACAGGTGTTATTGGAATCGGAACAAGGAATTCTACGAAACATGATGTTAAACTGAAACATCTGTTCGTAAAAATTTGAACAGGAACATGGTAAGATTAAGAAATTGTTTATTTTCAAGATTGACGTTACCTAGTGGTCTCTAAAGTATTAAAACACTCCTGATATAGATGTTTATTTGATTGCTCTTCGATATTTTCAAGAATAAATGGCCTCATAAGATTAAGTTTCTATATTTTTATATATATAATACTTATTCTTGCTTGGGATTTTATTGTGCCTTAATCAAACATTAGGAAACCAAGCAAAATTCGGATCGGATACATTTCTTTACTTTTATTATATTGTCCTATTATCCTGTTTTATTTCTTTATTATTTTCTTGTAAACGAATTATATATTAACACTAGCATACAAGCCTTCGCAGACGACTTTGTCCTGGTTTCCCATGCCCCGACTAGAGTTCAACTTGAGCCACAAATTCACGAATCAATTGCTAAATTCTCCACCTAGACAAGCAAAAACCACCTCCAAATTTTAGCTGAAAAAACAAATTATCTCCTAATCAGCAAGCTAGTTAGGGAACCTACCATTCCCTGGCAAGGTGAAAGAATTAAAAGAACCCATGCTATTAAATATCTCCGAGTTTATTTTGATGAAAATATGAATTGGAACACCCAGCTTAAAGCACAATCTACTAGAGCGACTCAACTTTATCAAAATCTCCTAAAAATAGCCGGGAAATCTTAAGTAGTTGCCCTGAATCATAGAAGGACCCTTTATAAAACAGTAATATAACGGGTGCTAGCGCATGGGGCAATCTCCTGGTGCCTAGAACCTACCGTCCGAATCGTCAGAAAACTCTCAACAATTCAACGTCCGTTCCTCCTGGCAATCTCAAGTGCCTACAGGAAAACCTTCACGACAGCTTTGCAGGTCATACTGGGTATCCCTCCCCTTCATCTACAATTACAAAGAGAATCTCGTGTCACAGCACTCTTCAGACATAGACTTCCTCTTTCTACAAACGTCAGTGACATCGATCCCAGTGAAATTGAAGAAAAAGCTACCGGATGGTCAGCACACCAATCGGAAAATCTAAGTCCAATTCAAATTTCCCTGGATGACGGAGGCAACATAAACACTGGACTTAGAATTTATACAGATGGATTAAAAACAGAGAAAGGAATGGGTACAGCCTTCTGTGTTTTGACCGACGTCAACATTACCCACAGATGGTCTGTCAGGCTCTCTCTTAGAAATACAATCTTCCAGGCAGAAATCCTAGCACTGCTCAAAGCATTGGAACACGTAGTTCCCCTCACAACTCAACAAATGACTATTCTTGTAGACCAAGCCAGCATCAAATCAGCAGTAAACCCAAATAGTCACATTTCAATTGCCCCGAAAATCTTCAAGTTACTCCATAGTCATACTCACATCAGAGTGCCATGTATCAAAGTCCATGCAGGTTACATAGGGAAGGAAGAAGCAGACAAACTGGCTAAGGAGGCAGCAGAATCGGAAAATTTTCCTGAACCACCACTCGAGTTTCCACAATCTTTTATTGAAACATTCTTGCGTCAGAAGATGTTGGCCTCCTAGCAAATGGCTTGGGATGATGGAGATACTGGGAGGCTCATTCACAACATAATTCCCAAAGTTAGCTTCCAACCAATCAACTGAACACGCAACGAAGTTTTGTTTTTCACAGGACATGGATCTTTCCCTTTGTTTATTCAAAGATTCAACCTTGTCGGAACCTCATTCTGTTCTTGTGGGGGAGAATCAGTACACCAATTCATTATACAGTTTGCCTCACATCCTCCTACCATATGGCACCACGCAGCCAACAACATCAGCCAGTATGGTTCCGCAGAGTAGCCAACAATTCAACGTCAAGAAGGAAGATATAATTTGCTCCACTTTTTCCAGAGAGAAACCAGTCTTTTCCGTCCAGATCCCAATTAATTGGTTTTTTTTCGTTCCTTCAATAGTCTTCTCAGTTGAGTCCAATGCTTTCGTCAATTCCAGCCCGAAGAAGGAGACCCTCTACTGTGCTTCAGCTTGTGTCAAATCATTTCGTCCCAACGGGGCCAAGAATAACGCCTACAAAGGTGAGAAGACGCCGTCACAATCAAGAATTGTATGCAAAAAGACAACTTATGCTTCTCCACTATTGTCGGTAGAGAAGTGTCCGTTTTCATTATACAAGACAGCACGCTCTTGGACCAGATAGCAATGGGCCTCTTCACAGAACTTCATTATATGAATACCTCACTTTCGAAATCGATTACCTGCACTTTCTGATTTTTTTTTTAGAAATTTTCGTGTCAAAGAACTTGATTGACTCTTAACTGTTTATATTCAAAACAAATTTCTTTAATAATAAGGATTAACACCACTAAATAACAAAATGTTTTAGACATTGAATAATAAATAATTTAATTCAGAATCCAATCTGATTAAATCCATACTCTAATGTAAATCCTTGCTAATTGCATTATTGTGCCATAAAAATTTAATTGAAAAAATTTTTAACGCAATGATATTGTCGTAAAAGGGGCCACTTTTTCTATTGTTGTCACTCTTTGTTTTCACCATCTTCTTCTTGGGGTTAAAGAACAATAAGTTATTTATACCCCGACATCTCCTTCTTAAGAATGGTCCCTATGTATGTCAATTCTATTCGCTTTATTGTCGCATTTACCGTTTGAAAGGATGTCTCAATTTTGTGTCTTCCCAATTGACACACGCTCATTTGGTCTATTTCTGTTTTAAATGCATTACTATAATTTTCATAAATACGATGCTTGATTTCGATACAGGATAGATTATTTGATACAGTTGAGACAGTGGGCACTATACTGTGCATTTTGATGGACATGTTGAAATTCCTTCCTCCCATTAAACTTGATTATTATAAAAACTTAGGGACAAATCGACATGTCGGGAGCTCAGATACAGCTGACGAAGAAGACATCATTTATATTGCTGATGAATCAATTTAAATAAAGTGATAATAGCAGCTGTCAGAGTAACAGAACAGTTATTATTCATTTTTCCTAAACTTTTCAATAAAAATGTATATAATGAAGTTCTTCTGTAATTAAAAAATAATTTGAAGATTGAATTAGATTTAATATTTTTCTGTCATTTGCCAAATTGATTAACTCTCTTAATTATGCAAAAACTGTAGTAATAATAACGATTACTCCAAGGATATTCTATCTTATACTTTTTATGTGTCATTAGATAAAAGTTACATCTGCAGTAATACAGTCTACGACGTTTATTTGAATTTATAATTTAAAAGGAATTTTAAAAACCAATATATACTATTTTATCACTTTTTTCTACATTTTGTCTTATGAAGTTAATCGATTTATCAAATGAGGCATTCATATAGTGAAGAGAATGCGCTATACATTTTGAATCTCATCACTCTCACTGATTAGGTTCAAAATTTCATGCAAGCCCATTACTTTAACGTCAAGACTACAAATACGAAAACCGTTTTTATCAACCTGCAATGGACTATAAAAAATAGAAGAGTTGAGATCAAAATGAATTTCTTATCAAAAATAATACAAAATTAACTAACAGATTAAAAAGGGGAAATATGTAATTGCACTACAATTTAGATAGTATGCACTTGGTACATGGAACTATAATTTGGATACTTTGCACTATAACTCGAATTCTTTTCACTATAATTCGAATACTTTGCACTATAATTCGGATACCTTGCACTATACTTCGGATACCTTGCACTAAAATTCGGATACCTTGCACTAAAATTCGGATATTTTACACTCAAAATCAATTTTTATGGCATAATTTCAAAAATTTTAAATTGGGCAGATTGCGAATCAAAAATAGGAAATAAAAATATACATATCATGAAAATGTTATTACAAAAAATGAAAAAGGTTTAAAAAATGTATACAAAACGAGTGCAAGTTACTTTTGGAACTAAGTAAAAAAACATAATTGAGAATAAATGAATTATAAAAAAATAATACAATACTAAACAACAGTTATTGAATTAAAAGAGCATTCTTGGCTCTAGTGGGCCGACATCTTTTACGTTTCTGCCCAAGAGGTGAACATTTATATTCGTTTGGCGCATTCTCCTGCCCCATACGTATCAATATGCCTAAGCTATGTTTATGAAAATATTTTTTTGCAAAAACAGGGCACAAATATTTGGAAACAGAATCGTTACTGACAGGGGTAGATGCTGTCACTTTCCATACACAGTGATTGTATTCAGTTTTATATACATCATGTGAGGTCCATATGAGATATACTCCTTTCATGTGAATGAACCACTTCTGCATCTATATTCTGTTTAAACTAAAAGATGGCAATAAAACACAGATTGTTTTCCGTTTTTTTCTTTTAGAATTTTGACTTCTAATTTTGCCCACTCATTTGGTTTAGTCCAAATCTTTGTGGGGACGTACATGCCATTTTACATACGGTTGCATGTAAAATTATTTGTAATTCCGGTTAACTGGATCACGTTCATTTGACAATTTTTTCACAATCGCATTTCAAACACTTCAAGGAACTGATCAACAGGGAGACGCTAACGAAACGCACACTTCTCCTCAAAAATTAAGCAACAAATACAAAATTCGGAATAGAACAAAAACTATTTAATGGATATGTGTGAAAGTTGTACACGAGGTAGATGTGGCATTAATAGACCACATATCAAACAATAAAGCAAAGAAAAACAAAAACACATATATTATGGCCGTCGCGGCGCTACACCCCAAATTGGTAGGCAGAATGTGCAATGGGAACCACACGCTAAATAACGGGTATGATACCCTCTAGATGAAATGTATGCTTGACAACAACGAGGCATGCTGGCAAATAGTGTCGTTGATCGTTTGTTGTGGCAGTAATACCCATTCCTGTATTAAGGCTTGTTGGGGTTCGTGAAGGATGCATACTTCGACTTGCAATCCGTCTTCCCAACATGTCCCACACATTCAGGTCCGGTGATCTAGCAGGCCACGCCATCTGTGGAATGGCTTCACTCTCCAGATAACTCCGCACCAATCGTGCTCTATCCGGGCGGGCGTTATCGTCCATAAATATAACGTCGGTACCCATTGCAGCGACAAAAGGCCTCACAAGAGGGTGTAGGATTTCGTCGCGATATCGGACAGTTGTGAAGGAACCCCCATCTAACACGTAGAGGTCGGTTCGGCCGTTCGTTGCTATTCCTGCCCGGACAAGTAACCCGCCACCTCTGGTCTCTGACGCCCGATAGCGTGCCCCTGGCTCTCGCCATATCATTTCCCTTCGTGAATCATTCTGGATCTTAAATCAAGACTCATCCGTAAAGAGTACGTGGTCCCACTGCTCTGGTGTCCAACTGCGATGTTCATGGGCTCAATGCAACCGCGCTCTGGAGACAAAGGCACACAAACAACAGATCGCCGTGTGAGCAGTCCTCCTCTATGCAGTCTGCGCGACACAGTTTGGCGGGATATCGACCTTCTTGCAGTAACAGAGAGCTGCGACACCAGCTGTCGCGCTGTTAGTGTCCTCCGGCGTCTGGCACATTGCAACAGGTAGCGATCGTCTGCCGTTGTGGCGATTCTCCGGCGTCCAGACCCAAGTCTTCTACTGGCGTTTTGATCCCTTTGGTAATGGTTTCACAGCCTATGGATGACACTACGTAGTACATTCAGCTCTCTGGCAACAGCGGAATGTCTTGCACCAGCTTGCAACATACCGACAGACCTCCAACGCATCTCGTCCTGCAAATGGTTTCTTCTACTCATGCTTTCCTCTTTGGCTCTTTCGGATTCCGCGGAACTATAGCTGCATGCGATCTGAAGCATAAATAATTCCTAGTATCGATAAATATTTATGGTAAGTATCCGATTTAAATTATTCTGTGAGTATTGCGATCTTCACATTTTTTTCCTCACATTTCTTTAAAAATAATACACTAACTCTGTTGAAGGTATCGTCATCGGAGCATAAATGAAAGACATTCAATATCTTTTTTCCATCTTTGTCTGTAATTCCAAGTAGTTTGCCATTAATATTTTTTACTACATGAAAATAGCACGTCAATGGTCAGGAACATCTCCGAATCTATTCGTTATTACACTTCTGGCATCAGTCAAAACAATTTTCAAATTCCACTCAGTTTCATTCATTTTATAGAATGAATCTTTCACGCAATTAAATCGTTCTCCCGCTCGTAGGGTACGGAAGTTTGGATAAAGGGTGCCAGCTCAGGTGTTGTCCTCGTCATCCGACCGCGTTTTAAAATTAGTAGGTCCGTCTAAAAGTAATCATCCTGTTGCTTCAAAACGGGTCGTTAATATAAATAAACTAAACTAAACACAATGAATTTAAATTCACACCTTCAACAGTTCTGTTACTTTGAGTTTAGTTCATTAGTTTATTTTAATTATTGTGCTGTTTTTGAAGTAAAATGAGGATATTTTGGGACGGACCTCGTCATTTTGAACCATGGGCAGATTACAAGGACAACACCTGAGCTGGCACCTCCTCTCCAAACTTCCCCACCACACCAGCGGGAGGACGTTTGGCCCCATATGTATGATGTAACGTCAACAGGCCCACTACACGACTGATCTTTAGTGAAATCGGGTTTCGAACCTGGAGCCATCCGGCTCCGAGGCCGACAGTTTAGCACTAGGCCAAAGCGGACTCATTTCAGTTTGAAAAGATACAAAAAATAGCTATAGAAGCAGCGATATTGTCGCAACAAAATCTGTGTCAGGACTCTCTAACCAGGGTGATAAAAATCGTGCTGTTTTAAGGACATTTTCACAATTTTTTCTTTATTTCTCGTTAGAAAAAGCAGCGCCAGAACGGTGTTCCGGCTCCACTGCACCCCTATAGAGAAACAACGATGCAACGAGTCGCGGCAATGTGCGGCGCAGAGCTATATTATAAATCAGCCAGTGTTACTAATTTGGCGGATAAAATTTCCAGATTTGACTTCTTATCGGGCTTTTTCCCTTCTGAGATAGTAAATCCCTAAAAAAAAAGATGATTTCCCCTATTGTCAACATTTCAATCAATGCAATGTTGCCGACTGCAAAAACTACGTTGTATTTAGTTTACTCAAAGCAGAAACAGCTGCATTATAGTGGAAAGTAATTAATACAAGTGATAATATTTTTTCTTGAGTGTATCATATTTGTTCAAAGTTCAAACATTTTTTTTCATGCTGAATAAATTTAATTATAGTGGAACAATTTCTTTTCGCGTGCAATATATTTGTTATGCGTGCAAATCATTTCAAAGTGAATTTGATCCAAATTAAAGTGCAAATAATTCCCACCCATTAAAAAGTCATATTCTAGGACAAAAAATAAAAAGAGTAATAGTTATAGAAAACACAAAATAATATTAAGAAGGAAGAATCCTGCAGAGAAAACTTTTTCAAAGGTCACTCCCTTTCTTTAATTCTCAAAATTCGGAATTGGGATAATTTTCTGTACAGAAACCGGCTTAAAGAAGTCAAATAAAGACATGACATGAATCATCCCGAGATTGAAAGAAAAAGAGAAAACCTTTCCTCAGAATATTTCAAAATGCCTTTAAAACAAAGAGCAGAAAAAGCAAAAGGTAGAAAACCTTACCTTCTACCCCGGAAATATCAACACTTACGCAAATGCTACTGATTTGAATAATGGAACATAAATAACAAAGAGATACTGATCTGGCTCCATCTATTGAGAAAAACCAAAGTAATTACAAATTCTTCGGCCCTTCTTTAGTTAAAATTTCATAGTTGGAGAAAGTTTTTAGAAGCAAATATTATTTAAATTATCTGTAGCATTAATATGAGACGTACGGTTATTACAAATTCTTTTAATTCTGTTAATTTGAGCGAAGACATTTTTTATAATTTTGTAAATAAGACTAGTTTGAAAATCAAATAAAGTAATGGCCCTGAAATTGAAATTATTTCTTTCCTATTACGAACATCAAAATCTGAAATCTCAATTACCAAATCCAGATAATTACTTTTATTAATTTTATTATTAGTTTTATTTAATTTTATCTCTTCCTGATAGCTATTAACTAAATAATCAGTCATTACATTTAAATAATAATAAGTCATCAATATGCCTGAAACCAAAAATAAGCTTATCTTTAATAAAATCTCTTTCTAATGTGTGGAGATAAACTTTAGCCAATGCACTAGAAATAGATTCAGAAAGAAATGAATTCAGATTATGACAGAAAGTGGGCCTTAAAAGAGTTGTCGGTTCTATTAGTCGAGACTTGGTTATATTCAATGCAAAAAGAGCTAGAAAATATCACTGACGTGTTGAAGGATTTGGAGAGTGGAAACAGCGTATTTTGATGGAGACTAGGAATAGGATTAGTAAAATTATTAAAAGACGTATTTTCTTTAATATGCATCTTAATTCAAAAATATATTTAGAAGTGAATAAGTGTATCACGAATATACTGTGAAATAAAGGACAGCAGTAATTTTTGAATTCCAATTTTTAAATTCGAGAAAGATAAAAAAACCTACTAAACATGAAAACAGACCATGCATGACATAATAAGTGCTTCGCGCAGAATGGCCATGTCTGACTCTTGTGTCATAAAAATAAGATTTACATGTGTTAAAATAATTTTTGTTGCCTGAAAACACACACCAAAAATAAGCTGAAGAGAAGCTCGATAATTAATTTTGACTAAATTATAATTTACTAATATTGATTAATTTTTTCTAAATACTTTTCAGTTTTTTTTTCTTTAACAGCTCTCTCGTTACTTTCTACAGTAAATTTTACACTCAATACCATCTTGTAATTTTTAATTGAAAATAAAATAAATAATATACTTCTACTTGTATTTCGGAATGCGAGCAGATTTGTATGAGAGGCACCCTGAATGAAATAAAAAAAGAAGCAAATGCAGTTGATTACCAGAGGGAATCAACAATAGGAGAATATCAAGATAATAAATGTTTGTTTGAACATAGAAAACGGTTTGAAATTCCTTACAACAACGAAAAGTATTATGGTAATTTATGTAGAAACTAACTTTAGCATTTTTGTTCATTTAAAATTGTAAGAGATGGCACCACTAATAAAATCGTCTGTTTTATGGCGAAGTGAAGTCACGTCACGCGGCGGGAATTAAATCAGTTCGATGTTGGATTTTCACCGAAGCGGTCGATATAATTTAGGCTCTCCGTTTTCTGAGCGAAAGTAAATTATGAATTAGCCTGGTGCTATCTCGGAGGTGAACTTGCTCTTATGTTTATTGTTTTAACCCCTTTGTAAATAGTTAAATGTTTTAATTGTGTTTAAATAATAAATTAGTTGATTTTAACTCTCTCTTTTCATTTTGCACCAAATTAGAACCTTTATCCCCTAGACACCTTTCCTACAAATTGGAGGCTCGGTCGAGATTTAAGCAATGTTCAAAATTTTAACTAAGAGCAGTTTTGGTTTCACCTCCTCGTCGATTTTAACTTTATGAGTAACCTGAATTTCTGAACAACGTCGAGATCTGGCCTTGCATCGAAAAAGAGACACGGCGATAATTTTCGGCAAATTGAGAGCAGCTTTAACGAGCGATACGAATCAACTCAGCGAAATCCAGCGACCACCAGAATTCAGCGAAATCCAGCGACTACTGGAATCCAACGAAATCCAGAACACCGACGAAGGCACTTTCGGAATTGCATCGAATTCCCGGCGTCAGATCCGGGTATTACTTGAATTTTCAACGAAGCGAATTTCCCTCAGTCCTTAAGGTCAACACCAGCGAAAGTGCCTCTGGAATTACTTCGAATTATTCCAGTATATTCTCCAGGTCTTGCGTGAGTTGTCAGCGAGAATGAAATAAATGATTCGCTAAAAATACCAATCATTAACAACACGTCAGAGGTAACGCCGATTTACCTGTGCTTCAATTCTTTTTGAGAAATTTAGCTTACTGGTATAAAATATTTCAAACAATTAAATTGCCTGTCCTTGTGGAAATAAAGTAATAGTGTTTCTGAAAATAAATGCATTTAATGTGTGAAAGTGTTTTGAATAAGCGAAAGTGTTCCAGACATCGTTGACTTAGAAGAGCAGATGTAGGTATTTAGACACATTTTTGGGCGGAAGTACATTGTTCTTATTTTTGTCCTGATTCTGATTTTATCAATATTCTGTTTTTGAGTATAATATTAAGTGCATTCTTTGTGTTTTTAATTCCTGTTCTTAAGTGTGTCTGAAATTGAATTTTGATGAGTTGTTCTATTTTTTCGTGGGTACAAGTACGATCATTAGCTTAATTTCAGGTAAAGATATATTTGTTCTTTTTGTTTCGGATTAACTCACGAATACTTTCAGAATTTTTGCTTGGTAATCTATTCTTGATATTTTGAGAAGAACGCATTGTCTTTTTGATAAAAAAATAAATTGATATTGATGGTAATATTGGGCTATTTGGCAAATATTCAGGTTCCGGGAATTTTCAAAAGTTCATTTTTGTTCGTAATTGTTTATCATTGATGATTGCATCTTATTTAAATTATCTCTTTTTCTTGCTTGATTGAATAAACTTTTTGCACGTCATTTAAATAGTTTTGTCCAATTGGAATTGGGTTTTAGAGAATTTTATTTGTGTAACTTAAAACTTTAATTAATTTAACTAATTTTAACTTGTGTAAAATTAAAACTGTTCTCTGGGTCACCATTCTAAATTTAAAAAAAATGGCATTTTTAGTCGCGAGAAGGAAGATAGGATACGAAGGGAAGAAAAAGAAGAGAAGATACGAAGGGAAGAAAAAGAAGAGAGGATGCAAAAAGAAGAACGAGAATACGAATTGGAGAAATTACGAATACAGGTCCAACGGATTGCCAATATTCCGAATAGCGCCGAAAACGTTCAAACACCGAATAAACCGATTCACGAAACTTTTCATAAGTTTAATATGCAGGAAGATATCAGTTTGAATCTCACCTTATTTGAACGTCATGCAGAACTAACCTTCTTGCCAAAAATATTGGGTTCAAAAACTTATAGGGTTAATGCCTATTGAAATTGCCCATCTGATAGCAAGAGAGCCAGCGGATAAGTGTAATGATTACGATCATGTAAAGGATTTGCTATTGCAAAGATTTAAATTATCCCCGGAAAAATTTCTCCAGCTATTTTTGTTTCACCAAAAGGATGATGAAAAAACATGGCAGGATTTTCAACACGAATTGCAGACGTATTTCGATGGATGGACTTTAGGCTTAAAAGTCAACACTTACGACCAACTGCGAGAGTTAATCATAGCCGATCAAATGAAGAAAAAAGCGCCGTATGATCTTCGGGAACATTTTTTGGACGAGTGGTCTACTATTAACTCACCAATTGAACTAGCGAAGAAATTTGAAGATTATGAAGACGTCCGAAGAACTATAAAACCAAAGCAGTTCAAGTCATTCGCTAAGGGATCGAGCAATAACCATGAATATTTTCGAGGACAAGAACATTTCCATCTTGGAAATAATGGGAATGAGAAAAAATACTTTCAATCGAAGAGAACTGTTTACGATAAAAGAATTAAACAATTAACGTGTAGTTACTGCAAAGAATCGGGTCACTATGCCGTGGATTGTACGAAGCGCCGCAAGGATTCGAAAAATAATAAATCTTCAAGCTCTCCGGTACAAATCAGTTCTCGGATTTCTAAAGAAAGTATTAAGACCAGAAAAATAACCATAGGAAATAAGACTTTTGAAGCTCTCATCGACACCGGCAGTTCAGTTACGCTCATTCGTGAAGATGTAAGCAAAGGAATCATCGAACAATCAAAGCTCTCAAGGGACATTGTCGTGTTATCTGGATTAGGGAAGTACAAGGTCAAAACAAAAGGATCGTTCCAACGAGAAATCGAATTAGACGGAGAGAAATATTCCGTAACTTGGCATGAAGTTCCTACGCCGTATTTGGAATTTCAAGCAGTGATAGGATCGGACATTTTGGAGCAGGCTTTTGTTGGCTTCGATAGAAAAGGTGTTTATTTTCGTAAACATGAAGATAAGGTTTGGTTTATGCATACACAGGTTTACGAAGCAAGAATTGAGGACGAAATTGAAGTTAAGCATGTTACCAATCCACGAATAAGAAAAGAACTTTCTGAGCTAATCAACAACTATATACCTGGGAAGACCGAAACGACAAATGTGTCCATGAGAATTATCCTGAAAGATGATGTAACAGTTTACCAACCAGCACGCCGTTTGTCATTTCCAGAGAACCAGGCAGTCAACAAGCAAATTGACGAATGGTTAGATCAAGGAATTGTGAGACAAAGCTCATCTGAATATGCAAGTCCAATCGTGTTAGTTAAGAAGAAAGACGGTACCGCCAGACTATGCGTTGACTATAGGAAACTGAACCGAAAACTAGTCAAAGATCGTTTCCCATTGCCACTGATAGAGGATGTATTGGATAAACTCCAAGATGCCAAAGTGTATTCCACGCTAGACTTGAAAAATGGTTTTTTCCATGTCGAAGTCAACGAGGATTGCAAACATTTTACCTCCTTCGTTGTGCCAGACGGGCAGTTCGAATTTAATAAGGTACCTTTTGGCCTCAGTACAAGCCCAAGTGTATTCCAAAGATATGTGTATAACATCTTCAGAGAACTCATGCGTAAAGGCATCGTAATAATTTATATGGACGATTTGATCATTCCAGCTAAAGATGAAGATGAAGG
>BGPR01000363.1:627715-677709 GCA_013235015.1 Araneus ventricosus
TGTTGTATATGTTGCTTTTACATTTCTGATATGTTTGTTTCTTATTTGTTATATATATATATATATATATTTGTGATATCTTTTAAAAATCAATAGTTAAACACTGTACTAAAATTATCTTTTCTTTATTCTCATTAATGATATTTATAGTGTATATATGTTTAACGCTTTTTCCCATCTTATCTTGTGAACACGATAACTTGAGTAATTTTGATTTATTTTTAACCATGGATATGTTCGGATATTTTGTAAGGATGGTGAAAATCTCGGTCGATTTCGTAGATGGGCTATCCAGCTGAAAGGGGGGTGTAAAGAGTGGGGTTCAAATTTTCATTTCTCTATAAATCCTTTACAATTGAAAAGAGAAAGAAAATTCAAATTAGGCGAATTATCGCCTTATCATAGAAAACAATTTTTGCTTTTAAACTTTTTCGAAAACTGCAATTGCTTAGAAGTTATGAGTTGAAAAGTGATTTTCCCTCCCTTCCCCTCCCCTCCAACTTAAAATATCTTTCAACCTATGCATGTTACCCCTTGTCGGAAAGCTCTCGTCATTTACAATCACTTCTCCCCGGTTTCATTCTGGCAAACTCTAATCCTTCTGAAAGTAGAGGGCGAAATATTCTTTTCCTTATTAATATTAGTAGAGATGTATGATACGCTTTGCCTATGTTATCTTATGAACATCATAAGTAGGTAACTTTCATTAGGATTTAACCGGCGAGGGATATGTTGTAAGGACGGTGAAAATACCGCCGAGATCATAGATGGGCTATCCACCCAAAGGGGGTGGTAATGGTGGGGAGTTGAAAATTTCATTTCCCCATAATTCACTTACGACTGAAGTAAAAAAGAAAATTCAAATTAGATAAATTATTGTCCCATCATGAGAAACAACTTTTGTACTCAAACTTTTTTGATAGCTACAATTTCTTAGAAATTTTGACCTAAAAAGCCATTTTCAATCAGCCATTTTCAATCTTTTCATAACGAACAACTTTTATATTGAAAGTTTTTTACAGCTGGAATTGCATAGAAAATATGAGCTGAAAAGCGATATCCTATCCCCAATTTATAATTTCCCCATTACTCCATTACGATTGAACATAGAAAGAAAATTTCAATTAGGCGAATTGTCACCTAATCATAACGAATAGCTTTAGCTTTTATATTGAAATCATAATCATAGCTTTTATATTGAAAGTTTTTTGACAGCTAGAATTCCTTAGAAGTTATGAGCTGAAAAGGGAACCCCCTAACGTCCACCTTAGAGTGCCTTTTAACCTATGCATAAGACACCTTGTTGAAAAGCTCCCATCAGCCACATTCACTTCCTCTTTTTAAGGTGAACAAGCTGATATACCCGGCTTTGCCCCGGATTTAAATGCTTTCATTCCTAATATTTTCAATGTAAAAACCACTATTGTATAAAAATTATATTACACAAATTCCTTTTCTGATCTGAAACGTTTTTAATTATAAGAAGAACATCAATTGAACCAGAAAATTTTTAAAAACAGCCTATAGCTAATTTTCTTCATAAATTATTATTTCTTATATAGGTATTTCAAATTTTGTTAAAAAATACTAAAGTAAAAGAAAGAAGTGATTCCTGTCTCGGCCTCTTCTTTCCTTCTTTTCTTTTTTCTGCCTTTCTATTCCTCTTATGGGAATATAGATGGCGCCACGGAGACTAGTGTTTAATGTTTTGCTTTTGTCGAAAGCGCGGGCAAATTATTTTAATCTGGCTTGTTTCTTCAGGGGTAAGTTTATTATTTTACCTTATGAAAGCTTATTAATTAAGCTTGATGGCTAATATTTTGTTGGTCTTATTAGCGTTTTTAATGTTTTTTCCTTTTTCTTTTGATGTTTGTTCTTGTGGATTTGCTACCTCGTTTCTCAGTTTTGGGGAGTTCGGGCTATGAGAAGCACTGTCTTAGCCTAAAATAGGCCTGCTTCTTACAGAAAATTCCCTAAATATTCTTTTGTGAATCCATTTCGAATAGTTCTTAGCCCTTGAAAAAGAGAACTAGAATGGATTCCTTGTTTTGTTGTTTTCTTTTCGTTTACTTCAAATTACTCTAGGAGTGCTTGTATTACTCTCTTTTTTTAATTTTGCCTTTATTGGTATATCTCTCTATTGTTCTCTGTTTTTTGTTTTGCTGCTGCAATGACGCGCATCTTAAACATTGTCGTAATTTTTCTAACTTCATTACTTTTTACAATTAAATTCTTTTATTCTTTGAATTTTATTGTATGATGTTAAAAAAATTTTCTTGTTCCAGATTTAATTTTTGCTTTCTTTTATAAATAACTTAATTTTTTTAAAAATTTTGGGTTATTTTTTCTTATTGATTATTTACATAAAGTAAAAGAAAGTTTTTAATTGATATTTTGAAGCAATTAAATTAAATAGTTATTTATTCATTAATTTAAAGCATGAAAATTAATCAAATCAATAGTTGGTCTTGATATAAATTGTTAATCGTCTACTTTTAAAATTTTCTTTTAGCATTAGTCCAGAAATCTGTTAAAGTATTCTGGCTACAGTCCTTCATATTATTCTTATTCTCCAACTATAAAAATATTGTTATGGATTTTGTATAAAATTAATTGTGAAAAAATTTTAAATGGGAGAAGCAATTTGTATGGAAATCAAATATTGTCAATGAAAAACTAATTTTTTGAAATTTAATATTGTGTAAAAATAGTTTCGAGAGATAATATTTTTCATAGATTTCGCGGAAAAACGCCTCGCTTTATCTTTAATTAACTGAAATTTTAACTAGATTTTGGGCTTTAAAAAGTTGAGAGTGACTTGTCTTAAATTAAAAGTTTACAAAGTTTGGCTGAAATCAGTCCACTGGTTTAGGAGGAGATGTGGAACATAAATACATAGCCACAATGATTTTTATTTATATTAAGATAAATCCAAACTATTGCTGATAAATACTATGAGCCATAAAGAAAGTTTTAGTGAACATTTCGTCACAAGTAATTAAATAGTTAATTTTAATTAATCAGACAGTTAATTTTAATAGTTAAGTTGATAGATTACTATTTATTATATATTTAATTAAACACGGCGGCACCAAGATTTGTTTAATAAATTTAAAATAGCAAAAAAAGATAGATATTTAAATAAGAGTTCCCTTTTTCCTTATCGATATTGAAAAATACCACATTAACGTTAAAATTGTTTTGGGGCTTTCTGCCTGACTATTTGATTACAGGTGTCGATAGAGACTTAAATTCACTACTCAAGATGGCTGCATTCATATCCTATGCTTTAAACACATGTATTTAATTTGCCACTCTCAATATTGAATAATTTTTATTCTCTTATGTGTTAAGAATTTAGTGACTATTATCTCTGTAACCAGGGAATTCTCTAAATGAGCCCATTCTAGTAGCGTTTTATATCATGTGATTTTAGCGTATGGCAAAGTGACGTTCGCACAATTATATTGTAACCTAGATTAATTAAATTAATTTTTAGAACTGGATTCTTTCTTCGTTCGTGTCAGGAGTCAATTTTTTGTTACTGTTTCAGATTGGGTGGCTTAATGTTATCTGTGAGATATTCGCACTGCTGCTTTATGACTCCTTCCTGTCTAATGTTGTGTGTTGGGTTATAAAATAAATTGGAGCAATGTTCTGACCAATAAATCTAGCATAACCTTTTGAGTAGAATGATAAAACATTGATACAGTTGAAAATTAAATGTCATGAAATCAGAATCACGACGTAAATATTGCAACGTCTGGAAACTATAAAGCCATTGGCTTTGTCTGTATTGAACAGTAGGTAATAATTCATTACTATTGTAACATTAACGTGAAGGAACCTACCTTCGCCTTCCAGCTTGCCGAAAGGGATTTTTTTGTATGCAAAAACATCTGTATCTAAGATGTGGGAGTTTGTTATTTATTACAGCGCCCAGTTATATTCCATAAAAAATTGCAAAAGCAACAACAGTTATCGGTGCATCTCCAACATAGAAGAAATATTTAATATGTATCAGAACCTATCGTCAAATCGAATACCGTTTCTACTTTTGCACTTTCTCGTAAAACTACTTCTACGAATGCTGTTGCTTCGTTCAAACGGAGATAAAAACCACAACCATCGTCATTGCAGTTTCTCTATATTACTATACGATTTTTAATAATTTTTCCATTCACGCCTTTCGTAATCGCTTGCGGCATTTCGACTGCATCACCTATAGAATTTTTAGGATTACATGAATATCTGTCTCACGCTTAGAGTGGAGAGAGAGAGAGAGATCTCACTGTTTTGCTTTCTCGTGCAAGAAATTACATTGATAGCTGCAATCGTCAAAACATTTGATCTCGAGAATTTTATGAATCTTCACGTATTCGATCTACCTCAGCTGGAGAGAAACATTATAGGTATAATTCCAATAAGCAAGTGATATGTTATAGAGAGGATGAGAGTCAGTGCTGAAATCGTAGAAATCGTCCCCCCCCCCCCCGTTCTCGAATCGTTAGTTATCATTGCAAAGCATCAAAATTATAAAATAGGAAAAGGATGACAAACCACGAGTGGAAAAGGATTTGCTTTTAATTAATTAGATAAATTGCATTGATGCCAATCGAAAAAATTTTGGTTGCTAAAATCATTTTTGACCACACATTGTAAGTAACTTCTCTGTGTGGAAGTATACGAGAAACGTGAGGCAGGACGCTGCCGATTTTTAGTTATTGTTATAAAATAATTTATTTATCTACTAGTCATTCTGTGGACAGTAGATCTCGAATCCCCCTCCCCAAAATATCTTAAGACTTTTCTTCAACGTAGTCTTCCATTAAAACTTCATTCATCCAATGTTGTGATTGATTTTGCTGAAAATACTCTTTGCAGGGACACCAGACATCACAATTTGCCTCTCGAAGAGGTCCAGTACGTCAAAAAGTATCCGAACGCTGCTCTTTATTCGGACACTAATGGTTGCACAATAAAACTAAATGTCTGCCGCCGTAGAAATGTGTAATCTATAAGGGAATATAATTGTTTATGCAATGGGTGTTTTCATATTTAGAATTACACAAACTTAAATTTTTCAGAAGGCAGCACCTAATTTTGAGTACATATCCAGATTTTTCAGATTAAATTAGCTCGAATACATATAACATTTTGTAATTTTGAGTAAACGGTTAATGAATTTTAAATAATTGAAATTTAGAATTTCTAAATGACCTCCCAGATGGCATATACGATTGCAGTGAGTTTGATTTTTACTTGATATTAGCTTATCATGGCAAATTTGACACGTCAAACTTTAAGCGAAACTGTGGCAAACTAACAAAGCAGAATCACCACCCCCGCTTGCAAAACGAGTTTGCCACAAGTTCGCCTTGAAAACTAGCGCCACCCCTCATTGCAATGCAAGCTTGCTGTGAGTTTGCAAAACAAGCTTCCTACGAAGAGGATATAAAAATATATTTATCTTTGTCTCTGTTTTGAAAAACATCCAATTTTAATAGCATCTGCTAGACCGTCCTTCTTTTTATTAATTCAATAAATCAATGATAATTTGTGAAACAACTAACTTTTTTATAAAAAAAATTTGAAACATTTTCCATCTTTTTACTAAATATAGAACTCGCACTTTAAAGAAGACTATACGGCCTTTTTCTTAATGTTGAAATTTTAACGTTTATGAACAAAATTAAACCTAAAAAACAGTCAATGTTTGTTGAAATAAATAATAACTTACATTTTGTCCCATTTTAAAAGTAATGACTTTTGAACTCTAATTTCATAATTTATTCTACTAACAAAACGTAGTTATTAGCAAACTTCTCTCTCTCTCTCTCTTTGACTTCAAATCATATTCTCAACTCAAAAAATTAATGAAATCAAGATAACAGTTTAAAATAAATCGTATACGAATCGAATCGAACGATGTATTAGCGAAATCGATCTTCTCCTCTCGTAGTCAAGCTGGCGGAGTGGTATCAACGCCTACTAAGCAGTAGGTCGCGAGCTCTATCCCGGGTTGTGCTTCGTACTCTGTTTTTGCTAAAGTTTGCGAAGAGCTTGTCATGACAAGCTTGCTGCAAGTTCGTCGCTTGGTGAAGGTAGCGTTAACTTGTTTCACACATGCACTCTTGTCGTGTCCACCTTGCTGAAAGCTTGCATATTTGCAGTGCAAGACTGCTGCAAACTAAAATTGCTATCTGGGCATGTCCGTTTTTTCAATATATTTCAAAATATAATGAATCCTTAACAATAATTCTTTTTATATTAAAATACTTGACAAACAAGAGAAATATTATGCTTTTTTAAAAATGAAAGTATATTTTATAATTTTCATTAGTTTCTAAATTTAAAAGTTAAAAATGTTTGAATAGAAACACGAAACAATTTTGGGGCCAGTCAAATGTTCATGACCTAAAAGCTCACTTTTCGAAATTTCAATAATTTCTGTTAAGTACTTTTTACGATAAGCAACAATAGCCAAAAGTTTTCAAAACAGCCTGATTTTTGTTTTTGAAGTGGGGGGGGGCATCTCAACTTTACAAAAGTACTCGCTGACAGGAAAAAAATTTGTAAAATTAAACTGAAAACAAAGCATGTCTTCCGATATCTCTTTAGATTAAGAAAAAATTTTTCATTTTAAAATGAATGTAAATTTGAACGAGGAACGAAAAGAAAAATCGATACAGGTAACAGATTCTACTCCTCTTACATTTAAAGATGCATTACGTTTAAACAAGTAAAATGGAAAGTGAAAGCCGTTTATGGTTGTAGAAATGTTTTGTAAAATCTTAAATTGATAAAAGTGCAAAGTAGCAAAATTCTGTATGAAATATGAATTTATTTATTACTAGCTCGCTCTCGCCGCCAACATTCACTTTGCTCAGCACTACCTCTGCCTCCTTGCTGTTTCGAGGCTCTCAGCCACTACTTTGTTCAGTTTTAAATACTGCATGAAGATCAGTGGAACAGACCATAAAACCATAGTAGATTTCATATTCTTTGTAGACAACAGACCCTCCCTCCTCCATTTTCGAACGAAATCGAAAAAAGCACTAATCATCTGTTCATTGTCTATGGATAAACCTTATATAAATTCCCCGGCACCAACCACCTAACCGATTTCAATAATTTATATTTCTTATGAGAGTTTATGACGTCTAGATATGTCATCAAGGGTCGCTTCTTCCCCCCCTTACCACCCCGATTTTCGAACAGAATCGAAAAAACTTTTTCCTATTGTACATTCTCTATGGTAAAAAACATTTGGACAATTCGCCAACAACAACCACAAGACGGTTTTCGACAAATTTTATTTCACATGAAAGCTTATAACATCTAGATATGTCATCAAAGGTCGTCTGCCCTCTATCCACCCTCATTTTCGAACGAAATCGAAAAAACATATAGAGAATTTATGGGGGAGAAGTGTTTTTCCATTTCGTTCAAAAATGGGGGTGGGTGGGGGCAGGCGACCCATGATGACATATCTAGACGTCATGACCTTTCAATTAAAAAAAGTCGAAATCTGTTCGGGTGGTTGAGGCTAGCGGACTCGGCGAAGAATTTTTTATGGGGAAAAGCCTTTGCACAGTTCGCCAGCAACAACCACCCGACGGATTTCGACAATTTTTATTTCATATGAAAGCTTATGACGTCTAGGTATGTCATCAAGGGTCGCCTGCCTCCAAAAACACCCCCTCCCCCCATTTTCGAAGGAAATCGAAAAAACGATTTCCCAATGTACATTCTATATGGGAAAAATCCTTTGAGCAGATCGATAGCAACAACCTCCCGACGGATTTCGATGATTTTTATTTCATATGAAAGATTATGACGTCTAGATATGTCATCGAAGGTCATCTGCCTCCCACCATCCCACATTTTCGAAAAAAAATCGAGAAAAATATAGAGAATGTTTGGTGGAGAAGTGATTTTTCTATTTCGTTCAAAAATGGGGGGAGGCAGGCGACGCATGATGACATATCTAGGCGTCATAATCTTTCAATGGAAATAAAAATTTTCAAAATCTGTCGGGTAGTTGAGGCTGACGGACTCGGTGAAGACTTTTTTACCAAATTTTTTAAATATATAGATAAAGCGTATGAATAAATACAAAAATATTCAATGAAATAGTATAGTCAATCCTTGTATGTGTATAATACAGTGTTATGAAACTTGCGCAAAATGCCTTTTCTAAAAAAAACTGAATTATGATTTTAAAATGTTTCGATAAATTAATAGTTTTAAATTAAGATTTTTACAGGTAGAAAGTGATTAAGTATTAAAAAATAAAAGTTAAAAGAATCTTACAAATGACTTTAAATATCATTGGGTGGAAACTTTTTTTGGCGTGAAATTGTTTGATTTCGTTCAGCAAAATTACACATTTTTGTTTAGTTTATGAAAAAAATATTTCAGAAAATAAGCATCTGAGTTTCATTTCTCAGCTGCCCAAAACGTTTTTTTGTCGAGGATTGCTTTTCTTAATATTAATCGTTGAAATTATCTAAAATGTTTGATTATTTTACTAATATGCCATGAGAAGTACACGATGTAACGAAAAGCCAAATAATCTATCTTTATCAATATGGTTTCTCGTACAGACAAGTAAGTTGCCAGCTGGAAATAAATATATTCTCGGTTTCGTTATGGATAAGAAAGCAAATAAACGATTCATCCGTTAGTAGTGTTATAGATTCCATACCACGTCGAATGTAGCAGGTCATTGATAGAAATGCTAACTATAATTCTTATTAAATTGCAAATAGTTAATGACTAATATATTTATCCATATAAAAGTTTTCATTGTTTACCTGTTATATTATTATGTAGAATATGATCTATAAAAATATTATGTAAATTTTTTATTGTGTTTTATTTTAAAATCATGCAACTCGAATTCTTATCTAGTAATATTTTATTGACCCAAACAGTAAACTTTGAAAATCACCAAATATTCTTAGAGAATATTACAATCTTAACTGTTTAAATTAAAAGTGTTATCAGAGTGGTCTATTTTTTGCGTTTGAATATATTGAAAGAGCTCCTTAATCGCTTTTTTGGTATATCTCCGGTTAAATTGAACTGATTTCACATTTTATATCTGGCGATTTTTTCTTTACAATATAATTTAAAAGATAAAAACACTGGGTTGATATTGGAGAATTTGAAGATGAGTCAATTATAAATATGTAGATGGCCTGTTAAGGAAATGCAATTCATATACTTTTTAAGAGGACATACTCCCAAACTGAATACATAATTTCTTTGAATTTCCTTTTTATCGATTGCGAGAAATAAGAAGTTTTCGGTTACATTTTTGAAGGACCGTACCTTCTTGCTTCCATATATGTATATATGGAGGCAAGAGGCATATATACATATATGGAGCTATATTTACTATCTATATTTACCATCTTAGACAAACCGATGTAAATATTGCACACATATATTATGCACAAGATTTACTCCCTGTATTTGCAAAATAGATAGACTAGCTTATTATTATTAATGTTACATCAGAAATGCTCTGAAAGAAACTTGTAGAAAATTTTACGTTGGAGAGTGGGGGCAGTCTTCAAATTTTTATAATTTTAATCGTTTGGATAGAATCCTTGAAAACCCTTCTTTCTAGAAATGATAAAAGCAAGATTAGATGGAATCCTTGATTTCATTATTAGTAACAAATTTTCATTTAAATGTCTATTTTTATCAGTATTAACAAAATTACAATTAAATGTCTCGCCTTTACCAAAATTATTTAAAGGTTTCAATAGTGCAAAACTCGTCAATGGCTCGCCTAAACATTGAAACCATTTAAATTCTGCCGTCTTTAAACGGAATAAAAAAAAATAAAAATTCTTACATATGCGTCGATTTTTATGACCTCAAGAAGCCTTCATGCCAAATTCGAAGAAAATTGTATAAACTCGTTTGGTTTTGACCGCTTAACAAGCGAATTTACAGACAGACGTAACGTTGAATGGTGTAGTTGAAACAGCGATCTTGCTTCACTCAGTCAGTGAAAACCATTATATTCGTTAATATATGATACAAGGTAATAAAATGATTAGTATGTTTTTCTTAATTGTTGGAACCTAACCCCTATTCTGCATTAATCCTTTGTTCTGTATAACAGGACAATTATTAGGAGAGTTATTTTATTGCTTTAGGAGGGTAACATTTTATTTCTTTAATCATTAGCATTATCTTTTCTGAGTTTAATTCCAATAAATAGTTTTCGGGTTTTTTGGGGGGGCGCATCCCGATTTTTATTTATTTATTTATTTATTAGCACTTCACAGGTTCACCGTTCAAGAGGTAAGCTGAGGTATGCAGTTTTTCATAATTGTAACTCTTTCTTTTTGATATTCATTTTTTTTCTAGGGCCTGAGAGAACTTGTAGAATCATCCACAAAAACCAAGATTGTTCTGATTAAAATGGGTAAATTTGAAATTTCTTTCTCATTTGAAAGTTAAAAATCTCTATCTTTTGTTTCTTAAATGCCGCTAATGTCACAGACTCAAGTCCCGATTTCGCCAAAGATTTATCTACTTGATGAGCTTTAACCCTCTGACTCCTAGCGGCCCTCAAAATCTTACTACCTTTGTATACGGAGGTTTTGTTGACATATGGATTCGTGAAATGGACTCGTCCGCCTTCTCCCTTTTTCTCCTCACAGTGGGTGGTCGAAAGCGCACTGGAGCGTGACCCAGGGGTAGATTCTGGGGTCCCTAGTTGAATGATACAGTCCTCGATGGAGAACATAATGGGATTTTTTCAATTGTTACCCCGATAGTAGGGGTTTATAATATTTTTGTTTTTAATTTAATTTTGCTCAATATATTCAAACAATTTATTTAATTATAAAATAATATGTAGCACCGTAGTCAGGGAATGAAATTTGTCATGGCTATTTATATTCCTTTTACTAGCTATTTGATAAACTTTTGGATTATTATTCTTCACAATTCTTTTTCACAAAAATGGTATCCCTTTTAAGAGAGATAAATTAACCTGTTGCATCCTAAACTGGTAACCTTCAGAAATGACTAAGAATAAAAAGGGAATATTTAGAACATCACCTTCGGAATTCAGTTGTGTCCTGTTCAATCCACGCTGAACAAGAGAAAATAAGCTCCTTTACAAAGCAAGGCTCCCAATTCTATAGCAAAATCTCTCTGACACATGTTCCAGTAATTTTACCACTCTTTACTAGATAAATGATTCTGAAATAGACTGTAAAGGCCAGATGTAGCGTTTTCTTTCCTTGGTCATTTTTAACGCTAATTATAGTGACATTCGGTGATTGATTTGATGGTACATTTTGTAATGACAATGCAACAGATTAACAGACTTCTTTTCACATAGAGAGACATATGTTTCTGTAAGAAAAACACACGCTTCTTTCTTAGACTAGGGAAGAAATATAAACAATTTTAAGGGAATTTATTTTTGAGGAAAGCGCAAATGTTTGTATGAAATAAAATAAAATTGCGAACGTCTATATTTCCTTTGTACGAAAAAAGATAAACTAGAAAATTGAAAGTATTGTAAGTGATTTATATATAAGAGTATAACATAGATGGAATTTAGTAAATGGATTTAATTAACAAAACTGATACACCATTCATTATATCTCACGATAGTTGATTCAAGATTAAAGTCTTTGTGATTAATTGAATTTCAACTAGTATTTTTAATACCTAATTTATAAGAAAATAATTTTTTATTAAATAAAAAGAATATAAAATAAAGTAACTTATCAACAATATAAGCAGCAAACTCAGAAAGTAGTAAATCTACTGTGTTAGATTCGGTGGGTTTTACCATATTTTAAAATTGTTTGAGGTAAAATATTTTAGTCGAAGCTATTTTTATTTTTTCTAAATGTTTATTTGGCCGGTAAAAATTCAGTCAAGTTTTTGATTTTTTTCATGAATTTTAATTTTTGAGATTGGCTAAAATTTAATGAATTGACTAAACAATGCTTCCGACAATTTCCAGTTTTCCAAATCCTAAATCAGTTTGGAAAGCTTTTAGAGTGAATGTGTTTTAATTATTGGTCCCTCAAATGTCTCGTAGAAAAACATCAATCCTTACCTTTTTCTAAAAAATGAAGTTAAATCACTGATATATGATTTTATAATATGACTCCTTATCGCTTAGAAATAATATTTAGTGTCTTCATTTAACACGTTATTGACCAAACCATTTACAGCATTGTTTTAAGAAAAAACAAATTTAATAAAAACAATTTTTAAATGTACACTTTTCTTTAGTTGTATATAAAGGTAAAAGCATTCTATTTTAATTATTCCTTACTGATTGATCTTTTTTAATTCATTATTATAAATATTATGTAATCTTGAAATAATTTTTAACACAAATTTGCAATTATGAAACACCTCTTGTAAGGAATTGAAATTTAGTTCAGTTAATCGATTAATTTATAATTAACTTATAAAAATATAAAAACTGTTGTATTGTAATCGAGAAGAAAAATTACAAGAAATTTTAAAAATCAAATACATCACTAATAAAATTTAGCACAGCTTGCGAGTGTTTTGTTTATATTTAAAATCTTGAATCCTTCAATTAAGCCCAGTGAATCAAAAAATTACATATTCATGAGTAAATCATTTTAATTATATTTTCTGGAGTAGAAGTTAACCCGTTTTAAAGGAATCATTGTTAATCTATTAACGTACAAAATGATATCTGTCTTCATTACAAGAAATTGGAAAAAAAATTTACTCTAATAAATGAATTTCTAAGAAATTTAAATTTTTAAACTGTATTCTTAACTTTAATATTTTTTCATTCAAATAAACACAAATTTAGTAAAAAATATAACAGGTTAAAATTATTTCAGAATCTTATTTTGAAAGTTCAGCGTGTAAACATTTGAAGCTTCCCGCAGGCGAAATCAATTCATCACTGTCAGCCATGAATAGCAGACGTTTCCCCTCCCCGAGGAAACCCTTGTGGGAACTTCGCTTTACTACCCAAACCCCTATTTTGACCCTTGCCCGCCCGAAAATCCGCCTGGCTCGTTTAGAACCTACCAAGCCGGCTGGGGCGGGTGTCGTAGTGAGAGTGTTAAATCTGTCAGGATCAAACGTCCTCCCGCAGGCTTTGTGTATAAATTTGGAGAGGGGATGCCTACTCAGGTGTCGCTCTCGTTATTTAACCACGGTTCAAAATCACGAAGTCCATCGCGAAATAGTTTCATGTAGATTCAAATCGTAATTTGGCAAACTGGAGCAATTTATAAATGCAGATGTAAAAGAAAGTGAATTCTTTCAAGATTTATTAATCCCCAGAGTTCTGCATATAATTATTATAAATAATCGTAAATAAGAATTTGACTTTACATTAAATATATTTTTTGTTTTGTGTGAATGATCGATTGCCTTGAAACAATTGTAAATCTTTTTATTATCATTGAAAATCGCTTACCGCATGCTTTGTATTTCTTTTATTACAGGATTAAAAATATCCTTCATGCAAACAGATTCCAATATGTAATAATAATAAAAGAGAATCTGTGTGTGAATATGCGTATTGGCGCTCCATAGACAGACCATTGTATTTACAAATACCAGATATGACAGAAAAATACATTGGAGGATGGGAATATGCACCTCGGAGCAATTGTTTTTCAACATTTTAATTAATTACAAATTAAACGAAATTTTCCCGTTTTTACCAGATTGAGTTTTATAAAGTATAATAATGGGGAAAATCTAATTAGTTTTGCATTATATATTAAGAGTTTAACAGCTAAGAATTCCATTATTCCGGTTAAACAAGCTGGTCGCCAAAAGCGGCTAGTGATAAAGGTTAATGCGATTTATGGTCGTCGTCTTTTTAACTGGTGCGCTCGTCCTAACAGTTTTTCGTCAAGCATGGAATCAACAGAAATTTTTAACTTTCTTTTTGTCTCGACGTTGTTTTGAAAAAAATGACATAGATCCTAATTCTGAGAGATAATTCTTAGAACATTTGATATCAAGATATCGAAACTAGGAAGCAAGCAACGGAAAACATTTGTTCAGTTATTAACTGAGTTTTAAAGCCTATTGTACCCTCAAGGACATCATTCCGAGTCATCATTTTCAAAAATATAGCAAAAACCAATGTTGTTAATGATTTTTTTCACGTAGGACTGATGTGAGGAAAAAAAATATGCATTTCATATATATCGGATCATCAAATAGCATTACTGATAAATATTAATTCCATTGATTTATTTTGGAGAAGTCTATAAAGAATACAGCTACAATTTGTGTAACAAATGCTAATTTTTAGTCGAGGAACTTTATTTTAAAACGTTCAGTTTATAATTTCAAGATTGTTGTTAATGATGCTCTGTCTACTTTTTGTTTTACTTAATGTAATATTTTATAGAAGATACTTTATCGAATTCTAACTCTTATCTTTATTTTCCCTCTTCTTACGTCAGACTCAGAAATTAGCTAATTTTATATCGAAAATAGATTTATTTGGATTTTATAAAAAGGAATTTGTTTCATCGTATAAGCAATTTGAAGAACTGAACTTTTTAGCTTGAAATATAAACAATCACGCATTTCACTTTACATGCAGTCTGTTCCTCGAGAACAATTACATAAAAACAAACTGGTAGAACCGTAATCAGTTCACTATTTTAAATATAAGGCGGAAGACAGAAAAAAATTCGTTACAGTCTTAATACCTACCTGCTGGGAAAAATTTTTGGAGTTTTTAACGACGAAAAGTAAGTATGACCCTTTGAATAAGTAAGTTGGAATTTTACCATCATGGGTCAGTGCACTCCCCCAAATAAACTTAACATGTATTTAAATAATATTTAAAAATTAATATTTCAATATAAGAACTAAATTTTAACATATAAAACACAATTTTCAACACAGAGAATAATGAAATATTAAACAGATGGAAAGATGACCATATATTTCGGATCATGATGCTGGCGACACTGATACGATTATTTACAACCCAACTTCAAAATAATAAAGATTTTGTACACATAGAAAACGTACGTTTACAGGCGCAGAGTGAATTTTGCTGCGGTCAGTTCCTTGCTTTTTTAATTGTTTTTTGCGTATTTATTTTTTTTCATCTTTCGGCTCTTTAAGAACTGATTTTGCATTTATTGGATAAACTTTTATTTTGTATGCTTATATTTGCATGATTAGCGAATCGGAACTCTTATAAAGTTCCGCAAATGTAGGCTTAATGAAAACCTGATTTGAGTTAAAGATGGATATTTCGGATTCGTCTTCATTGGATCCAAACTTCTTAAAATCTGACATAAGCACTCAAGAAGAAATTAAACGTGCAGCACATAATGGAGTTGCTTCTTTCTCATTTTTCTATAGTGCCATAAATGGCGGTATTCCTCGTTGATATCCAAAAAAATTAAAGGATGATTTTCGCTTCAAAATAACTTCACGAAGAAACATTGAGCTTTGAGCTTCTAAAACGACGGGACAATATAAAATTCTTTGCATCACAAAGTCTCCTGACACTACTTTGGGATTATCTAAAATTGATAAAATTCTTAATATTCCTGTGAAATGCACTCTCCAATACGAAAACATTACATCAAGATTTCTTCTAGTTATTCCAACTGATAACTTATTACAAGAAATCGTTGAAGAAATAGAACAAGAAAATGATTTATCAGTAAAAGAAACTAGGCGATTTATTAAACG
Source organism: Araneus ventricosus (assembly GCA_013235015.1). Lineage (NCBI taxonomy): Eukaryota > Metazoa > Arthropoda > Arachnida > Araneae > Araneidae > Araneus > Araneus ventricosus. The sequence goes on from BGPR01000363.1 coordinate 643,445, forward strand.
CACAAATGGCACAATGTTAACATCATCAGTTTTGGTAACAACTTATAGAACAACTCTTCCTCTTGAAATCCGCATTTGGTATACTTATAAAAAATTATCTTATTCATAGACAATCCTCAAATGTGTGGCAACTGCCAGGCGTTTAAGCACTCCACTAGATCTTACAAACCCAACTCCATTAGATGTGGTAAGTGCTCTGAAGCCCATCCAACTGCGTCATGTTCCTTTTCATCAATCGTTTGTGCCAACTGCAAATTGAATCATATGGCATCGGCTCCTAACTGCTCAAAAAGACTGGAAGAAATTAAACTTTGGAAGTTCAAATGCTTTAACCATTTGTCCTTTACTGAAGCCCGGAGACAGTTTAAATCTGCCGCTTTGAATTCTACTTCTTACGCATCAATCGCTTAACCGGCTGTGGATCCTGTCTTGCAGACGACATTATGATCACGCTTAATCATTACATGTTAAAGACAAAACAACTGTTAACTTCTACCTTAAGATCTTTTGTAGAAACTATATCATCAAGCATTGACAACATGACTAAAGCAGTCATACCTACTGTACAAGAAATTGTCCTGAAAACATCTGGGTATTAATCTACTTCTACGGGCCGAGGAAAACGACCAGAGTATTGTCATTCTAGTAATAATAAGCCAACAAATATGTAAGAGAAGTCTTGCGATTCTTCTATTTTAAAAGCGTACGATATTGGTGCTTTAAATGACCATTGCTACACTCCTACATAAACTTTTCGAAGTGTCTCTTTTCCCCCCTCTTGAACCACGTCTTTCTTTCAGCTTTCGTCTTATTTTCTCTTTTTTTTATGGGTTCTGTTTCTGGCCTACTTCAAGAATTGCTTTTGAAATATCAGTAATTTGGATTGTGAAATTCTTGGCGTCAAACTTCTCCTGAAACACTGTCCTCTTACCTTAATCATCATCTACTCACCTCGTGATAATCTCACTAAATAACATTTTTTATTCGCAAAATTTTGTGTCTACACATATACAAATTTGGCAAGAAAACTAAGTTCGCAATAGTGAAGAGTCGAAATCTCAAATACGTTCGAAGATTCTGGAATATTACAGAAGGTCGCCAACTGATCCTATATTAGCGGGCGACCAGCAATAGAAGTTAGTTCATTCTTATGCGGTTAGTTCGTGTGCTCTGCTTGTTTTGTTTTCTCTGCTTGTCTGTCAAGTTGATTTATCTGTAGCTCTGTTGATTGAGTTAGTGAGCTTTTTGAATAGCTGTGTATCTGCGATCATCTGAATTTTGCTGTTCTAGAATCTAAATGTGTTATTAAGTCAACTGCATTCATAATGAAGAGACACACTTCTATTCAAAACATTTTTGCAAAAAAACAGAGTGTAAATAGTCCTGTTAGTGACAGTGTTGAAATTGACTGTGCCAGTAGCAATATTCCTTCCGGTGTCGCAAATACGAGTACCGTTGATCCAGCCTCAGTTGTGGAGGACATCAACCAAGCAAGAAAAAATATCTGTGATATTGTGGAAACTATTGTCAAAGCAATTCCATTCGTTCGTTAACAAACGAAAAAAAAATAGTAGAAAATGTTTGGAAACCTCAACCTGTATACAAATTTCTTTCTAGTTTTAGTAGTTCTAGTTCAAACCACTCTAGATCTTTTCAAATGAAATGGCTAGAAGAATTCGAATGGTTAGCTTATTCTGAAGAAAAATCCGGATCTTTTTGTAAATATTGCGTAACTTTTTAGGAAAAGGAAAACACCAAGTAACAGGGGCATTAGTAATACAGGCTTTTAGTAATTTGAAAAAAGCCAAGGAAATGTTTCGTAAACATGAAAATTGCACATATCATAAAAAATCAGTCTTGATTGCTGAAAAAACAAACTCCATTGTTACAAAAAAAATGAGAGTATTATTAATCAAGTCAATGCTCAAAGAATATTGGATATTGAAAAAACACAAAAAGACTGATCCCTATAATACAAACTATAAGATTTTGCGGAAGGCAGCAAATAGCAGTAAGAGGTCATAGTGACGGTGGACATATAGGCCTAGAAGAGCCAGAAAAAAATGACGGAAATTTTCAATCACTCCTGAGATACAGAGCTAACAGTGGAGATAATGACCTTAAAGACCAATTAATGAACAGTGGTGGGAGGAGCATGTACACAAGTTCTTTTATTCAAAACGAGATCATTAACACGTTTGGTCATTTAATACAACCTCAAATTGTGAGAAATTTCAGGAAGTCTATTTTTTTTATTCCGTCTTGGCAGATGAAACTACTGACATTAGCCAAATAGAACAGTTTTCTCTTTGTGTACGGTATTTTGAAGACCAATCATACAAAATTAGAGAAGATTTCCTAACTTTTGTCCCTGTTTATGACGTTACTGGTGCAGGCTTAGCTAACACAGTGTTAGAGACCTTGTCAATTTTAGGGCTTGACTTAAAGAAAATGACAGATCAAGGAAAGGATGGTGCTGCCACGATGAGAGGGCAATTCAGAGGGATACAAGCTTCTATCAAAGAAAAACTACCACTAGCCTTGTATACACATTGTTCTTCACATAGTCTTATAAATTTGTGTTTGTCGGATGCAAGTAACATTTCTTCTATAAGAAATTGTATGGGCGTTATCAAAGAAGTCTGCAGATTCTTTCATGTGTCAGCCAAAAGAACTGAAATACTGAAATCAATGATATCTGATTGTTGTCCTGAACAGAAAAAAAACTTATTTAATTATGTGAAATATGATGGGTGGAAAGACACGATTCGGTGTTTTTATTTAAAGAAATTTTAGAATCAATCCTTCTCTCTCTTTTGAAAATAGAAGAAGAATCAAGTGACTCAGCACCTAAGGCACATGCTCTAAGTAGTTCTATCAGTCAATTTCAATTTCTTATCAATCTTTTGTTTTGAGCCGGATGCTGTCAACTACACATAACTTATCTGAGAATCTTTAAAAAAAACACATAGATCTTTCTGAAGCCATAGCAAATGTTACAAGTGTCTTATTTCTGCTCTCGAAACAAAGGGTAAATGCTAATGACAACTTTAAAACCCTGTATGCTCAAGTAAAGGAAATCGCTGCAAAACACGACATTAAAGAAGAGATTCCAAGAGTTTGTCGCCTTCAAACAGCCCGCAACAACGTCCCTTACAGCACAGAAAAATACTATCGACGAGATGTTTATGTACCTTACCTTGATGATTTTTGTAATTCACTGAAAGAACGCTTTGAATCTCACAAGGAAACAGCTGCATCCTTACAACACATCCTTCTAGAATTTTGTACCAAAACAGGTTTCTATTCAGTGGAAAATGCTTTCAATTTCTACGAAGAAGATTTGTCACATAAAGAGGTCGTGCAAAGTGAGTTTATGTTGTGAAAGAAAAGTGGAGCCAGGAAAAATCTGAAAATCTCCCCAAAACAGCCATTAGTTCTCTAGAAAAATGTGACAAGACTTTCTTCCCCAACATTTATATTCTCTTGAAACTACTAGCAGTTCTGCCTGTTTCTGTTGCAACCGTGGAAAGAAGCTTCTCAAGTTTAAGAAGATTGAATACTTACTTAAGAAATACCACATCGGAAAGTAGGCTTAATGGACTAGCATTACTCTCGATCCATAGAGACATTAAAATAAGAGATGAAGAAGTTCTTGATAAGTTTGCTAGTGTACCAAGAAATCTGGACTTCGTTTTGTAAACTTTACATAAAATGGCAAACCTTACTTTATGTATTCACTTTATGATACCGTATTTATAGCTCGATAATAATAAACCAACATTCTTTTCCTTTGTATAAAATTTACTTTTGTTGGGACCAGAGCGAAAAAAAATCTTTATTAAAAAAATTAACACATTAAGTGAGTAAAAAAGTAAGGGGAGCGAGGAAAATAATATTAACGCGAATACAATTAAATGTTCACTACGCGCGTGTTATAAAACAACGCGCTATCATATAATAAGGCATTATTTCAGTTCTCTTATAAAAATAAACTGAAAACATAAAAAAATAATAATAATTAGATTGTTTAGCTCCAGCACTTTGTTTAAAACCCCTTGAAAACTATCCTTAATCATGAAATGATAGTTTACCTTAAAAAAAAACAAAATAAAAAAACAAGCGCAAATAACTGTACGCTTTGTCATATTGTCCCCCAACCAAAATTATAACCTATATTCGCCACTGTGCAACCCTATTATGAATCAATGGCGCTCCAGGAAAACTATCACAAATTTACGCTCTTTACTTCAGCACGAATTCTTTAAATCACAAGAGAAAATTATATCTGATAATTGAATTAATTAGAAATTTGATCTCCACCGCTTGCCACCATTTACATATCTTGTCTGTAGCGACACAATAAGAAATTAGCCAATTTTATTTCAAAAATAGATTTATTTGGCTTTAACAAAATGAAGTCGTTTCGTCGTACAAGCAATTTGAAGAACTGATCTTCTTAGCTTGAAATATAAACAATCACACATTTCACTTTGCTTGCAGTCTGTGCCTCGAGGGCAATTACATGGAAAAACTCTGGTAAAACCGTAATCAGTTCACTATTTTAAATATAAGGCGCAAGACTGAAAATTATTCGTAACGCCCTCTATAAGTCCTTTGACAATTATGAGTTTATGAATCTCGAGAGAACGCGCAATGGGGTGTCCGACACCCAGCGGCACGTAAAATGTTAAAATACAGATTTCCGTTTAGTGGAAATGAGTCAAATCCATGCTATCTGACTTTAAAGTTACATTCAACAGACAGAACGTGTTTCAAGAAAAATTATTTTATTTTTTAATTAGAATTCATCATAAGGAGTGCGAAAGACTCTCCTGCGCGTATTCGCGTCAGGTTTCTTTGTGCACTTGAGCGATCGTATTAGGGAGAGGTAAATAATGTTGTCTCGATATTTAAGTTTTAGCGATGAAACAAGTGGATGAAGAAAATTCTAAATTTCTAAAATGGAGATTTTTGAGGGGACAAGACTTTTAAACTGGATAATAGTGTAAGTGAAAATGGCAAGAGATTTATGTAAAAGTTATATTATTCTGGACGTAATGTGACTGTAGTCAATCAAAATCTTATCCGCTTTTAACAAAACTATTGAAGCAAAAGCTTAAAATTGTAGAAACTATTCTGAAAAATAAAGTTATATTACGCCATAAAACTGTTGGTTCTAAAGATAAAGCCACAGAAAATTCTTATTTGGATTTCTAAAAAAATGGTTTCCTCTGTGTACCTAAGAAAATTAGAAGCAGTATTTATCTATCTAAATTGTATAAGGATTATTATATTTATCATTTTTTTACAGTGAAAAAATGTTAGAAACCTGAATGTAAGAAATATACTTTCCTTATGTGTTCGCAATGTGCTGAAAAAATAATGTATAATTCACTAAATATTTCGTCTAAAAATTTGTTCTTGTATAACTAGAACTGTTTGCGTGAATAATTTGGAACAAATATAGCATAGGAGTGTTGCAAGTTTTGCTTAAATAGCGAGATAGCGAATAGGGGTGTCGCACACCTCCTTACTCTTCGTAGCACGCTTCTTACAGGGTTATGGATTTATCACTTTATCGTTGTCTCAATTTTGTTTTTAGCTGAAGTATTCAGATAAAATTTTCAGTTTATATATCAAGCGAGCATTTAATTACATGTGAAATAAATAAAAATAAATTTTACTTCTGGTTATTAGGTAAATGTTTCTCCAAAACAGCGTTATATGATGGAAAATTCACCCTGATAATGTGCTACGTATGTGCTATTAGCATTCGTGGTATTTTTATTAAGCACTGTATTTGTTCTGTTAAGACTTAAAATTTATTTTTAAATTCAGGTAATACATTCCCACTGGGAGAGGAAAGAAAGCTAATTGATTTTCGTACTCAATACTATATGTACTTATTTAAAAATGTCTTTATTATTTCTAATATGCAAAAATATTCCTAACATATAATCGCTTAACAAGCAACACAATCTACGTCAATTTTTCAAAATTTTAAAGAGAAATAAAAAAAATTAATTTTTCGCAACAGACAACGAATATTTTATTTTTTCACATCTTGTAGGAATATGTGCTCTCATCTTTAAACCAAAGGTTTAAAATTCCAGAATCCACTTGAAGAATTGAGATAGCGGGGTTGCTTGCTCAGCGACGATATTCTATGGTATACGCTTTTTTCATTATTTCTTTTTATCGTTAAACATTAATCTCCAAACACTGATTCTTGCCTAATGAATCATTATATGTGACTTTATAGACACATGACAAATGTAACTGCTCATGTAAACTTCTAAAAACACACTGTCCTACGCTTAGTTGTGTATCATGTCTTTATCCTCCTGTAAGATGTGCGATTCCAAAATTGAATTGATGGGGCTTGAAGCTCTGATCAGAGTCAGAGAGGGATATATCAGCTAAAGCATATTTCTCACTTATAACAAGGGTCTCGGTGGCCTTGTGGTAAGGTCTGAAATGCAGGCCCGAAGGATTACAGGTTCGAAACATGACTGCACCGAAAATCCTCTATTTATGTAGGCCTAATTCTCGCCAAATTATACTTACTGGTGTGGTACGGAAGTTTCTACAGGGAGATGCTACCTCAGGCGCCGTCCTAGTCATTCGACCGCAGTACAAAATGTCGACATTCGTCCCCAAATAGCCCTCATGTTGCTTCAAAACTGGACGCTAATATAACTAAAATAAAATCACTTATAATATATTATATTTGATTTTTTCCAGACGTCACCAACCCAGAAGAAAGAGAAGCAGCCAAAAATGTAGTCGAGGAAACCGTGAAAGGGAGAGGCCTCAACCTGCTGATTAACAATGCAGGAGTGGCAGAAAGTCAAGTTCTTTCTCATCTGACTGCTGAAAACTTAGAACTGCATTTTGGTGTGAACGCTGTGGGCCCTATCATGGTTTTTCAGGTAAGTTAACAGCAAAAGATACCGATGAATCCGCATGAAATATGGGGCCATAGTGGCCTGGTGGTAAGTATTCGGTTTGAGGGCTACAGTTTCGAATAAAGATTCCACTGAAGAATCGCCGTGTAAGCGACTTGTTGCACGCCAAATCCGTCCGGGCCAAATGCCCTCCCGCTGGTGCTGCGCGAATGCTTGGGTGTCGGCTAAGGTGTTGTCCACTTCCTCTGACCACGGTTTAAAAATGATGAGGTCTGTTGAAACTTCAAGTACAGAAGTTCACGAATGTCACCTGGTAGTGCAGCGCGCTACTTCCATTTTTCTATAGTATATTGTAACTGGTCGTCTAATAGATGCTTGTCTTGTGCTGCGTGTATTCTGTGTTGGTCTTCTGTGTTGTTTATCTCGTTAAATTTATAATTTGCTTACGATATGGAGCATGTCTAAAATGTTGCCTACGTGTCCGTTTCTGACAGGTAAGAAAATTTGCTGAATTTAATACGAATTGTATAGTTGTGAATATTAGAATTTGCGAAGTTTAAACAAGGTCCACACCAAAATATCTCTCTTGTTGCTTCTAAACGAGACGTAAATACGCTAAGCTTAGTCGTATGGTTATCGATAGCTTCCTTATCTCCTGCTTCACTCTAGTGTTATTCGTTTCTACAAAGCCCTGGTTCATTTCACAATATAGTTTTTTTCTTCGACAGAACTTCCATCTGGTATAGCACTAAGGATGTAATGAAATTTAATACCTACTCGTTTTTTTCTGTTTCGAAAATTTTCTTTTTCCCCTGAATCTTGGTTAAAAATATTTTTTTTTCAACAACAGTGATTTTAGCGAAAATGCCGCTAATAAACAAATTGTTATTGCAAATTCAATAATTTACTTTTGGTGTTGCAATGACTTTTTGCATTTAAAATGCCATAGTGTTAAGATAATTTGCGTCGGCTTTTTTCTGCTCAAATTTTAAAGTTTCTTATTCCCTCCATAAGCATAATGCACACTGGTGTCCAAAAGTTAAGTACAGTTATTAAGATGCGAAAATTTTGGAGATAATATGAATACAATGGGGTTCGCAATGAGTTGCGGAGAATCGCAAAGCATACCATCGTCAGAAGTCATATTTTACAGTGAAGATTTGGTCACAGGGGCATTTAGGAGGAAAAGCAAAGAGGAAGAATAAAAAAGGATGAAAAGAGCGACCAGAAATTTATGAAGACGAAAAGGGATTTCGACTCACCCCGTTTCACAGAAAGCTGATAATGAGTTAAAACTTGCATTGGCTTTGTTTGATATCCATAATATTTATATGCATTTTCGTAAAAAAACGTGAATATTCGGGAATATATAAAGATTTCTTTAAAAAAACACCACATTTTTGCGCATGTCGTTTCCTTATAACATGCAGAGTTTTCAGCGAAATTGTATCAAATTTACTGAATAGTTGACAATATGTATCAAGTCATGACCATATGCATAAAAACATGACAATATATGCATAAATTTCAATTAAATACACTGGCACACAAAAATTAAGGGACATTTCGTAAAATGTGACAAATTTGCAATTAATACGAAAACTATGCATCGAAATCAGTTCTGGAGAATCGCGTGACATTCAATAAAGTATCATATACCTATTACAGTGATGATTCGGTCACGAGGGCAATTAGGGGACCACCAGAAAGGGATGAAGACGAAAATGGAGTTTCACCCATCCTGTTTCACAGAAAGCTGATAGCGAGATGTGTCTTTTATCAATGGTGATGGTTTAATGTGCATAATATTTGCATGAATTTTCTTAAGCATAGCACAAATATTCGGGAAAATATAAATGTTTCTTTAAAAAATCCCAAATTTTTCAGCATTTTTTGCTTATAACATGCAGCGTTTTCATTCAAATTATTCGAAATTCGCAGAACACTTGACAATATGTTAGAGAAGTATTGTATTAAACTTTGAAGTAAATACGTTGAATATTACGGGAAATATGAGTGTTTGTACTAAATAATTATTTTACTGCACATGTGCGAGACGCAGCGGAATTTTTCCTTCATAACTTCAAAGCCAGATATACAGATAAACTTTTTAAAAAATACCAGTTGAACCCCATTAAAATTCAGAAACCTGTCGGCATTTCAGTGAGATGAATTTCAATTTCTCTTTAAGAGAAGCTAAATGATGAGGGTTCTTGCACAAACTGATATTTTTTAAACTTTAATCTTCGAATGGTATTCGACAAAATGCAATTTAAATAATGTATTGAATTTATAAGTGTTCATGGTATTAAGGTTATTCAATTTTACTAAAATTCAATGTTACTGTACGAAGATTCAAATTTTAAAAAATATCATTTTGTACAAGAACCCTCATCATTTAGCTTCTCTTAAAGATAAATTGAAATTCACCTCACTGAATGCCGACAGCTATCTGAATTTTAATGGGATTCAACTGGAATTTTTTTTACAAGTTCCTTTATATATATCTGGCTTTGAAGTTATGAAAGAAATATTCCGCTGCATCTCGCACACGTGCAGTAAAAAATTATTTAGTGCAAACATTCATATTTCCTGTAATATTTAACATATTTATTTCAAAGTTTGATGCAATATTTCTGTAACATATTGTCAAATGTTCTGCAAATTTCGAATAATTTTAATGAACACTCTTCATTTTATAAGCAAAACACATGCGCAAAAATTTTGGATTTTTTCAAGAAATATTTATATCTTCCCGAATATTTGTGCTATGCTAAAGAAAATGCATGTAAATATTATGGACATTAAACCATCACCATTGATAAAAGACACATCTCGCTATCGGCTTTCTGTGGTACATGATGGGTGAAACTCCATTTTCGCCTTCGTCCCTTTCTGGTGGTCCCCCTAATTGTCCTTGTGACCGAATCTTCAGTGTAATATGTATATGATACTCTACTAAATATCACTCGATTCACCAGAACTAATTTCGAAACATAGTTTTCATATTAATTGCAAATTTCTCGCATTTTACGAAATGTTCCGTAACTTTTGTGTGTCAGTGTACTTTGAATAATACAAGAATATGAGTATTTGTAGTAAATAATTTTTTACTGCGCATGTGCGAAGCGTAGCATAATTTTCTTTCATAACTTCAGAGCCAGATATATAGGGCAACTTACATAATAATTCAAGTTCAATACCGTTAGTAATCAGAAAGATGTAGGCATTGCAGCGACATGAATATTGGTTGTACTCTAAGAGATAAGAGAAGCTAAATGACGAAGGTTCTTGAACAAATTGATGTATTCAAACTCAAATCTTCGAACAGTAACATTGAATTTTATGAAGGTTGAATATCCTGAACACTCAAGTATACTTATATATTAAATACATAATTTAAATTGCATTTCAAGGATAACTATTCGAAGATCCCAGTTTAAAAAATTCAGTTTGTGCATGAACCTTTAGATCACTTAGTAGAAATCTGAATTTTAGTTCTAATATATGGTAGAGATATCATTTCTGGAGAAATTAGCTCACAATTGCGATTCACTGAGAGGAAAACCTCCAGCAGCCACTTCGACTAGAGCGAGCAATTAATTTTTAAAACACACATCGGTCTATTAGTTTTTGAATAATGTTGGTTAAGATCGCAGTCAGAATGGAACCCATGACCTTCTTCCTCCGATTCATATTCCTCAGAGTGTGTTTTGCCTTAACCCATTAGACCACTGATGCCCGCCCAAGGTCACATTTTGCTGGAGACATCATGACTAACCAAAGACCAGCACGTAGCACGCCAATCGCAATTTGCCAATTCCAGTTAAGATTTAAATTTTTCTAAAAGAAATGTAGAGCTATAGCAAAAATCACGAAACATGCCTACAGAGTTAAGCTGTTCGATAGCAAAATCGCAAAGTCGGTGCGATTAATACACAAGCGTTTGGTATGATGAATGCTTTTCATTGCATACAACCACGTTTAAAACAGTGTCAGTTAAAGAATGCTCGACTTCTTGTGAAATAGAGGTTCATGTGAAAGATCTCTAACATTATCGTAAAAAGAATACCACTAATATCTATAGATGTGAGATATTTTGATAGTATCTCGAGGAAAGTTCGAGCGCTTGACGATATCGGTTACCTGGGAGATATGAAAGCATTTAAAATACTAAGGAAAATAATCATTGTAGTTTCTGATATACTGGAGTGATCAAATAAAAATTATCCAGATGGATAATTAATCATATTATGTCGCCCCCACACAACTATGTTTTGTAGAATTCCCAATAAAACTGAGAGAGGGACTTAAGGGTATCGTTGGAGTTCGAGGTCTTATGGAAGACCTTCTTACGCAGTCTCTTCGTGCTCCATTAATCCTAAAATGCTTAATAACATTTTAGGATAAATTTTGTTTTCAAAAGCTTCATTTAATTCATTCCATTAGAAAATCTTTTCTCAGATTCGATAACTTTTAATACGACTAATTAGAATAAAGGCGGGTATCAGTTAATAACGACGAGGACACACTGATTTACTAAATTAGGTGGCACAGCTGAAGTTCATTTTCACAAATGCTCCTTAAAAAGACGACTAAGCAAATAAAGTGATAATTCGTGCATACAGAAACAGATCCACATTATTTAGAATATTTTCACTCATATATTTCACTGCAAAGTAAAAGCGTGGAACTCCAGATAAACTGAGCCAAAGCGTTTCATAAACAACCCTACAACCTCGAAGTCACCTTCTGGAAAAAACATGGTATTTACTTGAATATACCACCTCCTGCGAAAAACTTACGCCTGGAGAAAAATCCAAACAAATGATGCATAAAATTTAAAGAAATATATATTTTAAATAAATTAGAGCAGGTATTTACAAAATATATTGGCATCGGAGATCATTTTAAATCAGTTAAACTTAAAATAACACACAATTAAGTGAATTTGCAATGTTTAAATATAAGTATGCAGTGTTTGTAACACATTTTTTTTTCATTTTCTCGATCAGACGATGCTCCCTCTCTTGGAAAGAGCGGCCCAGCTGCAGGGAGGCACGGGCTCTCTCGGTGTTTCCAGGGCAGCCGTCCTCAACATTTCCTCTATGGCCGGAAGCATCTCCAACACCGGGGTGATATTCAGACGAGATTTGGTAGCTCCTGCATACAAAATCAGCAAGGTTTGTGTCCTTTCCCGTTACTCCGCTCTACTGCGATCAACTAACAAAGATTCTGCATAACAGAGTCATAACATCTTCATTCATAATTCACATTCTATGAAACTTTCCGCTGTTTATCTTGAATATACGGCTATTTTTATCAGTGCAAGAATGCTGCTGTTCTGTGCGGATGGTCTATTTCGCCTATAAAAGTGCCGGAGCAAAAATTGACGAACTTTGACATCTTCAAGCTACCGATGCATCGGAGTGCCTGCCAAGCAGAGCACTTGAGGGAAATATAGATTTTTTTAGTATTATAATTTTTACGTAGACTACGTTATTTATAAATAACCGCCTGCTGCGACTATTTATATTGGTTGAGAAAAATTTCATTTAAATCTTTTACGTGTATCTTGGTCTTCAGGGCTCACACAGAAATAAATATTTAAACTTCAAATTTTTATAATCATTTTATGTAATGGTTTAGAAGCTTTACGCTTGTTCTGTTCTTTTTGCTATGCAGCTCCCTATTTCCATATGTCATCTCACCTATTATTTGAATTTAATCTGAAACGGGAAATGATTAAATCTCAACTATACCCAATTTATTGCTTGCTGAATCAAAACAAGTTCATAAAAATTATAAGAATGATGAACAGAATTATTCAACATTGAAGTTTATGATTCATAATATATGTAATATTTCAAAGGATTCTTTAAAAAATGTGTCAACCTTCTTCCAAAAAGGAAACCGGTTGCCTAAATTTGACCCCCCCCCCCCAATTTCTTTTATCAAAATTTGATGTAAAATATTTTTCATTCTCATATTCACACCAACACACAATGCATGAACCCAAGTATGTCATTTTATGTACTGTATCACTTCACTTCTTCCTTCCTCGTAAATGATTTAAATGACATCTATCCTTAGTTCTTATTCTTTTTCATCCAACATTTAATGACTTTAGTGTCCTTTTATTGTATTTTTTTGTCTTGTTCCACTTCTAATTTCTGAGGGCTAATTGTGGTGATAAACTGTTGTCTGAGCTATTCTTGTAGTTTTAGGTAATAATCCTATTGATTTGAATGGTACAACTTAAGCAACTTTTTGCGGTCCAGACAAGGCAAACCTTTGTGATCCAATCTAGGCAACCTTTGGACATCAACGAAGAAAAATCTTCTAACCTTATCCTCAAACCTTATCTAACCTTATCTTTAAATTATTTTAGTGAATTGTATCCAAACAAATTTCCTATCTCAGGATATAATAATATATTTTCCTACATACTTAAAAACAGAGTAAGGGCTATTTACCTTTGGTTAAAATATTTAATTGACTTTATGTAAATGTAAACAATAGTTCTCTAACGGCAATCATATGTCTTTTAATCTAAAAAATTATTTCACGAACCAAATTTACATCGTTACAACATAAGCTGTCCATTTTAAGTCCCAAATATTTAATAAATTCAAAGTTACGATTCCGGTCCAATCCAGGTGAGGACGACGGTCCAAATTCAATATCTCTTTCGTATATATACTATTGGAATTATTTAGAATTTCTTATCTTTAAAATTAACATTTCTTTAACGTCACTTAATTTTTAACACTGAAACGAACTTCTACTTTAACTTCGAGAGACGAGATTGTCACGGTGTTTCGGGGACTACCCCTTTTCCCAACAGTATTTAAAGGCATGACTGTCGTAATCTTGCCTTTACACGTTAGAGGCGACGTGCACGAGACGTTGCTACCGACATTGGTTATAGAGTGGGACTTTTAAATATCATCTAAGATGTTAAAATAACATGATAACTCGTCAAGTGACACGATGATCCTGGAATAAACAAGACTTTAATTTAATTGTATAACTCTGTTCCCATGTCTCTACATACTCGAAAAACTTGGTGACATTATATGTATATATTTTTTTTAATTCTTTGTCTCTTCTAACTGTAGGCTGCCCTCAACATGGCAATGAGAGTCATAGCCGCCAACGTCAAGGACAAGGGCATCTTGGTAATCTTGATGTGTCCTGGCTGGGTGAAGACGGACATGGGTACAGACAAGGCAGCCCTGGAACCAGAAGAAAGCATCTTAACTATGATTCAAACATTATCCAAGCTGAATGAATCTCATCATGGCACTTTTGTCGATAGGAAAGGAAATACGTGCCCATATTAAGAGCGTGCTGCGAGAAAGGAATGCAGTGAAAGAAAGAATGTATGAAGCTCTCACTCAATGTAAGCTGAATGTGGCTAATTGCATTTTGGACTACTTCTTTATTCAAACTTCGAATAAAAAGTGTGTGAAAATGCTTGTAAGCTTTTTTAACATAAAAGAAAAGTAAGTGTAATAAAAAAAGAAGAATATTTTATTTTTTTAGCGAATAAAGAGAAATCTGACTAGAAAATGTTCAACGAAATACAAGTAATATGTCTCAGAATATTTCAACTATCTTTGAAAAATCACACGATATAAATTAATAAAATATAAAGGTGTAAAATTAATTGAAGCCAAACTTACTTACGAATCCAGGAATTCGAACACTATACTCCACACGCAAGATTGAAATATCCTCATATTTTCAATCTGACATTGAGGAACGAAACATATATATAGCATCAACCTAACTAAGTTATCATTCAACACGTAAACAGATAATCATTGATAAAGTAAATAAAAAAACAGAAAATATATGTATGAAATAAAACCTATTCAATGCAAATCAAGTATAAAAATATAAACATTCAATGATAATCCCAAATAATGCTTTTTATGAAATACCTATCAAATAATACACTAACCTCATTAAAATACCAGGTAAGTCAAAATGAATATAGCGATTAAAAACGGCTATAACTATTTAATGGAAAAGAATTTATCGATAAGATTAATACAAAATCTAGACGGAACTTCAAAAGGCGCAGGTGCAGTAAAGCGGAAGTCTACGCATGCGCGAGTTGAAAGTTCGCAACGACAAGACACCTGCTCATTGCGGGCGTCTCATTAGTAAAAATGGCGAGTCCCGTGCAGAAAGCATTCTGCGTGTTAGAATTTAACAAATGTCATTCTGTCATCACAGTGCACAGAAGATTTCGTCAGCGTTACAATCAAGAACCTCTAAATGCGAACAACATACGCAAATGGCATCGTATGTTTGAAGAAACAGGATGTCTGTGCAAAGGGAAAACTAGCGAAAGGCCTGTGTTTCAGCGGAAAACGTTGAAAGAATTAGCCTCACGTATGAACGAAGCCCACGGAAATCGACGTACGAAGGCAGTAGGGAGTTACAAATGCCACAAAAAACGGTATGGCGTGTTCTCAGAAAGAGGCTGAAAATAGAACCGTACGTAATTCAACTTGTGCAGCAATTGAAACAGGAAGACTACGGAAAACATATGAATTACGCTACGTTTATGCAGGAAAGCATGGAGGGTGAAACAATGGCTGATCGTCTCATTTTTAGCGATGAATCAACTTTCCACATAAGTGGGAAGGTTAACCGGTACAACAGTCGAATATGGGGTACGGAGAGCCTTCCACTGTAATTGAACATGAACGTGACTCAGCGAAAGTTAATGTTTTCTGCGCGATCTCATCACGTAAATTTTACGGTCCTTTTTCCTTCAGTGAGCGAAGTGTTACATCAAATGTTTACCGTGACATAATTGAGGTATGGTTAATGCCACAGCTACACTCTGTTTCCACGGATTACATCTTTCAGCAAGATGGAGCACCCCCACACTGGAGTACGGAGGTTCGCTCATTTTTAAACCAACATCTTCCAAAGCTTTGGATCGGTCGAAGTGGAGATGTCGACGATGTCTTCTGCTCTTGGCCACTGAGATCTCCGGACTTGACACCCTGCGATTTTTTTCTATGGGGTTATGTGAAAGACAGGGTGTATGTGCCTCCCATGCCCAAAACAATTGAAGAACTCAAAGTATGCATTTGTAATGCGCTTGCGTCGGTGACTGAACAAATGCTTCAGAATGTATGGCGTGAAATGGACTACCGCCTATATGTTGTCCGTGTGACCAAGGGAAGTCACATAGAACATCTATGACGTATGTATACAAAACTTTGAAGTTCCGTCTACATTCTGTGTTAATCTCATCGATAAATACTTTTCCATTAAATAGTTATAGCCGTTTGTAATCGCTATATTCATTTTTACTTACCTGTTATATAAACTAAGAAAAAAATTGCTTAATGCAATCACTCAATTAAAATAATTCGCACATAGAAAATTGAATCTTAGATAGATGCAAAGAGGACTCGCAATGCATTCCGGTACCTAAACTGTATTTAAATTGAAATGTACCCACTGAAACACATATATCCTTAAAAATGCTCAATGTAAATAACTCGAATTAAATGAAAACAATTAGTAAATTGTATAATATACTTTACTGTATTTAAGAATATTAGAAAATAAGTAACTGCACATCATAATAATTTAAAAGGAAGCTCATTTTCTAATTTCCGTTATAACTTATATTACTCACTTAAATATACTGAAACATCCATTAATTTTATCAGTAATACTAAGTTCATAATTTTAATTAATTAAACAATATTTTGAAAAACCATATCCTTAAATTAAACACCTTATTCATTCAGCCAATTATTTAGACAAATATATTTTTACAACACAGATGCATAAATGACACTTTACAATTCCGGAACCCACCTAAAGAAAATGTTTGAAAGGATGCTCACAGTCTAGTCTATTCATCCGTCCACCCTGTTGACCTGTTGAAACACAGTTCATCAGTCACACGTAGAATAACTGTGGTTTCTGCATAACAGTGAAGCAAGGAATACCGAAAGGCATCTTCGTTTCACCGCCAGCCCTTTCCCGGATACAAGTGGAGCAGTTCCTTTCTTTCCATTTCTCCAAGACACCAGAATGCATTCTGGAAATTCTAGGATCCATCTCACGTTGGCTCATAGGCTTCTTTCCGGTGTTCACCAGTAGGTGGGCTTGCCACAGGAGGAGTTCTTTTGTCCGTTCAGCGTCTACTCCAGAGTTGACAAGAGATGAGAACACCTCATCCACATTGGCATAGCTGCAACTTTTGCCGCCTGGGCGGAACTTTCAGTATCCGCCCTTCCATTACAAGTTACGTAAATCTCAAAATAGAAAATATATGAAAATTGATTTAATAACTCAATTCATCATTTGACACCCTTGATCTCTGCAGATAGGTTGAGAAATCGTGCGTCCACCACCAGACTTTCTTTTACGTGCAGGCAGTTTATCGAAAAATATGAATTAATTACAATAGTTATTTTTTATCTGCATAATGATTGAAGTTGTGCTGCTGCTCTTCATATTCGTAAAATTGTTTTGCTGCATGTCTGATTTTGCCGCCCCTTTCTAAATGCCGTCCCCAAGCTCCCCTTTAGATACGCCACTGCATCAAGCACTTGAAAAATCGCACACTATGGTCTCTGCCCTCAACCGAACATTTCAAAGAACGTGGAAAACCCTCCTTTAATTCGAAAGGCAAACCAACCATCTCTATTGGGACTTCAACACGATCCAGGCACCCTCATAACACATGTTCTCTCAATGTCCTGGCCCTCGCTGACCAGCAATTTCTCTTGGTCAGAACTATCAGACGTCAGTTTCCTCAAACCAAAAACGTCACCCTTCAAACCCACTACAAAACCTGATGACAATCCAAGTCCTCCATTTACACTATCCTCAACAAAACCTAAATCAACCATATTCACACCGGCATTGAACACCATAACAGCCCCTTCAGTTAAAACCAATACACCAACTGCCTACACATCCTACACACCCTATCCTCCATAATATACAAATCATCCACATTCACCCCAGTATTCAAACCCACAATCGATTCACTTCCAGAAAAACTGATAACTTCTTCATCAACACGCTCTTCCGCCAGACCTCAACTGATCTCTATTTCTTCGGGACCAACCTCGCTTTCAGTGGTCTCACATTTTTCATTTTTAAATTTTGAATCTCTATTAAATTTCTCTCTCGCTATTTCGTCCCTCACACTTACAACTCTCTCCTGCCTTTGACAACCTACTCCAATTTCCTTACAATTTGCATATCAAAAAAAGCATCACGCTTGTTACCGCACTTAGTAGCTACGCTTCCCCATGAACTGTCTTTTTGGTTTCTTGCGTGCTTTGCCCAAAAGGAGTCGGGGCAGATGCAAGTGTTGTATTTATGGCCGAAAATCCAGGGTAGTCCAACCCCCGAAAGTTGTCGGCTCCAGTCAAAACGTTTTTCACTCTCTGTAGCCCAGTTAATAAAGACCCAAACGCTACTTGCACACACACACCGATTTCTGCCGAACGACTTGAAAATTGTCAACTTTTTACAGGCACTGCGTTCCTTGAATACACACCGGTTTGTGTCGGCGGTCGAGGGAGAAATGATTAGAAATCGGGAGTCTCTTATTCCCCATTTCACCACGGCAGTTATTCAATGTAGCCAAATAAATGAAAATGGATAAGTTTTACCTACTGAACTGAACTATTAGAACTAATGACAAAAAAATTATTTGATAATCATTAAAATATAAACTCTACATTCAATCTAATCAATAAAATGACAGCTTTGTGAGAAGTGTTTTTAAAATAAAGAATGGGTTTCTTCCTTAGGCCTGAAAATTCAAATGGTCTGGTATTTATAAATCTGATATTGATTGAAACTAGTCTATCTGAATTAGGATTTTGTATCTGTTTTGATGGAAATGAATATCTATTTATTTATTTAGAAAATGCACACTATAGAATAAACTCCAATTATAGAGTGCATGATAGAGAAACAAACATTAAAATAGCCTTAAAACACAGATTAATAAAAAGAAGAGATAGACACAGAAATCACTAAGAAACACAACGCGAGAGTTTCTAGAATTATTATGGTTATTTCTATATTAAAAATAAGAATTACCGAAATTTTCTACATTGCCATGAGAAGTTCATACTAAAAATATTGTAAATCAATGCATGGGAATTGAATCTAAAAAGAAATCAACATTAAATATTAAATTAGTGAAAACGATGAAAACTTTTTCCTTATCGAATTGTTTACTTTTTCATTTTCAGCTGTTAAGTTTTATAAAATGTTTCAATTTTAATTTATGATTATCTTTCTAGTAAACTAAAAAGAGTTTTGGGATTACAATAAAAATAAAAGGGAAGTGAAACGAAAAAAATTGTGATATTTGACCGAAAACGTAAGCGGATACCTTACAATTGACAACCAAATTATAATGTATTATCATTAAAAAGCCTTGGTGAATGGTAATCACTTCATGTAAATGTGAAACGTAACCACTTCATCATTGGAAAGAATCTGAATTTTCATTCATTATGTAAACAAGTCAAAACTAAAAAAAGTGTTAAATTAGCAAATTTATATTTATTTATAGGGCTGTCAGTAAGCTAAGTTATTTTGAGAATTATTCTCATTTTATTAGTGACTTATGTTAAATAAAAATCCATAAGAAAATTATGCTAAACGTAAAAATACTAATTTCAAAGAATCGCACTTATTCAACAAACATTTATTAAACTAACTAAAAAAAATAAAAAATTCTATTTATACAAATAAATAATGCAGTCTATTCTATTTTTTAATAACAAAATGTAATTTAAAATAGAAATACAAATATGGAATATATGCGAAATCATTAATATTATTTAAACAAGTAATTACTGAATAGTTGAAATATAAACAATACATATGCATATTTTTAGAGACCACGAATCCCCAAATGTTTCAGCGATATTTTTTTAACAATCTGAATATTCCACTAAGAAGAATTACTTTTAACAATCCGTTAAAAAATTTCTCAGTGTTTAAATAATTTCCTCATTGTTATCCTAATAACATCAATGAAGAATTTCAGAATTTCAGTAAAATGCTTAAGAGAACCCACACCCCGCCTAAGAGAAAAAGTTAATATTATCACGAAAAGATATTGTTCAAAAGTCTTAAAAAATATGACTAGCTTTTTAAAAAAAGAAAAGGAAGCAAGAGACCGCCGCCCGAAATCGACCGAAAATCGGTGTGTTTGCAAGCACCAAAAAGAAGAACTAGTCTCTATAGCCCATAAATCCATGAAGAAATTCATAAATTCAATTATGGATTACATAAAATTCAACATCACTAAAACTATTTTTTTGACGAATATTAAAATTATCACTATAACTATACTTATATTATATTATTATAATTAAAAATCATTCGACGTATTTGTTTATTATTTTTAAAAGTACTTTTAATTTTAAAACATTTTATAGAAAAATATTTTGATTTAGCAAAGCTTAAAATTTACAATTATCGTATGTTTTATTCATATAAAGGAAAGTACAATATTTTGTCTTTCTTATTGATTTTGTTTTCTGATAAATTTATTTTTAAATAAATAAATTTTTAGATGTCTCTAATAATGTCCCAACAATGTGGATTTATCATATTATCAAGTATTAAATCTCTACAAGCTTTTATTTCTTTTTTATTGATTCCAAAAATGTGTCAATTAATCTTTTTTTTTTGTTTAAATCCTTGTCAAAATTCAAATTCAGTTATAGTAAATCTATTTTTATACCTGTGCGCTCGCTATCTTCTCTCTTTTTTCTAATTTTTTTAGATTTAAAATGCATATTCTCTACATTAGAAGCGTCTACTCTATAAACATAAGGAAAGCTATTAATTTAATTATTTACAGGATGTTTTTATTGAAATATAATACATGAAGTATTAGTTATGTGAGAACAGTATTAATCAGCCAAAAAAATAAAATAAACTTAGCTAAATAACCGTTTTGCAGACTATAAAACGAGGGTTATTTTAGGATGTAAGGCGTAATAATGTTAAAAATAATTAATGCATGAAAACTTTTATCAATTGTTTATTTTAACTTGCCACATTTCTGACGAAAACGATTCTCATTAAGAGTACAGTTACTGTTTGGAGTCTACATAGGAAGGGGGGAAAGGACAGGTTGAAAATTTTTAGTTTTTCGTAAAAATTAGTTTAATAGTTTGAAATAATTTTTTTTTGACCAGTTAAAAAATAACATGGTAATTTAAATAAAAAATGCACTATATCACTGATTATGTCAATACAGACAATTTTCAAAAAATTTAGTAAAATTGGAAAAATAGTAATGAGGAAACCGCAACATCTTAGAGGGAAAAAAGTATTCTGCAGTTACATAAAAGATTTCCTTCCTATCGTATGTTATTATAGAAATTATCTCCATTTGTAAAGAAAGAGTCCTATTTTTATTAACTGTTTTTGCAAAGAAAATTTGGCATTTATTTTCACTTCTATAGCACTAGGTGGGATTGAAAATTATTCACACCAATTTTCCACTAGGCTATTTAAACAATTATGTTGTGTGTGCACTATAAAAAATGTATTGCATGTATGTATCTTGTATACAAAAAATAGAAAAACAAATAAAAGGACAAATTCAAAATTTTGGTATCTAAATCATCAAAAAATTGATTCAGTTAATTTTTTTCTCGATCGTTTAAAAAGGTAAACAGTAATTTAAATATTAAAAAGCAAGTATTCTATAATACTGTTTATGTCAAAATAAACATTTTAAAAAAGAATTAGCTCTGCTATTCTGTTCGCATTCACTACGCGCTTATAACGTTCGGGGCAATATGACCCGAACACTAAATCCTAACTACAGAAGTCACTTTATGTTTTCAAAACAATAGTATGTTTAGAGATAGATAACATTAATTTTAATAGAATAGACTTCATATTTTTAAAAAATAATCCAAAAATATGTAAATATAAGCATGTGTTTGTAAAATAAAAAAAATATTTTTTATAATATTTTAATAAATATTATTTTAATATATATTTTAATACATATTTAAAATAATATTTTAATATATATTTTTTTGAATCTTACCTTCTTTTTATTTGCAATTTGGACAATAGTATGATACACGTTGTTTGCAGATATGTTTTTTACAATTCTTGCACAACATATTTGTTTTATTATCATTTCTTTATTCATCGAAATTGCATCGAGCATAATTGTCGTTTATTACTCATCTGTAAATTAACAGTGGCTGTTGGTAGTGAATCATTTTGCCTTTTACCCTGTATTCCTTTGACTATATTCTGAGATTCTTCATTCCTGAGGGATGTTGTCTTGTCTGGATATGTGAAGCGATTAATGATTTCCCTAGTTTTTCCAGAAACAACCTACTTTTCGTCAATTTGTTTTCATTCCATTTGTTATTTATTGATGTCCAGAGAATAAATGCATTATAAGCAGAAGTATCCAGCATATTATAAAATATAACCATAGGCCAGCTATTTGCTTTATTTTTACAAGTGTATGTATTCAAAAGCTGATCAGGAGTATCTACAGCTCCTTTACTGGAATTATAATTTAATATTATTTCGGGCTTTCTGTCTGGTCTATTACTAATTGATTTATCATGATGCATTGTGCTCATAAGAATGACGATCTTGTTCTTTTTTAGAACGTAGTTCACCACAGCAGTATCATCTGTAAAGTAAAAGCTTGAGCTATGTACCTCTTTATTTCTGATTGGATTAGGAAGTTCTAGTTTAGTTTTTCTCATAGTACCGAGCATAGTAATATTTCGTTTCAGAAGAAGTTGACCCAGGTTGTAGGAAGTGAAAAATGTTATCGCATATAACATTGTGCTCTCTAAGTTCATAAGTTAGATCACTTACAACACGCATGCCTTGATTTTGTTCTGGATTTGATCCAAGTTCTTTTCCAGTATAAATATGTGCCTTCAGATTAAATGAAGTTTCATTATCACATAAATTCCATATTTTAATTCCATATTTAGATGGCTTACTTGGCATATACTGCTTGAAAGGACATCTACCACGGAAAGCAACTAATTGTTTGTCTGCTGTAACAGTTTCAAATGCATAATATAGTTTTGGCAGAACTTCAAGCCATTTTTCCCAAATTTCCCGAAGAGGAGCAAGTTTATCTGTCCGCCTTCTTTCTTGACGAGTTGATTTATTATCAAAACGAATAAGTCTGGAAATGGTACAAAATTGTTCAAGTGACATGGTTGCACGAAACATATTTCGGCCAGTTTCTTGATCCCATAAAATTTTAGTTGA
Organism: Araneus ventricosus; assembly: GCA_013235015.1. Lineage (NCBI taxonomy): Eukaryota > Metazoa > Arthropoda > Arachnida > Araneae > Araneidae > Araneus > Araneus ventricosus. Next base: position 666,664 of record BGPR01000363.1, read on the forward strand.
TTCTCCATGTGACTTATATATTCCAGCTAATAGCAGTAATCCTATATATGCTTGAAAGTAGTACTATGTATAATCTTCTATTCTTTTCCATATACCTTTTCCACTTCAATATTTGTAATTTTGATGATATCATTCTGGATTGTAGAATTGAATACAGTTTCAAATGCACTTTTTACATCAGTTATTCTTTATGCTGAATATCTAGTTAAGCCTGGAGAAGTTTTTATAACGTTAGCAGAAGATAGGCGCCTAGAAGTAATACCTTTTGATTTCTTTTTTTTCTTATTTTGGGGATAAGTTTAGGACTTGCTCAACTTTCACTTTTACTTTTTACACGAACTTGAAGAAATAAAATTCTCTAACATACATTTTTGATCCTTAATGTTTTCCTGTGTCCGCCATTACCGACTTCGAGTTCGTGTACCCAAAACTTGTGTTACACGTAACCCCAGGGGTATGCGCACAACAGGTTGGGAACCTCTTGTTTTGGAGAAATACCAGAAGTGAATCGTTGATCTTGAAGGAAAAATATTCTTTAACGGAAATAACTAAAATGCTGGATGATATTTATGCTCAGATATTGTGCACGAAAATACACAAAAACGAGCAATACAGAATACCTCAAGTTTTGCAGAAAATTTAAAGCATTTTTTAAATTCTTTTATTTATAACTAGCTGTTAGCGAGGAATTTGAATTATTAACTTTTTCATTCATGAATACAAATGCTTTGTTGCATTTTGTAAGTGGAAATGAAATTTTCGAAGGCTGATAATAATTGGACTACTTACAGGAGGGAGAAGATAGGTATTTTGTGTATGTATGCTAACACTTTTTTATATTCTGCGTTTTTTGTAGTGCCGCGTGCCATTGCACAGTCGCGGTGCATCAAGGTTACACATCAATAGTACCAACACAACGATTTTCAATATCAGCTTGTAAGGAGATACCCTGACAAGCCTAAAGAGTAAAGAAAGGCTATAAGAGATGAGTTTATTTATTCCTTATCCACTAATGTATCTACCGATAGATATTCTATAATACATTCCTATATTTGTGGCATATTGTCTTCATTTACCTGTCGTTCAATTTTATTAGTCGGTGCTAAAACTGTCCTTTCACACATCATCATTTCATCTCTATTCCCAATATTAGCTTAAAGTTCAGGATAAATCTTGCTTATTAGTTTCTCTAAGGTATGAACAAATTTGCAAAATCCCCCACTCAATGTAATCACATCCTTTGAATCTGTTTGAAACCGACCATTGCCAATTTCCAAAAGAGTAGCAGCTTACTGTCCTGATTCAGTGTCGTTGAACAGATAAACTTTCGTATTTATAGTGATATAAATTGTTTTGAAATCCTCCCTTTCTCCGGATTTTATACCGGGGTAAATTCTGTATAGGGATACGTTGGAGTTGGAGCTTCCATTTCTTTGTTGAAGTATTCCAGGTGTAATTTCTTGGCACCTTCACATATAGCAGACTGTTTGCAAAATTATCTCTTGTACGTAGTTCAAAATATCCGATCAGAGTAGTTTTTGTGGTGGGCCAATGTCATGTCATTGAAATTGATTCCATTAAAATAGACTCGTTCACCATTCTCTAATTGCATAGCCAGATGTGTTACAGTGGGCTGCCTTTCAAGCAACGGAAAACCTAATAGCTACCATATCGATTCGTTGTTGCTGACGTAACGGTAGAACTGATATGTAGACTTCATCGATGGTATTTACGAGCTTTGTGTTCTTGAAATGGAAAATGGCTTGATCGAGTCCTTTGTTAATATATATACAGATGTATTTTATCGCTCGTACTGAATTACAAGCTTCTACATTTATATGGGCACTAAGCAGTTTTGGCAAAATAGAATAATAAGGAACTACCCAACTATTATTGACACTAGTGTAATCGCATTGCAAAATTTGATCGTCGTAGTTTATTCTTCTGCTGGGGATGTACGTCGGCACTGAGGATATCCGTTACATTGAGAACAGTTCATTTTTTCAACTTTTCGTGGAAATTGTTTTCTACATATTTCATGTTTCATGCATAGGGAATGGGCATATGAGGACCGCAGGGACCGTGTATCATGTTTTTAACAATATCGTGTAATTGCTTATCACTGTTTGGATCAGGTACTTTGGCGCTGATAATATTATCAGTTTTATTGGGCCTCAGCTTGCCGTTTAACGAATGCAAAATTTAGACGTGTGGCAGGCCCTGCTTCTGCTATTCAGATGAATACATAAAATACAATATATATATATATATATATATATATATCCATATATTTTCACATTAGTTATAACTAACTCTTCAGTTATTATAACTAACAACTGCTTTTTAAAACTTTCAATCTAAATTCTCTTTCAACTATATCATGTGTATCCACAGATTTCTGTCGCGGCATCAATTCACCGATAATTTCTTGAATATAACTGATAAGAAAAGATACAAGTAAAAATTACTAAAAGTAAGTAGGCTGAAAACTCAGAAAATTAACATCAAGCATTCGATTTCGAAATGTGTTATTTCAGGAAAACCAGAAACCACAAATTAATTATTTATTTCTTTTCCCAGCATGATCACATGATAGAGTTTTCCTTTATATCCACGTGATGGTTGATTTTAAAAATAAATTATTGCACGTGATTGAGCTTTTATTTACGATCACCTACAGGCTGATTTCAAAAATTAATCAGTAATCTTCATGGAGGATCGCTGAGACAATGTGCCTTTCTTTGTTATTTATTTAATTGTTGTCTTGAGTAAAAAATATTGAATTTACGATGGTGTCACAAGTCCATTCCTATGTTTCTAACTATCTCTCTGCCAATTTTCTTCAAAATGGGTTTGTTAATTTAGTTGTGAAAGCGTAACAAATAGACAGTCACACTTTCGCAATTATTATATTATTAAATATACAGAAAGATGAGGTCTGAAAATATAATGCTGGTAATCATATAATTTCTGCTGCTACAACATGGTGACTAAAATATCTGAAGTAGCACAAACAGAGGCGACCCGAGAGACCGGGGAAACTGCCCCTGGCGTCAAAGTTCGGGTTGGCTCCAAAGCGCGAAGAAAAAATGTTTTAATAAACTTGAGAAATCAAATCATATATTCGTAAAATTTGTTGGACATATTACTGAAATAAGACCACTATATAATCTTAACTATGGCTAAAATTGATGAATTAAATTCTTATCATAATATTATTTAGTCATATTTGTAGAAAAAATATGCATATTTCTAAATAAAAGTTTGATTGACCTTCAGAGCAGAGAAATTAAAGAATTTAAATATTACGTTGCTTGGGTGGAGGAGGGGTGCCATATTGCTGATTTGCCCGATTATGGAATTCTCTTCGGGCTTCCTCTGAATACCAATTTTCTTGATCGTTCGCTTGAAGAGATCTGCCGCTTAAGAATCTCTGGAACAGTTCGGTAGCAATTCATCACAGATTTTTTTACTGGCAGGGGATGCGAGTTGCCTAACACGATTTAAACGCTTAGAATTATGATTTGACTCCAAGGAAGGAACCATTTCGCATTCGATATCGAACTATTCTAGCGATTTTCAAAGAGATGGATTACTCCAACCAAAACATTAACAGAACATAAATATCAAATGTAAACGACGTTGTATGCCACTTTTCATTTGATTTTTATGTCGTAGTAATTTTTCATCCTGTTTGAAAATTCTACGCATAGTATTTTAGGGGAGATACGAAACGCAAAATAAAGAGAAAGAGAAGCAGGAGAGGGTGAAAGGAAACCCCATAAGATGAGCTAGAGCGCGTTGAAGTTGAATTAGTGGCGCCCTATGTGTGGAGCCTCTCAAAGCCAATGTCTACGCAATAGCGTAGCAAAGGTAAATGTCGGCCGGATCTGAATTCTTTTCGTCCAGTCGTTATTAATGGCTGAACAAGTGTAAATGACGATCATGGTACGGTATTATTGGTTCGCTCGAAATGAAGAACGAAATTTTTACCAGAATCTCCATTGCCATTAGAAATGGCCGCCAAATTCCATGTATTTTATAAAGTTTCGCCAATCCATGCCCGCCGCTAAGAAGCGTTTGTATGTGCAAGCATGTGCGTCTGAATGGCAAGAATTTCGAGCAACTATTGTTAAGTTAGACTTCAAGAATAAGATATTGTCAAATTAACAATTATCGCCACATCGCCACCGCAAGCAAAGTCCTCATTGCCAAAAAGTGAAACGACTTTTGTAAACAATACAATGAAGCTGTCAAAATTTAAGATTAGCTGCTTAGAGTCTAAATGAATTATCACTTTTACTAGAGAATTCACAACTATTTTTTAAAATTTTCTAACCTTCAGAGGAAGGTCTGCCCTATTTGTCATATTATATACCTTAGCAGCTATTTTGCTTTTCGGTATTGGTGACTTTGTCATCCGTTTCCGATATGAAGGGATGCCAACAAGAATATTTAAACTAAATGAAATTTTTGATGTATGACCTTATGCAGTTTCAGTGACTATATAGTGATCCATAACGAAAAGTTTTGCAGAAGATTTTACTTTGTATGAATTTATTTTTATTTTGCATTTACATGTATTTCTGTTTTCTAAATCTATTTCCCTCCGTTAAACTCAAGTGTTATTACTTTTGTTTGTATGAGTTTCAAATAAAACTGTGAAAATACTTTTATTCATTCTGTAAAATATTCTCGTTTTTCAAAATCTTCTTTTAAGGTAGGGAAAGGTTTCATTAAAGTTGGTAATGCGGATCCCAATTGTAAACTGAACTTAGTGCCAGCAGACATCATTGCGAACGCTCATGTATTGGCAGCGAGGAGCGTAGGAACAAAAAGGTGACATATATTCCTTTTTCATTACAATCAATACGTTTCAATAATATATGCTGTTTTTGTATTTCTTTATTTTCTACTGCTGACTTATTAGTCCCAATGTTGTATGACTAGTAGTTATGTGAACAGAATACCTCGTTTCATGATGAACAAAGCATTCAAGAATATATTCTTTCATTGAATATTGTATACATAGAATTAATGTAAATTGTAATTATGTTACCATCAATAAATTTCCTTTCCTACTCTGTATATACAGGGTGTTCAGGAAGGTCGTTTACAAACTTTAAGGGCAAGTCAGACTCTCAGCAAATAGTCATTTTCGTAATACACCATGGGCTCGTAAATGCAAAGGAGTTTCGCCGCAGAAGGCTCTGATAATGGATGAAATAAAAGAAAAGGGTATACCAGATTAAATGTACAACACAGATTGAAAGGAATACAAATTAACAATTTCACAATTACCTCAGAAGCATGGATAACAACATGCGAAGTGTGTGTCGTTTCAAATGGTATTATCTAAGTATTCAAAAGATTTGTTGTTGATACTATCTCCTTCTTGCAATTGAAGAGCTGAGTGGAAGAACATGTTAAGTGACAATTAAGCGAATTATGAAAACGAGCTTTAAAGTTCAGAGGTAACATTTTTTTATTTTTTCACTCAATTTTTTCCGTTCCGGCACTTTTGTGACGAGAAAGCATTCAAAATTTTTATGTTTATTTACATGGTCATAGCTTTTTAAATTATAGAGAAAATTAATGATCTTTTGCACTTAACATGTTCTTCCATTCACGCGTCAAAAACTTCGTTTGTTTAGTCATGGAAGAACATGTTAAGTGCATGTTGCTTTTTGCACAACGTAATAGTGGTAGATTAAATACATGCAAATGATAATGAATTGGCAAAATTGTATTACTATAAAGCTCTATATATTTTCAACAGAAGTTGAACAACAAAAATAAGGCAAGTTGGATGTTGAAATAGCACACAAACACACAAGATGATCACAAAATAATATGTAAGTTTGGGAATAATAAAAATAAGTGCATTAATTTTTTGAAGTATTAATTCTTTGGTTGTCATAAATGTTATCATCATATTTTCACAATTTCATTTAACATGGCTTTTTTCTTTTTTGGGAAAATAGAATTCTAAAATTCATTTTTAATTCACTTACTAGTGCAATTTGAAATTTTGTACAATTGTGTGTTCTTGCTGACAATAAACTATTTAAATATTTTCAGAACTCGGTTATCAATTGATTGCTTAACATAAGTAAATTTTCGTTCCGTAATTTGAGAAAAAATATTATAATATTTAATAATACCTATAACAATAAATTTTAAATAAAAGACTAAAAAGTAGAAAGTAATAAAATAAGGAAATCTGCTTTTCAGCTCAATAATAAGAGTGTAGTTTGTAAAAATGATTTTAAAAATAAATGTATAAAATAATTTCGTTGTTGTAGTCGTTAAGTAAGGAACAGGCCGAGTTATTAATTATTTTTTATTTATTATGGGAATATACGTACATCTCGTATGAAAGTTTCAAGTCGAAAGAGAGCAGAAAATAAATGCGTCCTCTCAGATAGACGGATTAACATATAGGCACGTGATCCAAGCGAAGGGTATAATAGCTATTTTTAGTAAATTATGTAAGTGTTTTAGGGAAAATTCTGGCGCCAAGAAGACGGCGCGGCGTCTTGATTTTCTGTGGGCGCATGAAAGCGATTAAAATATTCTTTTAGTAATAAATATGCCAAAACGTGAGATTTAATATACCCCCCAGCGCGGGAAAAAACGAAACTGGAGTTTAAGAAAAGTGATTTTGGAATACATTAATATTGTACTAAGATTTTAACATATATAATATTAGAATTTAAAGTAAAACTAAGTCAGATTATTGCATGTATGTATTTTATGATATTATTTCTTAACTGGATTTACTTTCACAAAAATATTTCGCTTTCCACGAATTTCCCTATTCAATAGATTTTGTACTGAAGAGTTTAGTGGTACCTGTGAATCTTTCTTCAAAGCAGTCTTATCACTGTCTTGGGAGCATCGAAATGTATGTCTTGGGAACATGGAAATGAATGTGGTATTTAAGGTTTTAATCAAACAAACATCGTTTTTAATATTGTTATTAACATGCTTGAAACATTTCAAGTTAAATAAAAATGTGTAAAAAAAGCAAAAACACAAATAACTAAACAAACCAAATTAGTGATCAATGGAAAATTTTTAAAGTAAAAAAAATAGTTAGTCTCCTGGTACAAATTCATAAGAATAAATTTCGTTAACTGAAATAAACCATTATTCAAAAAAAAATCACGAATTTCAAAAAGTTCTTTTATTTGCCGTTAATTGCACTTTCCTTTGTCATGCAATGCAGTTCAACTTGATGTATAACTCGCAATGAAGCCCACATAGAAAAATTGTAAAGAATTATTGTAAAAACTTCTTTTAAAAGCAAACGATTTCTATTTTCGAATTGTCTTCTCAATATTTTCGTCTGCATTAATACTATTTCCCGCGTAGAAAACGATTCTGTTTCAATAGAAGCAGATGTTATTTTACGCAAATTTAACACATTTCTCATGGAAGAAGATGTTAAGTGCCCTTAACATGTTCTTCCATGAGGAAAAAGCAAGAGACTATGCACTTAACATGTTCATCCACTGAAAACTTCTTTATTTTTTTACTTTGCAGATTTAATGAACGTCCTTTATTTAAATTAGACTTCAACGTGTTCTTTTGCCCAATTATTTCAATTTTTTCAAATTTGTCACTTAACATGTTCATCCACTCAGCTCTTCAATTATCCTAACTGTCATGCCGCATATGACTTGTAACGTTATTATTCATGCAACTGAGTTGTTCCATTATTGTAAATTTGTATTCTACTCAATCTGTGTTGCAAAATTCATCTGGTGTATCCTTCTCTTTTACTTCATTCATTGACAAAGAGCCCTCTATAGCGTCATCATTTTATGTTTCCGACCCCATTCTCTTTGCAAAATTGATTTTCTTCTGTATGCCCGACCTGCTCTTTAAGTTTGTGAACAACTTTTCTGAAGACCCTGCATTCTTCTCTGAGTATCTAATATCAATAACCCAACAGAAGGCTAAATCATTCGAGGGGAAGAGGGAGAAGAAGGTTGAGCATGCGAAAGTTAAGTTCGGGATAACTGGTTTTAAATTAATTTCATTTGCTTATTTAATCATTTCAAGACTCATTGTAAAGTGTTTATTTATAAATCTGGTTCTTCTCAGTTTACTTCTTTTTTCTTCCTTTTGTCTTATTTGATACATTTTATTAACAAATGCACAGTAAAAATGATATATTTTGCCATTTAGATGTGCGTCTCCGTTGGTAGTAAACTGCAAAGCTACAGAGAATCTTCATGTTAAGGTTTGCTAATATATCGAAACCATGAACCAATTGTTTCACGAATTTCCATTTCCAAAGTCATTTGAGCATCAGACCAATTCTATCATAGTGCCTGAAAAATATCTTTACTTTATAATCGCAGCTTATTATCACTATCTTCCTGCAATTGTTTTGGATGGGATGTTAAGAATTTTAAGGAAGAAACCCTGGTAAGAGGCATTCTTAAATTTAAATCTCTTATTTCGATGCTATAGCATATAATTTGATGGTTCTTGATAACAAATTTAACATGGAATTAAAACTTTGCTGCAGTGACCCTTCATTGGGAACATGAAGTGGTGTTTAAGAAGTCATTCAATAACGAAAAATCCAGATTATTAGCTGTATCTCCCCTATTTATGTTTTTTTCCTTACGCAGAAATATCCACATATGAACTCTCATCCTTCTCTGTGAAAATATATTGATAAAGTATAGTTCTGTACTCTTCAGCGAGAATGGAACACAAAGCAGGTATTGTGCATAGCACCCGTGAAACCACACATACTGCCTTCGTGTCCAAACTGTTTTCTCCCTCGAAATAGCGGTGACCGCAGTAGTTCACAGCATAACCATGCGTACAATTCTCCCAAACAGACCGAGGTGGCCTAGTGGTAAGTTTTCGTCTTCGGTTCCTGAGGGTTGCTGGTCCGAAACCCGATTCCATTGAAAATCCGCTGATGTGGGACTCCTGCACGTTAAATCATAGGTAGGGGTCCAAATGTCCTCCAGCTGGTGTGGTGCGGAATTTTGAGGAGGGGCGCCAGCTCAGGCGTCGTCCTCGTGATCTGACCGCGGATCAAAATTATGATGTCAGAACGAAATGAGCCATCGCGTTCCATGGAAACAGGACGTTAATAGATCTAAACGAAACTAAGTTCAATGCTTCCAAGTCTGATATCTATCTGCATTAAAAGAAATGTCACCAAGCTCTGCGCAATACCCACTGAGTTAAGCGATCTGAACCCTTGAAGCACTATAGACACCTTCTTAAAATCCATGCTATTATAAAAGTGTTGGTCTATTTTATGACCACAGATCCCCCTCCCCCAAGAAACAAAATACCCGAGGCTTCTCCGTTTGTCCAAAAAACATTGCCTTTGCGCCACTTTGTATCATTTCAACAATGAGATAAATTGGCATTCTGTCACTCAGATCGTGGAATCAACACAAGAAATATTCGTTGTTCTAAGGAATAAACCTATTTTACGCAGATATTCTGCAATTTCTGAACGGCATACGCTACGTTTACATAGAAACGACGCTCAATGGGACTACGGTTCCTGAAATTTCTGGCAACGTTGTTTTCGCCATTGGCGTCTACTTTGAAAGCATAGAATTGCGGTTATTTCAAGCTTCAGCACCACCTGCTGTCGTATTTTGTGAGTCAACTTTAAATGAGGTGAATGAAATTTTACTTTTTTCTCAAGAATAATGCAGCAAACGGTTCTGTCGCCCGACGTCCGTTTCTTATTCATTTTTGAAATGATCCATACATTTTTGTCAAACTTGAAATCCAGCAAACACTAATAACAATAATAGGGTAATAGGTGCTCACTAAGAAAGGGGTTTTCAAGATTTTAATGATATCCTTAATTAATTAAAAATTAATGGAAATTTAATGTTTTCCTCAATAATCACGTGCTCATTATGGCTGGAAAAGCATTTTTATACAACTTTAAAATTTTTGGGGCTGATCTTTGTTCGGATTCCGGGAAATTCGGATTAGCAGGAAAATTCGATAAAATATTCTTGACATACGAAATGCAGCATAGTATTGACTTCGGGTACTCTATGAAAGAGTAAGGGAAGATCATCAAGAAGTTAGAGTCGCTTATGTCAATAGAAGATAACCAATTTTGTTTCTACTAATTAAGGTGCTGCTTTCATTCTTAAGAACCAACTCATATGCTTCTTTTAACTTAGGAATAAACATTAGCTTTGTTTCTGATTCTGAATTGTTTTTTTTCCATCGTGTTTAATAACCACATTTTTCAGAAAATCAAAAGAAAGATGTTCGGATTATCCGAAATTTTGGTCGTCGGATTTCCGAGGTCCTACTCTCTATATAATAATAAGTTATACTAATATATAAGTTATAAAGCAACAAATAAATTCAGAGGAATCAAAAATTAAATAGAGAATGCTATTTTCGCATTCACACAAAAGCTGCGTCAACAAAAAAGGAAATACATCTATACGAATATAAAACGAAAAGGCAACAAAAAGAAGACAAAAAACGTGAAAAATGTCATGAAGAGCCACTCGTCGGGAGGGGAGGCCCGCTTATGAGATTACATAGTGCTATTTTCTGCTAAACGACATTCGGAAAACTGTAAAAATTAGTAGATATCCTCCCCCCCAAAAAAGCACCAAAAGTGAAAAATGGAAATAAATCTGGATTAAAAAATATATACAAAGAAATCGATTTTAAAAAAATCGAAAGCAAACAATCCGAATTCATAAGACATAGATTAAAATATAAAATGAGACACAGAAAAATTCACAAAAAGATAAAAGAGAAAAGAAAACGAAAAAAAGGCTTACCACAGCTGGAATCCACACAAGATTGACTAAAGTCGCACGAGGAAATGCGGGAGAAGGGGAGAAAATTGCAGTCAAACCAGTTTTTGGCATTGCAGTTCAAAAGAAGAAAAAGAGAAAAAGACCTTGCAGGTATCACAAAATTCATTGCTTGAGATAACGTCGCACAAAGTTTTTTGGAATACCATTATTTAATAGTTGATGAAACAAAAGCTTTGATTGTCTCGATTTTGTA
>BGPR01000363.1:687709-708440 GCA_013235015.1 Araneus ventricosus
AAACTTCAAAACTACTACTTCAAAACAAAAAGTTAAATATTGTATAAAAATTTGCAAATATGTGTGCGAAACAAATGGATGTGTGTCTCATGTTAAAAATGAAAACAATTATAATAGAATGGTATGGGGAGTATGTTACAAAACAGAATTCCATAATTTTTTCAAAAAGTTCGTTCAAAACCCTTTTTTACTATTCTGTATGTAAGAATAATTTAACCACTAGTTTGTTAAAGGCATTTACAGCAAATTTTTAACTTTAATTGTTTACATGGAAACAAAACTAATTGTTAAAAAAATCTGTTTGAGCGATGTCCTTCATTATGTTGCAGAAATTTTTCGTTAATTAAATAATTTATTTTGCAGGTTTCAGGAGATGAAAGGCTTCATTATGCAATCCAGGGAACTACTAGTGTGTTAAAAAAATAATACTAACTTATATGTTTACTAGTCAGGAATGGTTGTTTATGAAAACCTATCTGATTAGAAATAGAAATGTTATATTTAATTGTAAGTGAGAATTTTATGTGTGATATATTTATATGAATTTTACCAAAATATAACTGTAGGTATTTATACAGAAGCATCAGTTTTATTTATAAATAATTGAAGATTGTGCTTTTGGAAAAGAGTCTAAAATGCACATTTGCCATGTAATAAAAATGAAAAAGAAAAAAAATGAGCTTTTATCATTGGAAAATTTGTTTTTGCATGAGTCTAGCAGAAAGAAAAATACACAGGAAATGGCTATCTTTTATAATTTATTTGATTACCAAATGAGTTTTTTTTTTGGGGGGGGGGGAACACTTTTGTGTGTTTATTTGCGATTTTGTACATTGTAAATAACTGAATTTGTTTTCGGAGGAGTGCAACTGAAATTTGTATAACAGGTAGGAATATTTCTATGTAGAAAATTGCACCTTATTGGTTCACAAATAGTGGAATGTTAATTAATTTTAGTTAGAATTTTACAAAAATGGAAAATTGTATGCAAATATTAGGAATCAGTTTTTTTATGTGTGCGATGTATTTAAATAAACAATATTGTAAGTTTTTCATTTTTTTAAAGGTAATTTTCTAATGATTTGTGCAATTGAGTATAAATATAGTAGTTAAAAATTCAGACACTTTGTTAATTTTAGGTATAAAATTTGCAGACAAATATGTAATATTTTTTGCTTAAGGTGTGTAATCAAGAGAAGTTTTAAGTAACATCTTTTTTACTTATTTATGTTTTACCAGTATTTAAAACTGCCTTTACACCAATAACATTTATACACTCTAGTTGGTTACATTTTGCTTCCACGTAAATATAGTATAATTTTAAATTTAATTGTAACACATTTAAGTATATTCTTTCTCTTCAAATTTATTTTAAGCTTTTAACCCATGTGCAGTTCTGATTTCTCAATTGGGTACTCATTATAATAAGTTTTTATTCTGTAATTTATCATCAGTTCGATTCTTTTTCAGTAAGCTTTTTTCAGATTTTTCATCTTGGTTGTTATTGTAGGAAGTGTACTACAGTGAATTTATGTAAAAATGTATTTTTATGTTGTAATAAAAGTATAGAAATACTGTGTTGCTGTTATTTGTTACTTGAGTTATTATCTATAAATTAGTATCTTATGTGCAGTATTATTTGTAATAATAAATGGAATAAAAAAACTTATATTTATTTATAAAAGCATAAGTTTTTGATTAGAGCAATTAATTTCTTATGATTTGTTAAAGAATAAAGATTTGAAGTAATATTTTGGCAGTTTCTCTTGTTTAAATCTTTGCAAAAATATATATTATTAGGTACGTATAATTATACTATTTTTACATTTATGCTCAAACATCTTATTCTGGTACTCATGCAAAGAGCACTAATTAGTTATTGAAGTTTTGAGCAAAGCATTATAACCTTTACTGTTAATATAACTTAACTTGTGTTGCAAAGAGTAATATGTTACAAAGAGTAAATGTTTCTTAGAATTCTTATGCAGTTTTAGAAACAAAGTATTTTGTTAAAATTTTCAGTATTCTTTTACATATAAAAAATGTAATATACTGTTTCAATAGATTTTTTAGGATATTCATTCCATTTTTTAAAAATTAAATTTCATAAAAATATTTTTTTTCATTTTAAATAACTGGTAAAAGTGTTTTTAATGTATATTGTACACATACAGTGATTATGAGTTGGGAGAAAGCCAGGAAACTAATATAATTAGTAGCCTTTAATCGGTGAAATTTTTTCACAGTTTCTGTAGCCACCTCCCCTGTATTATATATTTTAAGCTGACTCGGTCTGTCAAGACTTTACTAGTCAGTGCAAACTCAAAAGCCTTATGATTAATATTTTCTAAAAATTATAATTTGTAAAAGAATAAGTAAAAATTCATGCAAATAACTGGTGTGCTTTAGATGTTCTTAAAGGATAAATGGAAAATAAAGCTGCAATATTAGAGAATATGGTGAAAAATATGTATTTAGAGAAATGCAGATTTAGATAATGCAGTTAAATCTTCAAAAAAAAAACAGATATTGGTCAAGTTTAATGATTTTGTGAAAATTCCTAAATAACTGCAAATTGAATTGAAGACAAAATGCAAATTCTTAAAAAATCTACAGGATATTTAACCCTCTGACTTCCACAACGGCTTTACCGGCCCGTCATGCAAACTGCCAGACAAACGGCCAAGCGGCCGAATTGTCGCATACTTGTTTCCTTCCCCTTTTCAAAAGGGTCATTAAACGGTGCGGAGCAATCTTATCTTGTTAACAATGGTTGTTTCCCCTCACACTGTCACTTTTGATTGATGTCTCCAGTGAGTGTTCGAGGGCAGATGCTTAATTTACGTTACTCTTTCTGCTTGCTAACTGCTCAAATGCCTGAATATTGGAAAGTTTTATATCAGGAATAAATTAACAAAATATCGTTTGCTGATATTGATGAATTCTATTTAGTTTTAAGGAATTTCAGAGTGGAAATTTTTTTAATGTATACTATTATAAAACCAATATCGGAAAGTATGTAAACAAAATGTGCTGATTTTTTTAAAAAATAAAAATTGCGTTTGTAGTATTTCTTTTTCCAAACAGTATTTTAATGTATTAATTATGAATACAATGACTTAAATATTCGTACTTTAAAATGTCTTACTGATAAAATATAAAATCCATTCATTTTTTTAGTAAATTGTGTTAGTAACAATATAAAGTATTTTCCATAGCTACATCTTTTTCCTACCAATACGTTAAACCGTCTTAATTATAAATGGAATGAATTAAATATTCGTACTTCAAAAAAATATTACAGATCTTTTGAATATTGGCAGATATTATGTATTCAGAGTGCTGTTTAAGACAGAAAATGTAATTTTTAAAACAATAATGAAATTAAAAGTTCCCATCGATTAGAAAACCCAGGGTTCAATTGTTACATTCATAAAAATTCCACATTTTTCCTTTCTTCGTAGCATTTACATTTTGTGTTTAATAACAATTGTGTGATTTCAAAAGGTATTTGGACGGAAAAGGACAGGTTTTGACTTCGTTACTTTTAGCAGTATACCAACAATATTTATAAATAGTTTCACCTAAAAAAAGAATATCATGCCCAAGTAAATATTCTCTGTCCAATGCCGCCTCTTTTGTTCTGCTTTGTAATTTTAAATTCTGAAATTTTCAGATTTAAATTTTGATTCATTTACTCTGAAAATAATTTTGCTTTTTATACGTTCATCTTAATGATAGTTCCCAACTTTTGAACTTTTTTTTCTCTTTTAGATACTAATAAATAAATCTGAGCAATTTCTCTGGAAATAAATTTCTTTATAATTAAATAAATCAAAATTATTTTAGGTTTTAATAAATTTAATATATTACGTGCTTACAGTGAATTATCTAGATGAGTACATTCTTGAAATAAAAGAAATTAAAACTCTTAAATGATCAAATTTTTCTGACGCAGAAATAATTTTAAAATGGTACCTTCATGCTCATTAAAATCTAATATCATGTTTTCGCATCAAATTTGTCTTTTACTGTTATAATCATATACAGCGGAAAACAATAAAGCTTTTAGAAAATATTTTACTGAAAATATATAGTTTTATCACAATTTGTGAACGACCCCTATACAGTCAGCAAGGGTTTGGATACGATAAAAGAACCCCCCAAGACGCAAATGACCTCTTTCTTACAAGAAGGGGGAGGAAAATGTTTACCTACTTTCATTTCTGTCCTCGGCCGTTCTGGGTTTTAAAAGAAGTAGATTTCAAAGTACTGTGGCATTCAGAGGGTTAAAGAAAAAATAAAAAGAATTTTTTGCATATTTTATTAAATTAAATTGAAGAAAAAATGCAGTTTTTTTCTGTATTCAAAAATTCTGCAGAATATTTCGAGGAAAACATAATAAGAAATTTTTTTGCAGATTACATTGAAGAAAAAATACAGTTTTTTTGCTGTCTTACAAAAATCTGCTGAATATTTAGAGAAAAATATAATAAAAAAATTTATGCCTATTAAATTGAAGAAAAAATGCAGATTTCTTCTGCCTTCAAAAAATCTGAAGAAAATTTAAGAGAAAAATATAAGAAAATTTTCTGCAGATTAAATTGAAGAAACACTGCAGAATTTTTGTCTTCAAAAAATCTGCAGAAAACTTTAAGAAAACCTCAAAAAAAATCCTGCAGATTTTTTTAGCTGGGTTATTAAAAAATTATTTATTATAAACCGTGCTATATAGTTTACAATTGTTTCAATTATAGAAATTTGTTATACTGTGCAGAATAATGCAGGTATTAAAAGAAGCGCCCCCCCCCCCCAAATTGTTTCTTACTAGTTTTTAAAATAGCAGAAGTGATGAAACTAGGGTAAAAGACCGTTTATGTTGGTTAAAAAGATTTATAAGGATAAAATAATAAGCGGCATATTACTACCTCAAGGGGAATAATTATTCATAATGCTCTTTATAAGGTACTAAATCACTGGTCACAATATTGCTTTAAAAAATGTTTTCCTTTAAACGCCCAGAAATGTTGAATAATTAATTGATCAATATTAAAAGCATTTAAAAAAAGCGTTTTTTTAAATTCTCTGAATAAGTTTACAAACTGATAAAAAAGAAGCGAAATCAATAAAAACATTTCCAAAAAAGAGCGTTTTTCTTTTCAACGCTCTAAATAAAGTTACAAATTAATAAAAAAGGATCGAAATGAGTAATGAAAACTTTAAGAAAAAAGAGCGTTTTTTCTCAAACGCTCCCTTTAACATTAAAAATTGATCAACAAAGAGCGAAATCATTGCTTAAAATATTGCTCAAAAAGGAGCATTTCTTTTAACACGCTCCTTTTAATATTAAAAACTAATGGAAAAGGAGCGAAATCGTTCAATACAAAAAGGAGCGAAATTCGCTCCGAATATTTCGCTCCGCGGAAGGATTCTAAAATGCTCCAAAAGGACGATGCACTTTCAAGTACGGAAAGGAGCGAAAATTCGCTCGTTTGGTTTAAGCGTGTAAGCAAACATGAAATTAATTGGCATATCTCAAAGCATTTTCAATAAATGTATCAATATATGATCTCGGTTTTTTTTGCGACATATCAGTTCCCATGGATGATAGACATTTGATTGTTGGAATTCGAATTCTAGGTTGTCTTTTTTCATAGTGTAATAGTCTGTAATGAAACTATCTTTCGTATTTCAATTGTATGATTATTGATGAGGTATTTTAATTTTTAGTCTAATATTTGTATTAATATTATAATAGATTAATAGACACATTAACCTTAAGATAAAGAAATTGCTTTCTTTGGACATTAATTCCTTCGCAGAATTTAAATTTTCTCTTTAGTTAACATGAAAGAGCTTTCAGGCTGGCCTTCTTAAACTGCGGTATTCAAAAAATATTTCCGCACATAATGCAACGTCTGAAGCAATCAAACGAGACGAAGACAAGAAAAATCAAGCCTAAAGCTTTATCACGCCACAATGCTTTCGGAACAGAGGTTAGAATATCCTTTGAATTTTATTATTATTGCTATTCATCGAGAAATATTGTTTCGTTTTAGGATATACTCTCTGTATCGTTACTTTGATAAAGTGATGAGTTCAGTGAACTTCTTCCAGTTCCACACCTTTGAATTTGAGAGGAATAATTTGGAATACCTCGACAAATTGATCCACCCTGAAGACAGGAAGGTGAGTGAACGAAAGTCATTCTTGAAACATCGCTCCTTTGCTATACAATGAAATCTCTGTACAGCAGTCACCTTCCGCTCCCATGAAAATTGGACGCTGTGTCAGGTTAAATGTTTGAAAATACAAGATGCTTATTTAAACAATACGTAATTCGTTATTTCTGATGCAGCAAATTTTATGAATAATTTAAAGTAAAAGCAGTAAAGTCTTTGGAAAACGACACATTTTGCATTTACTATTTATTATCTTATGGCTATTTTAACATCTGTCGGCTTTTTCGAAGATTGACTTATTTCAGTTTGGATTTTTAATTGCAAAAAAGTTCCTAGTCGTTTCGTCGGTATTTGTTGTGGAATGGTCAATAATATGATCTAATATTCCTAAAGTCTGTGGAGTTGTAAATTTTATTTGCTGGTGGTCGCAACCCATATCAGAAGTTTCTTTGCTAAAGTACGAATGAACTCTGAAATGTTCAACCCCGGCAGAAGCCAAAATTTAATTTTCGCTTCTTATTTGGCAAGTAATGATTCATTCTGATTTCCGGTGTTGTTTCTGAGGTATAATTTTTTTTAGTTTCTTGTTTCCTCCCTTTTCACTTAATTTAAAGTCCAAAGATAGGGAAACAAACGAAATGTTCTTCATTAAGGTTGAACGGGCGACCACCCTAGCCGCTCAGAGGGATTTGAGTTGCCATCAAAAGAGTTTATTGTGGCATTATGCCAATGGGCCACAAATTCGGTACCAATCAAAAGTGGATGTTGAGAGTGGTGACTCTTTTCAACGGTTATCGCTTAGAAATGTTTTACTGTATTGATGCAATTCTAAGGCCAATTAGCATGGTGTATGTCCTATCCAGGGTCGATCTTTAGCCGACTGAAATTATTACTCCTAATTGGGATCCGAGCTTAAAGAGCCTCGAGCGAGAATACTATTTACTCTCTTCTAAGGTCAGTGGCGTAAAAGGGGGGCGCATGGTTAAACACCCTTTTGCAACCATTGCCAGAGAATGCAGAATCAAGGTTAAGAACTTTAAATAGTTATCAGTTATTAATTACTTTCTCTCATACGAATTAAACAATGAGGAAGCATTTTAAACGTCAAGAAATTCCACTTCCTAGTTCGTCACAAATCTATACGTGTTGAATCTCGGTGAGCCTGAAAAAACCATTTTTGGAATTTTGTCTGTCTGTGAACTTCATAACAGAGAAATTAGACGGATGAAATTTGTTACTTTGTCATAACACCAGAACTCCAGACTCCTATCAAACTTAGTCGTTTTTGAATGTCTTAAATGATCTACAGTTCTATCACGGAAGTTTCTAAATTGTTTAAAACTATGTTTCAGGATCTGACTTTAGATTTCAGAGACGCAACTATTCTTGGAATGGCATTGTCGCTTCCAGAAGGGTCCCCCTTCTACGACTGGAAGATAGATAAGAATTCTCAATGGGAAAGGCAGAGGATCACGCATAGGTAAGTAATTCCAGATATCCTTTAATGTTCTTGTTCACGTGAATACATTATTATTTGCAAGTAATACGTAAATTTCACGGAGAAAAGAAGCACCGAGAAGTTTGCAGCGTATCTGAATTACAAAATGATTTTAACTTTAACTCTTACAAGTCCAAAAAAAATTATAATTTGAGAGAAAAATGTGAAAATTTGAACAATAAATAAAAGCATTTTTACTTTTCCCTATACGAAGAAAATATAAATTTATATAAGAAGTAAAAGTGCAAAAATCTTCAAAACAGTCGACATCATGATTAACCCCTTAACTGGTTTGTTTCCCAAACTGTTTAATTAGATAACACTTTCTATTTTGTAACGTTGTCATTTTAATTCAATTGAGAACCTAAAGAGCAGTTTAAATGCGCAGAGTTTACACGTAATTTTTGTATCGAATTATAAAGTCTGTGGATGACTTTGTTTGAGATTAAAATTACGATAATTCGATGCAAGTACGGAGTACGGGCAAACCAGTTGAGGGGTTAAGAATACCTTACGTTTCAAACATCTGTGAGGCGAGTCTGAAAAAATAACATTTCTGATACTATGTCTGCTTGTCTCTCTGTGAACGCTATAACTCAAATTTGATTGAACTAGGCGAATGAAATTAGATATGTGGTGTTTGCACCGACATTTTAAATTTCTATGATATTTTGGGCAAAATTCGTCAAAGGAAAGTTTGTTTGTTTGTCCGCTCACGTGCATGTGTTCAGCATAACTCCGAAAATGCACTAAAATTCATTGACAAAATTTGGTATATTTTTCCATTTCCTGAATCGTAGATATGCATCAGATTTTGGACCAAGTCCTTTAAAAAGTTGATTATTAATCCCTCTGTCAATTTGTGAGTATATGAAGGCGATAACTCAATAAAGTAAAAGGTTGAAGAGACGAATTTTTGTAAGTAGTCTTTACACCAAAAGTGTTGATCTGTGATAAAGTTTGGACCAAATCTATGTCTTTCTAACTATGTAGTGTCAGCGCGATAACTCAAAACTCAACGAGATAAATAAATGAAATTTGATATGTGGTTTTAAAATTAAAATAGTGTCTCTGTATAAAAATTTGGAATCATTCCACCCAAGAGTAAAGGTACAAAATGTATACTTGATTCTGTTCACTAAACGACGAAGCTAAGCACAAAATGTGCCGTATAGTGGAGGAATTCGAGAAAGTCGCCATTTTTCTCATCTGACTTTTGTCCAAAACTGTGGCATGCGGTGGTTCTAGAATCTAGTGAAACAGAAAACTTTAAGAATATTTCTGTCTTTGCCAAAATGTGGGCCATTCAAACAATATACGCTCCAATTTAACTCATTGCCATAGCAAGTCACTGGTATTTTTCATAGCAATTTTTCATTACGAATATATGCTTTAGATTCTAAAAGATAGTAGAGGAAGATCTGGTGTCAATTTACCACTAGACTACTAGCTTTACGAGCCTTAATTTTCTGAAATAGCGCGTGAGGAAATTGGTCTTTTTAAAATATTAGATCAAAAAAGAAAATCTAAACACAAGAAAAAAATAAGAAAAGCGCAGTTCTGATCCGCGTAGTAGATTTTTCGTGAAAACGTCGTTAAAAAATAATAAAACACTTGTTTCGTATTAATACGAATCAATTGTTTTATGATTTTATCCCGACGTTTTCACGAAAAATCTACGGCCCGAATTGTGCCTTACCTATGTTTTATTTTGACTATCTTTTGATGGCTCCATCTGTTGACATTATATAGAACTACATTTCGCGTATGCTCAGTAAAACATTATTTACTACAAATGTTCATATTTCCTGTAATATTTAAATTTTTGAATTCAAATTTTAATACAATTTTCTTTTACTATTGTCAAGTATTCTGCAAGTTTCATACAATTCGAAAGAAAAATCTGCATGTTATAATCAAAAAGCTTGCAGAGTTTGAAATTTTCAAATTATTATCGATTTTTACTTATATTCTGATAAATATTTTTATTGTCTATCTTTGTGTCTCAGTAATACTCCTCATGGTCTTTAAAATAAAAAGAGAATCAACCTCTTACTAAACGCGTTTCTGCCCTGAAATTATAAATAACCATACATAAAGCAAATTCATAACAATAACGCGCATCCGTCTACACTGGCACGATGACGTCACAGGCAAAACAAATACTATGCTACAAACTCTTACAGATATGATCTATCCGTTGTGGGGTCAATAATTTTTTTCGCAATATTAGTCTCGTAGTTATTAGCGATTCAAATCTGATGGTATTTTGTCACACAAGAAAGTTCGGACGTCTATAACTGTAACGAGCGGAAAGACATTTTCACGACAATAATACGAAAAAGATGCACTAAAATAAAATGGCAGATACAACTCTGTTGCCGCTCGATGGTCAAGGAGTCTTACAGGACGCAACCATTCTCGTAGAAGTGTAGTGAATTGTGAAATGTTTCACTTAGTAATTTTCCTCGTTCTTTGAGCGTAAATGTGCATGCTCCACCAGTTTCGGAAAATCACGGCGATTGTCACGTGATCACTGTGAACAAGAATATTAAGAGCATGGACTCAACGGAACCTGAGCCAGGTTGTGAGAAGAAGCATGAATCACTTGCACTTCAAACACGCATTTTTTTACTTCGCACCCATGATCGGATGGAAAGCTAGAAATGCAAAACCGCTCCAAAAACCGACGTGATACATATGAGCGGGAAAGAATATTTCGTAAACAGCATGAAACTCAATGCAGACAACAGTGAGGTTACAAGCTGCCGTTCAGAAACACGAATCACTTTCCTACTTTAAATATATATTTTTTTCATATTACACCCACGATCTATGGGAAAACCAGAAATACTGTACTGAAGAGCGGCTCTATAAGAAACCTTTTATAGCGATAAAGAAAACGCAATCGTACTTCTGAGAATTTTCGAGAGGAAAAAAATCGGAACACACGACTGCACTGCGTCTGACAAACCAAACTGCTTCACTTGATTTGGTTGAATGCACTCCGCTGATTCAAAATGACAGGTCCTTTCTTAACCCTCCGCGTACGGCTCAGTTTTTATACTTTCCGGTCCTGAAATACTGAGTGATTTTTTTATATTTTCTTTATCTACATGTGTTACTATTCACATCTTCATCAGTTGTTTTAAAATAATACAAGAATTTTAATAGCTTTTACGTTTTAAAAAAATATATATAATACTGCGCCCGCTATTTCAGCGGGCAGGGTTTATAAGTGAAAAAATTCATGCGATATTTTTATTTTTAGATGAATATAATTTTTAAATATTTTGTCTCGAAAAATGTTACAGAAATTTTGTAATAAAACAGAAAAAATAAAAGAAAGCGGTCAGTTTTACTTTCCGATGAGTCTTCACTACCATCATCATTGCCCAGATTTATGGAATACTCCGAATACAATTCACTATCTTCATAATCAAGATATTTTCGTTTGTTATTCCCACATATAACTCCTCTGACGCTCGGCAAATCCATATCTTTCATAAATGATTATCCCGCGAAAGAAAAACAAAAAGCATGCAAACTCACAAATACGCGGGAAAAAAATCAAGCAAGAAAAAAGAAATTCCTGGAACCTCTACTGCCATCTAGTAGCGAAAATAAGCATCAAATGATGTTTTTTTAACCTACACGGAGAAATAGCGGGATCAGTATTGAAACAAGGGGAAAAGATTCTTCGCACACGGTTTTCACGTGACCCATAGACGGGGACGAAACTAATACTCCGCTCAAATCGCCGGAGCCATACACGGAGTGTTTCTTATAAAGCTCCAATGTAGCTTTGAAATGACATCATTAGTCATTAGAGCCCATAATTTTTACCGATACAGAAGATATAATAGATTACGAACGTGATGAAACTGTTGAAGACATACGAAAACACTCATACGAAAAAACAGTCGACTAACGAAACAAATCAGATATCAAACCCTGTAGTTAAAAACTTAAGTAAAAAAAACATAGTGGAAAGAAAAAAAATGACATTTACCCAATATTATAAGATAATTATATATTATAAGATTTTAAACATTCACATTCGCTTGCTAACGATGTTGTGATTCATTTTTATGTTTGCTCCATAAATTATTAAAACTGTTGCTTTAAACATATATTGTGTATTTTAATATCCTTACATTTTTATTCGTGCATAGTAACAATATCAGAGAGGATCCTCATTTAGTGTTCGATATTCATTTTTAGTTCTTCTGCGCTTATGCAATATTTTGAACTGAAATATGATGAGATTTTAGCCTACACCATAAAGTTTGGTTCAGTATGGCTAAAATCATATTTTTCGCCATAAAACCCCCAAAACTAACTCACCCCAACTTTTTAGAAATCCGAAACTTCAACTTCCTCTCTCATCGCTCTTCTTGGCGACTTCTAAGGCTTTTTTGGCGGTTACATTTTTAACCAAACGATTTAGATAATCACTGGCCGTTAAACTTTTAAGCAAAAGATTATCTAATTACAGTCGTTCCATTTAGTAGCTTTGTGTGCTAAAGAAAGAACTGGTCCGAACGTGGTACTTGATATATGTTGTGATTTTGAGGTGGCAGGCCGCGCAATTTGGATGAATGAATTGGCGGAACTTTATAAAAACTTATTTATTCTGCATTTAGAAAGCACATTCATAATACTTTAGCTGATTTATACGTATTTACAACATGACATAGTTAATATTTGATACATCGCCATATTGATAGCTCGATAGATTCGATAATAATAATGTTAATGTTGCCAGTTCTGAATTGTTAATAAAAGAAAGATTAAAGTTAGTCTAGATGTTCAATTCAGTTCTTATAGGAAGAATATAATAATTAACCCCCACTTAACAAGTTAAGTGCTAAATAAAGAGAGTCAAATTTAAGACAGATCATAATCTTATAGATATGCTGGTGGACGTCTAAATCTTGCAGATCTCCGGATAAGAGGTGAAGACCTCTGCTGTTGGTCGTAATCTCCTAAATCTCGATCTGTAGTTAGCCTGCTTCTTTGAGTAATAGGAGGATTGATAAATGGACGTTATGCACAGTTTGGTTTCGAGAGTATAGAAAAACAGCTGTAGCGGGATAAACAAAGTGAACGCCTATTCTTTACTATGTATAATCGGCATGTAAATTGGCGACTGAAATATCAATTTAAATTTTTACCTTCGATTTTTTAGCGAAGTATTTCTTCAGAAAATTTTATTGATAAAACTGATTTATCTATCATAGTCGATTAAGGACGATTTTTTGTAATCTTTATCGCTACAGAAATAAGACGGTTGTTCGTGCAACGATGCTTTCTTGTGTTTTGTCACAACTTGAAATAAGTGAATTTTTGCTTTGTATGTAAATAGTTTCTTTTGCTTTTTAAAAAAATTTATTTCTTCTGTGTTGATCATATGATTTTTTGTAACATTTGGTATAGATACTTTTTATGTAAAATGTAAAATTCACTTATAATATATACTGTATTATAGAAAATTAAAATTTTTCCTTAATAGTATATATTTCTGACAGTTTTCTTTATTTTATGATTATTGCCTATAAAAGCAGGTTTTTTGGATAAAAATAATAGAATATTAGTTTTTATACATAAAAATCGCAGGCCCTCTATTATTAACTTAATTTGTTGTGGACTGAAATTTTATTAATTTTTTTTTCTTCATTCTTTTAACGAAGTTTTTCGGCAGAAAAGTTTACTGCTATAAATTATTTCTCTAGTGTCGTTGATTTAGGACTGTTTGTTGTGATCTTCATCCCTTCAGAAATACGATGTGCTTCTCGCGACGAAGCTTTCTTTTATATTTGTAACTCTCAATACATAATCTTTATCTCTGAAAGTTTTTTAAAAATATATTTGTCTTTCAATATATTCCACATTAACTGAATATCTGATTATGCCTATTTGTCATTATTTCTGAAAAAAATGGCTATTTTAGTTTGCTATGCATTCTATTCGAACTCCGGTCAGCTGTTTTCGGCGTCCCGCCGTCACGTGAATATGACTACACGTGCATCAGGTCCATTGATAATAATCAGGATTGTAATCTTCACTAAAGGAAGGTTTCGAATTTGAAGTTGGAGCATTGGATTTTACTTCTTCCTTTTGAATTGCAGATTTCTGCATTTCATGATCGGAAGAAAGAAAAAATGGTGCAATACTTCGTTCCGGTGTGGACGGTTCGAATTGTGTTCTTTTTGCTCAGTTTTTTGCACGAAAATGCTCATTTTGTGTAATGTCCCCCGTCTGGATTGTAGAATAAGGAACGAACTTGTGTGATGGATAACAATTGACGAAGGCGGAATCCTACCATTTTGGAGATCGCAGGGACCGAACACATAAGACCTTTTCCTTTATCAATATATTTTCTTTCGTATTTCATGACGAACGATAGTGAAAAATTATTGGATCCAATGCATTCCCCTCCTGATAAGAAAAAAAGGAAACTTGAAGATTTTCTTTTTTTTAAAAATCTCTCGGACTTTTGAGTCTCCCGGTTAAGACAATATGTTTTTTTTCTACATTATGTTCGCGAATGTTGATCAACATTATTAGTTTAGAAAAGGGGGCCCCTGATAATATGTAGTCTAGAGATATATAAGTTAATGTCAATGATTGTTTTCTATGTATCAATATAAATAAATCTTTTAGTTCCTTTTTTTCAGGAGTAATTTTTTTTGCATTCATGTTTGACATTATTAACTCTTCCTTTTTTATATTTATGCATGATATCTTTCCTTTGTTTTTATTTTTAGTGAAAAGGATATTTAAAATATATACGAACAAATTAATTTAACAAATGCAATTTTTTTAATCTAACAAACTGCAGTTTTATATATTTAAGTGTTTATATATTATATTGTATAATATCAAGTTAACAATTTAACAATTTATGTGTTTAAGCAATCAATTCATCAAGTAAACAACTTAACAGCTATAATTCTCTTATTCAGTTTTTTCTTGTCAAATTTAATTAGTTGATATGTCTTATTTGAATTATATTCAATAAGAATAATTTCCCTAAAGTGTAATTTATACATTATGCAAAAATTATTACTTGCTTTGTCAACTGTGGTAACAATAAATTTACTCTTTATACATTCTATTTCCTTTTTTAAGATGCTTGTTGAATATATAATATACCTCTTTAATAATATTTCTTTTATTTTTATAAACTCTATTTTTTGTTTCCGTTAATATTCGCTGTTTCCATTCTCTAAATACTTCAGTAGAGCAATGATATTTCCTGGCAATATTTGTAATGAAAATATCCAAGTCTCGATTAATGGAATTGGCCACCCCCTATTTGACTAACTTTATTTCTTAACCTAAATTTAGTTCCCTTTATCATTTAGATTTAACAATATACAAATCACCCTTGATAATATGTCCCCTATCTTTATCAATAAATTCCTTAAGATTTTCTTCATTACAAAAACAGTGTGTATTGTTTATCTCATTTAAATTTTTACAAAAAAAGTTATAGTTACATATTTGCTTTTTAAGAGTCCTTGAAAATTTAAATGCAGTTGAAATTATAGAAATATCTTTAACAGGAAAGAATTTATTATTGTCATGAATGATTTCAGGCGGTTTAATTCTCCAAAGAAGACATCAAGAAAATTAAGTACATAATATTATTTTTCCTCAATTTTGTTAAAAAGAAGTTTATTATTAGTAATTCATAGTTTAATTTTTACCATATCTAAGAAAATATATTTTATATTAACGTTATTAAATTTTAATTCCTCAAATTTGTTATTAAAAACCATTTAATTCTATTATTTCTAAGTTTAAAGATATAATGTTTAATTCTATCAATATTATCTCAGTTATGGTCAAGATTACTTAATTCCTGAATTTCTTCCATTGCAATAACATAATTTCCACTTTTATCTTCCCTCTTTTTGATCTAATTTTTTTTTTGCTGTGTTCAAAAAACTTTTAAAAATGTTGAATTTATTACAAATAAAAATTTTGTTAAGTTCACTGCATCTCTCACCATTTAATTTGCTATTAAGTCCACATGGGAAAAGAAGTTTTAAGGCTGCAAATGAACAAATTTTCTAGATCAAGTCTTTTATGAAGATCTACAATATTATCGTCAAGGGTGCAAATAACAATGTTTCGAAACTGTGTTTGGAAATGAATAAGCTCGTAATCAAGAGAATTGTTATTTCAAAAATTCTTGATTGCTGATCTATGCCCATTAATTCTAATATTTAATTCTGTACAAGTTTGACCTATAGAGTTAAGATTACATTCTTTACATTGAATTATATAATTAACATTTTTATTTTTACAGAATGCCTTTAAATCTTTGTTATCCATTTTTAATTGAATCTCGCATGCCGACGGACGTGTCTCACATCTAATATTACCACATTTGCTAAATGTTTTTAAATGATCAGAGTTTAAGACATGTGCAAGTAACTTTTTATCCGTGGATATCCCATGTTCAAAGCATTCCACAGTGCCCCTTGTTAAAGCGCGCGACGGGCAATTCGCAATGAAATTATTATTATGCGAATCTAGCATAGTTTAAAAAATATTCATTGAAACAAAATAAGAACATTTCCCAAACCAATAATCTGGACAAATCCTTAACATAGAGAGTTAAGAATTATAAAATATAACCAATCCTTACGATAAAAATTACATATTATTATTGATTAAATTTATATTAAATAATATATCATATGGAATGGCTCACATTGCAGCAAATTCCGATAAAATACAAGAAATAGCAGTTACAATAAATAAAATTTAACAAAAGATAAAAAATTAAGAATTAATTAAAACTCTTTGTATTATACAGAATGGTGCATATGCAGGAAATTCTAATTTAATAAATCGAGACATGGATATTTTCATTGCAAATATTACCAGGAAATATCATTGACCTATTGAAGGATTTGTAGAATGGAAGCAGCGAATCTTAATGGAAACAAAAAATAAAGTTTATAAAACTAAAATCAAAATTATTATAAAGGTATTTTCTTCAACAAGCATCTTAAGAAGGAAATAGAATATAAAGAAAGTAAATTTATTATTACCACAGTTGACAAAGCAAGTAATAATTTTTGCTTAATGTGTAAATTACACTTTAAGGAAGTTATTATTAATGAATATAATTCAAATGAAACATATCAACTAATTAAATTTGACGAAAAACAATTGGATAAGAGAATTATAGCACTTGCTAGAAAAACTAAAATATAAATCAGTAATTTAAATTATCCGTACCTTTCCCTCCCAAGTAAAATGTCATCAAAAAACCTTTAAAAAAACCTTCAGGAAAACTGCAGATATTTGGGACAAAAAATACCTGAATCTTCCCTTCATATTTCTGTCCGAAATACCTTGAAGGCTTTTGCTGACAATTTTTTCAGATGGAAGAAAACAAACCTGCTTCTTACCTGCATGCTTTTATGCAAAATACCTGCAGATAAAAAACCTGTATCTACAATTAAGTTTTTCCCCTTTTTTTCACCCCCTTTCTTCTGACGTCATCTTAGAGATTTTCATCGTGTCTCGAGTTATCTGGAATGTCAATTAATTACGAATCATAATTAATCAAGACTTAATTATTAATTTCAATTAATTTAATGAACTAATTTTTAATAGAACTTACTTGTCCGACAAAATTTCAAATTCCTCCGAATCGGGGATCGAACCCGACTTCCCAGAGTTGGCAGGCAAAAGCGCTATCCCCTATATATATGGTGGTGTCAAATAATCTATTTAAGTTTTAACTTCACCATCTAGGATCCCCATCAAGTGATGTAAAAATCAACTATTGCCAGAACACGTAATGTGTTTTAAAGTTAGCTTATATGAGTGACAACAGGTTACTGCTATATGTCTAAACAATTAGACCATGCATGGACAAGCGATAGAAAATTCTTTCCGAAAAGTTTCTGTCTTTCTTTAATATTTTTATAATGCTTAATATGTTTTTAGTATTTTTTATAATGTTTAATACGATATTTCACACATAAATATTTTTTTCGTTTATTTCTTTATTTTAAACAAAAATGTTTTTTTTTAATTTGTCAGTTTTCCTACGAAACGATATATATATATATATATATAACAAATACGAAACAAACATAGCAGAAATGTAAAAGCAACATATACAAAATAAATATTCATAAAACAAAATCTCAAGAAAAAATTCTGCGGAAAGAAAAAGCCGAAAGTGTAATATATGTATAAAAGGGGAACATAAAATAATATAGAAAAATATAACACAAACGCAACGAATGCGCAAAAATGCTGCAATTCAAGAAGATTTGTGGAAAATATATCAATATCATGAAAGTCAAAAAATGTTAAAATAAAATGGAGAGACTGTAGTAAAACGGTAAAAGCGTATAGATGCTCATCAGGGAAAGTAAAATCTATACGAACCGTTAAAAAATTAGTGAAATCATAATGTTTTCTGCGAACAGTGTTGGCATATAGCTAAAAAACACTGTCGATAATGGCAAGATGGGTTCACTCATTTCAGAGGAGCCCTGTGCTCGGTACTCGGTTGCGTCGGGGGGCTACCTTGGATCGTTATCACGTTACCCCGTTGTTCCATTTTTTTCGTGTAATGTCAAAGAAAATATTTCTATTGGTTATAAAATAAGAAAATGCAGTGACTCAAGATGTAAAACTTGCCCCCTTTTCGACCCAAATCTTGTCTCCTCAGACACGTCAACTAATTTTGGATGTAAAATGTTTAATGCGATATACTACCTAAAATGTGGTTTATGTGACATGGGATATGTAGGACAAACCAGCAATACCCTTAACATTAGGATTAATTCACATCGCTCCGATATTAAACATTATAATAACAAAGAAAAATTCAACATAGAATTCAATCACTTCCAGAAGCACGATTTTAGCAAAGTTTGCCTATATGTGCTTGATATTATTCCAGATAAAAAAACAAGATTAGAAATGGAAAACTTCTACATGCTAAAACTGAAAACTATTGCCCCATTTGGACTTAATGACATATTTCAAAATAAAATGATCAATCTTAACAACTGTTATGCATCACAACTTTTTGGTACTAGCCATAACATAAACAAAAGAGGTTGCAGAGGTAGCGGTAAAAATAAGAAAAATTATAATAGATTATCAATAGAAGAACTGAATTATTCGCTCTATCAAGAACTAAAAACAATTGAAAACGATTTCAATAAAAGTTTTAACTACAAACCCGTAAAAAATTTCATCTTCTCTATTAAAAATAAACTATGCCATATTTTTGAAAATATTCTACATACTTACAGAACTGATAATCAACACTTTCTTCTTCTCCTCAATGATATATTTAGGGCAAGGATTGCAAAGCTTCATAAGAAAAAGTCAGATCAAACCATTTTATATATGACAATTAACTTCAAAAATCCAATATTCGATAAATTTAAATTTTACTCTGCACTTAAAGAAAATTCTAACTTATTCCCAATAAAAAATATTGAAATCAACAAATGCCTTAAATATGACACAACATTTGGAAGAAGGGTCTTCAATTATAATTCTTTCTGTAAAAATATAGAAACGAATAGAATCAATGTTCCATGTCTTTGCAATGAAGAAAAATATAAATATTATGTGGACCCTTTTCATAAACACATCCTTACTGGCAACCTTAATATTATTGAAAACGCAGAATTAAGGTCGATAATGAATAAAGGTACCAAATTTCGTCCTATTTTCAAAATTTCGTTAAAACACATTCTAAAAAGTTTTCTCAATGACCTTGATAATTTTTGCCTTAAAGTAGCTCATAAATTTGACACACCTGTTCAGTTTTTCACCGAATGGAAATGGAATATGTATTTCAACTTTAAACACTTCTTAAAAAGCAATTACAGACTAATCAATGCAAGAATTGAAACCTACGAATTCCGTAGTATAAAGGAAAGCATTGAAACTCTGCAGCAACATTTCATTATATCCCCTATTGACAAGGCAGCCGGCAACTACGCATTAATTTGCAAGAAATTTTATCTTGAACTAATAGATACGGAACTAAAATCTTCAGAAACCTTTAAACAGTGTAAATCCAATATCATCACTATTAAGAAAAAAATCTCAGCCTTAAACAAAAAAATTGGATGCCACAATGTAAATAACAATCTTCCGTATATTGTCATCTATCCTAAGTTCCATAAACAGCCTATTAAATTTAGATACATTACTTGCGGTACGAACACCTATATGTATAAACCTGGAATAATCTTCTCCAAATATCTCAACATTATCCTCAAGTTTATTGAAGACGAAAATTTTACCTGGATAATTAAAAACAATAATAAAGTTATTGAATTCCTTAAAAATAATAAAATAGATACAATAGAAACCTATGATTTTCAAGACCTCTTCACAAGCATCCCATTAGATAAATTACAAGAAGTCTTAATGAACTATTTCTACGACCTAAAAAACTTACTTAACATCCCAATAACATTGTGGAAAGATCTTACAAATTACTGTATTTACAATAACTTTATTTTCAACGGGGAAAATATCTTTCAGCAAATTAAAGGCATCCCACAAGGGACCAGCTATTCTTCTCTTCTGGCCAATTTATTTCTACACTTTTTTGAACGGAATTTCGCTATTAATTCGAATTCAGTCTTTAGATTCATTGATGACCTCATTATTTTTAACCATAAAGATTTCAATACAACTAATAATACTCTGTATCCAAATGAACTTAAATTAATGCAAACCAATAGCTATCAACAACCAGTTATTTTTCTGGACTTAATTATTGATTGTCAAAATACTTTAAAAATAGATATCTATGACAAAAGAAACGAGTTTAAATTCAATGTCAATAGATATATTTTTTGGAACTCAAATATCTCTTCTAAAATCTACAAAAACACTATCATTAATCAACTCATAAGAATTAACAAAACCTGCAGCGATAAAAATTCAATCAAGAAACAAATTCAACACCTTATAAATAACCTTAATAGTAATGAAATTCCTACCTCCTTCTACGAACCTTTAATTAATGGCT
>BGPR01000364.1:0-52533 GCA_013235015.1 Araneus ventricosus
GAAAAGTTCCTCTAAACGATACTTCTTAAGCTCTAAAACAAAAAGAATTTGTTCAAGTTGCTCTCCACATGTTTTTATTAAATAAACCTACTTCAAAGAGTAACTAAGAGCGATTTTTTCCTTTTCAAAAAAGATCTCCAACCAAAAAAGAAGAGAGAATTTCCACAAAGAATTAATGTAGCAAAAATTTTATGCTCCATTTGGAAAACGGATAATAAGTAAATGTAGAGATTTATACTTCTCTGCAAAAAGTGGTTCGATAATTTTAAAAGAGGAAGGATAAAAAAAAAATAGCGAAAGGAAGAAAAAAAGGAAACGTCTAAGCCCACGTCTTAGAAAAAGTTTTACAAGATCCTATCTTTGCCAACGATTTTGTTGGGAAAAAAATGTCAACGCGGCATTTTCAGATGCGGAAAGAGGATGAAAAAAAATTCTAAGAGCTCTGATTTTTTAGTGCGATGGGATTTACACTCAAAACTCATCTTACGAGAAAGATTTATTGGAATTTAGTCCCACATTTTCCTTTGGCCTTAAATTCAGTTTCGGCGAAAGCTGAAAAAAACTGCATTAAGGATATGAAGAATTTTTTTTCCCAAGCTATTGAGAAGAAATCTGCTCAGAGATCACTAAGTGAGCAGAGAGGGAATTTTCAGAGCATTTTTTCTCGGGATTCTGAACCTTATCCCACATATTTAATCTCTTGGGTTTTTTTACGTTAAATCTATATATGCCTCTAAAATAAAATTAGGGTAAGATTTTTATTGCTGGCTATTATCTGATAAATTTTTTTAAAAAATCTGAAGATATTTTACTTTCACTTACTTGTAGGAAAGGATTCTTTTAAGTAAAAATAATGGTTGCGGATTTAAAAGTAAATTTGTATCATTATTAAATAACATGCAAAATTATTTTTAAAATTCTGTTTACTACTATATTGAAGATATTCAGCCAGAGCATGAATTGTCAATTAGTTAGCGTTATCGACTTAAGAAAATTATGCAAGTGAAGTTATAGTAATTTACTTCTACTTGTTAATTATTTAAAATTCCTCCACTGTTATTGGAATTTTCTTTTTAAAATTTAAATCATCTTTTTGACGATAGAAGAGGGTTATTGAAGATAAATTTCGTGCTTTGGCATTAAAGTTTGTGAAAAGACTAGCATTTCAATTAGCTGTTTTTTCCATTATAGAATTCCACATCACAACAGCGAAGTGTTTTTTCATTGAAAAATATCACTATTGCAGTCGAACATGATGCAATGGAAAATAAAATTAAATTATTTGGAATTTTTAATCTACAATTTTTACATGAACTTAAGCTTTTGAATGATAGCAGATAAAAATATAATCATCAGCTTTCATTTGTGAATACGAATACACTGACAAATTCAAACTGATAAACGCCTGCCTACTGTAATTTATTATGCTATTTTGTAATTATTATTTTTATTTATGATTCAAGAGCTTTTTATCCTAATAAAACTTCTATCAGTATTAGTATCCATGTTTAAAATAAATACTGATTGATTAATATCACTTAATTGTAGTAAATGAGTTACTATAATTTATTTTGAAACGTAATCGACATTTTATGTAATATTCATTTTGTTGAAAAATTAAATTCACCATTTCATTTCTTTTTTTTCATAATATCTTTATCATGCCATTGTTTGTGCATAAAATAACCATTATGTTTTAATTTTAAGTACTAAATTGATTTTTCTTGACAAATTTAATTATTATAGATAATCACTGAAGTTGGATACTAATCTGTCTGTTTTAAAAGAAGGGAAAATAATTAATGTTCTCAAGTATAAAGGAATGAAAATAAATATTTACTGAGCCTATAAAGTCTATGATGCTATTTCTCGCCAAACTCTGGGGAAATTAAAATGTAAGGGTTTATATCTGAACTTAAAGGAGAAACCGGGCATTTTTGTTTATACTTCATAAATTGTTTTAGAACCTTGTACATTGAAATAAATAAGTCACCTATTGTACGAATATTCACCACCAAAAGGAATTGTTTGTTTATGGAGAAAGCATACCTCATTTCAAAAAACACAATATTTCAGAACAGGGATAAACGACGTAAACATTTAGTCTTAGTCAGTGCCAAATGTTAATTTGTGGTGTTCTTATTTTTAATTTTTATTTAGTGTTATTTTCTTAAATGTATGCATTCTTTTTTTATGGCATTTTACTTCAAACACAGATGTCCAAGTTAGGATAGCTGTAAAGAGTAAAATATCAATATTTTGATGATGCTATGTTTCTGTGAATTAAAGGGAATGAAATAATTTGAACTTGTAAGAAAAGGGTCTAATGCACTTGTATTAGTACCAGGGTACATTCAGATTTTGAAGTACTTTTTAAATTTTTGTGTAGTCAGTTTGCTTGTCTTTCTATAGAAGCATACACAAAATGTAATGTTAATCTTTGCTCTAACAATGGACCTTCCATGCATTAAGAATTTACTAAACCTTCTGAAAATCCTTTTTGGCAGAAAATGACGATGCTAGGAAAATGTAGTGATGCCATCACCTTCCTTCCATATAAGGAATCAAGGCCTTAGCACTTTCCTGTGGTTTCCTGATCTTCTTTATTGCAAACTTCAAGGAAAATACCAACGTAACTCATCAAAAAATTCCTTCAGGATTAATATTGCTCGAGTTTTATTTACTTATTATTAACACAGCCACTCCGAGGGCTGAGCTGTTTTGGGACTAGCCTTGTAATTTTGAGCCACGGTCAAATGACGAGGACGACACTTGAACTGGCACACCCTCTCTAATCTCTCGTCCAGTTCCACTCCTAGATGTTTAATATACCACAGATTTCACACGCAGCAGGACATCATACATGGTGGATCTTCAGAAGAAACAGGTTTCGAACTCATTTCCTCTAATCTCTCGCCAGGCTACGTTCCCGGACGTTTGACACACCAGAGATTTAACGCTCAGCAGGCCGGCATACGGAGTGGTCTTCAGAAGAAACCAGCGGGAATGGTCTCCCCTAAACTTTCTCGTATACTTTCTAAGTGGAAATTCGTCAAAATCTCGAGTTCGAATTTTTTTGACGATTACAATACTTTCTCTTTGTATACTTCGTTTACGAGAAAGTGAAACAAACAAACAAACAAACCTGAAATCAAATATCTGTTGCCACGTTTCAAAAAAATATTACTTTGAAGCAGGTGCGATAAAATAGGCAATGCAATGAATACTGAAGCGAAAATTGTACTTTGGGATTGAATTCCCAAGAAAACAATTTATACTACCACAACCGTAACAATTGCAAAATCGCGTGAATAAAAAATTTGCTGAAATAATTAGATCGGTTTGCATTTTATTTAAAACAATAAAAAATTGTTACAATACATTATTTATTGTTGTAAATAAAATTTGCAACAATAACAGATTGCTACCAGTACACATGCGCGTGAGAATCGGATTAAAAGAAATTGAATATGCAATTTGAACGCCTCTTTTTGACGGATTTGGCCCAAACTTTTATACCGACTTAAATTCGTGACAATAAAACTAAGTACCAAATTTTATCCATCTAGCTATTCAAGTTTTTCAGTTATAGTGTTCGCATGACCGCGGACATACATACAGACAGACAGACTTCCCGTTGACGGATTTTGTCCAAAATTTGATAGAAACCTACAAATTATGTTTAAAGACCACATACCAAATTTCATCTCCGTAGTTTTCGAGTTATCGTGTTCACAGACACACAGTCAGACATAATTCCAAAATTGTGTTTTTCGGACTCAAGGAGGTCTAAAACGTGGAGATTCGTCAAAATCTCGAGTTCGAATTTTTTGACGATTACAGTGCTTTCTCTTTGTATACTTCGTATACGAGAAAGTGAAAAGGTGTTGTTACAAGAACTCACGAATGTCGCCTAGTGGCACTGTGTGCTGTTTCCAGGTTTCTATATTATATTGTAACTGACTCTCTGATATCTTGTTAGTTCTTGTGCTGCATGTGTTATGTATTGGACTTCTATGTTTACGTCAAAAAATTTATATGTTGCTTACGATTGGAGTATGTCTAAAATGTTGCCTACGAGTCCTTACTCACAGGTAAGCGAAATTGTTGAATTTAATACGAATTGTGTATTTGCGAATATCAGAATTTGAGATGTTTGAATAGAAGGTTTCGAGCTCGCTTTCTCTAATCTCTCGCCATGTTACGTTCCCGGACGTTTGACACGCCACAGATTTAACTCGCAGCAAGCCGGCGTATATGGTGGATGCTTAGAAGAAATAGGTTTCGATCTCTCTTTCTCTAATCTCTCGCCAGGTTACGTTCCCGGACGACTAACACACTGCAGATTTAACTCGCAGCAAGCCGGCGCATATTGTGGATGCTTAGAAGAAACAGGTTTCGACCTCTCTTTCTCTAATCTCTCGCCAGGTTACGTTCCCGGACGATTGACACACTGCAGATTTAACTGGCAGCAAGCCGGCGTATATGGTGGATGCTTAGAAGAAACAGGGGAACTTTCTAATTAGGGAGCCAAGAACACCGCATCCCGGTGTTTACTTTGGAAGCTACATTAGAAGTAACTTTAACCCTTTCTAAGGCCGCAGGAAGTACGCTTACTACAAACTTCATCTATTTTTAAAGTCCATGTTAAGCTATTTTATCACCCCTGGTCAGAGTTGCTATTTCTTAGAATTATAAAAAATATTAATGAGCTCGTTGACCACATAACGTGTTTTCAACACTTTAATTATCAGTTAAATATTATTACTCTTCATTTGAGATTGCATTTCGCCAACACCAAACGCTAAAAAGACGGTTCAGAAAAAGCATAAACCTAGATGTTTCATTTTCTTGTCTAGAAACTTAACGGTAGGTCTTGATTAATTAATTGAATACACTAAAAAATTCCTTATAGCGAATCGGCACATGCGATGACTTTGTTGGGCTTCATGAGAATCCTATGAAGACGTTATCATAATT
The DNA here is from genome assembly GCA_013235015.1 of Araneus ventricosus. NCBI lineage: Eukaryota > Metazoa > Arthropoda > Arachnida > Araneae > Araneidae > Araneus > Araneus ventricosus. The sequence continues at coordinate 4,981 of BGPR01000364.1, forward strand.
TATAATTGCGTGTTTATTCTTTAAGAATTGTGTACTTTTCTTCAACAAGGGAGTAGCCATGTTTTGACATCAAAGCGTCAGTTTTCAAATATATTTAAAAGCAAAATGTAAATGACCCTATTCTATTTCCGGAATTTTTCAATTTATGAACTCGTATCGCATGTCTAATGTTCAGCAGGGTAAAAAATATGTCAAGAAAAAGCTAATTTTTAAACCTCATTTTAAAAAATATGTGTTCTTATGAAATTAAAAGTCACCATTAAAATACGGTAAATACGTGTAACTAACAAAACAGATACTTGGATAAAATTTATTTAAAGTAAGAAAATTTATTTGAATGGTGGGATGCGACAGAGGAAAAGCTAAATTCAATAATAATCATTGAAAAAGTTCAAATACAATTAAAGTTATTACGGATAGTTGAGTTCCAAATAGTAAATGGTCAAAAGCAGTTGCTTCACGAAGTTTCTTTTTACAGTTTTCTTCCTTATAATTTGTGATCTTTTTTTTTTCTCTTTACGATTCGAATCGAAGATCAAATCAATAACTTTTAAAAACATTTTGTAGATTAGCTTGATGTAAATGGTATTTTACTATTCTTTCTGAGGTGCATAACGAGTTCCCAAAATTAACTAGTCGAAAACAGTTGCTTCAAGAAGCAACTTTTAACAATTTTCTTCCTTATCATTTGCAATATTTCATTCATTTTACAAATAGAATCGTAGAATTGAACACAGTTTTAAACAAATTTTGTAGACTGTCTTGGTGTAAATGAAATAAAAAAAATTGGCGTTTCACTTTTATTTTTAGAGATATGGGAATCGGAATATTTTTAAAATATACTCACTGATTCATTTGCTTAATATTCTTTCACATATTTTACTTATATATTTAAAAGAAAGAAGAACGACAAAACCAACGTATTTTGAGACCCAATTTTTACAAATGCTGCAAAATGCCTTCGGATTCAATAGTTGTCTAAATTCAAAGAAACAAAATAAAATACTCTTGTAGATTTTTCAAGTGGCAACAAAGAAACTAGCTAAATAAAAAATGCAAGAAGATGGGAAAGAAAGTAGCGCTTTTTTGTGGAACAACATAAAAAGCTTTTTCTTGGAATAGCATTCTTCATGTGCCAAAAAACAAAATTTTTTTGGTTTCAATTTTTTTAAATCCAATTTGCTCTCTTTTCTTAAGGTAATTTTCTGAAAAAAAGAGCATCTTTAGGTTCTTGTAAAGATGCTCTTTTTTGTAAAGAAAACAAAAATCTTCTAAATTAGAATAATTGAGTTTATATGGTAATAATTTTCTTCAACGTTTTTTAGTACATGATAAAAAATTAATTCCTTTTCTGTTCTTAATATTGCTGAGGCATTTCCAAAAAGCTTCTAAATGGGGCATTCATTTGCAAGATACCAAAAAAGCGTGTACTTTTATTAGAAGTTGTTTAAAATGCATGTATGGAACGACCATTTGCTGTATATTTAAAATCCATTTAATCAGAAGTTTTGTTTAACTTTTTTTATAATTGATTGACAGTAGTATAATATTAAATAATCCAGTGAAAAAAGTCGTTAAAATGAAGTTTTATGTTTTTCAGCCAAATATTTATTTCAAGTTGTTTTTCTTGTGCATTTAACCATAACTGAAAGAGATATTTTAACATATTTAGACAAGAAATAAATAAGGTAAAAATTATTTTTAGTTTTTAGTAGATATTAACGTTTAAAACTATTTCTATTGAATTTATTTTTTCCCTGTAAACTTCTTTATTACCAAAGTTGGAGGTTGTCTATTCACAGTTTTTCTTCTTTTAAATTCAACGTAATTTCAGATTAATTCCAGTTAATAAACAGTTTATTTTGAAGTAACTATAAACATTTATTTTTTCCTTTAATCTTCTTTATTATGAAAGTTGAAGGATGTCAATTCATGGTTTTTCTTCCTTTAAATTTAATGTGATTTCAGATTAATTCCAATTGATAAACAGTTTATTTTGAAGTAACAATAAACATTTATTTTTCCCTTTAAACTTCTTTATTACTAAAGTTGGAGGTAATTGGTTGGAGGACTGGAGTTGTCCTTTCATGGTTTTTCTTCCTTTAAATTCAACGTGATTTCAGATTAATTCCAGTTGATAAACAGTTTATTTTGAAGCAACTGTTATCAAAGTACCTAACAATGTAAACGAATGCGTTGCGCATAAGCAACAATTTATTTAATCTACTTTACAAAAGACAGATATAATTTGAAATTCCAGCAGAGGCAGCTCGATAGTAATAACATTTCAACAGAATTTCAAACAAGCGTGTAACATTTATGTCAGAATCAGATAATGAAATATTGTAGAGGGTGCTTTAGATTCTCAGCGCATTATCACCCAATCCGTCGAACAATTTCATTACAATATTTCCGTTCAATCTAAGTTCGTTTCCCAATTTCATTCCCAAACTGATGATCACATAATTGTTTGCTGATTGCATTAGAAGGGGAATGCCGTCGACAAATTAGGATGTGCTGCATTATTTTCTGTTCCAGCGATTGGATTGAAACTGGAAAACCTCGTAATAAATGGGCTTTTATGTCATAAGGGATAGGATAGAGGTTTGTAGAATAATTCAACGTTTATTAGTAATTTCATCGGTATACATTAAATAATGTCGTGAAATTAAATTTCAGAGGATAAATTTAGCTAATATTAATGACTATTTTTTTAACTACTAATTTTTAGAAAATGTGAGACAGCATGAAATGGAAAAAATATTATTTAAATGTCAAAGAAGATAGAAGGGTTAATTTAATTTAAAATTAGCAATTAAATAAAAATCTTCAAAGTTTTGAGGAAAATAAACTATATGTTTTATTCTCTTGTGTTGCATTTGATAAACAATGGAATTTTTAGGATATATGCAACTTCTTTTTATGAATTAAAGATTCAGGGGGAAAAAGTGAATTTATATTCAAAACTTGTTGGTTGGTTGAGTTCAATGATTAAAGAGCCATATTCGAATATGATGCGCAAACCATATGTCTTAAGGCGAAAATAAAATTGCTCAAAACACATTAATTATTTAAATTTTCGTTCCAGAATTTACGCAAAAAATAAATGTATTATTAAAAATCCAAGACTTTAATATCAGATTAATAAAAAAGGACAAATATTAGACACAAGTTAAGTTTAGTACCTAGACACAACACCTAGGCGAAATTATTTTTGAGTTCAACTTATGCGAGACAAACCTTATGTGAAAATAATCTAAAAAGTCGAGAAAAGAATACTCCCGAATCATCCTTTCATTTTTTAAGAATTACTTCTTTCAATAATTTCAATCTTTTTGCTGTTAATTCAATCTTGCATAACACTTTTATGCATATGGAATAAATTTCCGTAGCGAATAATTTATATTGGTATATTTAGTTTTATGGTAATAAATTATCCAACAGATGTCAATAGGGTTTCGCTTTTTTATATTTGACGATTGCATTAATATTTTGAGATTTCTATGTAAAGTATTCATTTGAAACAACGACAAACCATCAAGATTGGTGTACTTACCTGTCTTCTCATATCAGTGTTGTGGCTCCAGCAGTGTCAGTTTTTGCTCAGTCTTGCAGGAATAATTTTTTCTGGTCATACATTTAATACCACACCACAGTCTCTAGAGCTCATGTGGCTCCTATCCGGTTTGGTATATATGTAGGTGGACTTGATTGAGTTGCAAAAAAAATTACAGCATACAGAAGAATAGTAAGCTAAAAAATTACAAAGCTGATGTTTACATATAGAATTGACAACAAAATAAAGGAATATGCACAATTTCTTGATTATCACGGTGTGAATGAAAGGAATAATGATGAACAGAAATTATGACAAAAAACATGAAAAAGCTTACACCAATGCACAGGTTGTTGAGTAACGTAGTAAAGATGGGGAAACATTGCGTGTTAAGTGTCGAATGTAAGGATTAGGAAGATTATTATTAAAGAATTATGGGAAAGGAAGGATTTTCATACATAGGAAAATATTTACTAACATTGTTATATATAATAATTTATTGACCTTTTATCAGAGTTATGCTCATTTTCGAAAAAAATAAGACCCATTAATGCTGTCACACTGTATAGATTATTACGCTCAATTAATTGCATGGATTGTCAGCAGGGACTTTCCTGTTTAGATTTATTAGATTACTTGAAAGTTTTGAAATTAAATGAAAGCTATTTTTATTTAGACCTCGTAGTCTAGAATCATGGGTAATCATAACAAGGAAAAAACCTGAAGTTCCACACCACACCAGCGGGAATGCGTTTGACTCTGTCGAGTTTCCCGTCCCGGATACGCGGGTATTTGGTGGAACTGGATCTCGAGACCAAGGCTCTCCGGTCCCGTAGACGAGACTCTGCCACGAGGCTGTCTTGCCCTGCAAAAGATGCTAAAACTAACACTGACGAAAAGCTTATCATAAGAGGTATTCCACGATATACTTCGTTAAAGTACAAGTAATAAACTCTGATGAACCATGATAAAAATATGTAATACCAGAAACAACTTTTTTTTTGAAAATGTTTGTACAACCAGTTTTTGCACTTCGTAGGTGGGATGCCAATGAGAGAGAGAGAAGCAAGCCACGTACTTCATATGAAAAGTCTCGAGCAAAATCTGTGTTAGTGGATTATTAAAATGTGTGATACTAGCTTATGCTTGGTCTTTGTCATCTAACCACAATTTGAAAGATTAGGGGATCTTTCCCCCATTTTTTTTTGTATAACTTCAGCAGCGGAACGTTAAAGCAAGAAAACGATTTAATGTAGAATTTAAAAGAAAAGTGCATTAAAAAATATTCATTCACACGAAAGGAAAGTGGGAAAAAGGAAAGTGGGAAATTCTAGGAATATATAAATAAAGAATTGCAGTTCGTGGAGCAAAAGCAGAAGTATAGTATAATTTTTATGTTCTGTTAAAAATAGTAGGGGAAAGTGGGGTAAAACCGGGTAGCTAAGAAACGAAGGCCCGTTGAAGCTAAAATATTCAACAAAGAGCTTGTAAAATTTTATTAAAATGTTCATTGTTTATCGGAATGCAATATATATTTCCGGAAAAGTCACAGTTTCATTACTTTTTTATCTATGTTTTTTTAATAAAAAAGTCAAATAACACGGTTTTACCCCCCCCCCCAGTGGGGTAAAAACGGGGTACACATGTTAATGTTTTGGGAAATTAAGAAAATCGATTTTCAGAGGAAAAGGTGCATTCACTTTTATTTTATATAACAATTTAAGAATAGTAGTTACAAAATTCTCATGTAAGGCAGTTGTCTTCTTCCTCCGCGCCACTGCAGCTTTCGTGGGCACAACTAAGAAAGTTTTTACATTGGATTAACCCTTCATTCAGAAAATCATTAAAATATAACCAATCAACGTCTGATATGTTTTTATCGTCTTAATCGGAGAAATCATCAGTACTGACTGTCCCGTTCTTACGCCACTTGGAGTATCCGGTTTTATCCCGAATACAGAGGTTATAAAAAACGATGTAGAACCGCGCAATCATTGGAGTAAATCCTTATTGTTTGATAGGTTATGAATCCTTAGAATGTATAATAATCTGGTCTAAATATAGTTTTTATATCTGCAATGATTTTTAAGTAAGGACAGTTTGAAATTAAACGAACATTAGAGAGTTGACGTCTTCAAACAAATAAACCTTCAGATGCAGTGCATTCAACAGCTACAATATGCCACTACTACTGTTCCTTTTTCTTCACTAGTAGAGTGTAATTCTGTATCTGTCTGATAGATAGGATAAATAATAGCGCTAAAATCAAGAGTAGCCAGTTTTACCCCACTCTCCCCTATAGCATCTTTGTTAATAATTATTGATATCATAAATCAATCAATAAATTATTGTATTTTAAGTTTCTTTCACAGAATTCCTTTAAAAACTGAAATCATGCGATAAAACCGTAGAAATTTGTTTTAACCGCTTAAGGACCGAATTACTTTGAAACCTACGGCATTTAGAACGAATTAACTCTGGTTATGTCCTTAAGAGGTTAAGAATGCTGTATATAATTTACTCTAAATTATATTATTATACATTATTCCTATTAAAATTTTAATAGGCATATTGTGTGTGCATAGAGCGATTATATTGATAGTATAATAAACAGGGAAGTAAGTTTTGCAGATACCTTTTGGTAAAAAAGAGATAAAAGAACAGAAAATAGGAAATCAAAATTGTTTGTATATTGCTACAAAGTAAATATAAATTTCTGGAATTGCATATATTTATGATTAAGGAATATTTTTCTGATATATTTAATGCATGATACAGTTTTTCTTAAGCGAAATTTATAAGGGACTACAGCACTCTAGAGAGCCTTATTTTTGTAACAGAGATACATATTAATATTTTAAGAATATAGGGTTTGTAGCTTTCTTCGTTGTTTTGGGGGAATTGCATTTTGAACAATGCGTTATGAATATTTAGCAAATTTATAATGCTTTCGATATGTTTATTAATAACTTTGGCCTGATTGTATGGCTGTGAAATCTGTCCCACGCTAGTCTAAGATTATCATGTATGTTATTCAAATTTGACCGCGATTTATAAAATATGTTTTCCTTCTGAATTTGAAAATGCATACATCCTAGAAATCTGAGAACCAAATTCGATTATGTCAGTCCTCAGGGATCATGATTGTATACAAGAAGTGGATAATCCTGGTTAATCAGTATTTTTTATTATTTTTTCAACAGCTTCTATTTGCACGATTAATCAATAGATGACTTGGATCGAAACTGAATACTGAATCTAAAATTTTCTAACCTTACAATATTATTTTCGACGTACACGTCGTGTAGCAGATACAGGATCAATCGAAGAAAGAAAAGCGCAGAACAATTTCAAGCCGTATTTAAACTGGGGCAGAAGACACGTGGCCAGCATTGAAATCGCCTAGCTATTAATAAGCCAATCACTTAATATGTAGTTCCAGCTTATATTTAAGCAGCTTTACGACATGACCTCGATCGAATCACGTGACTTCCCATTGCACCCTGCAATTGTCCCAATGTAAACCTAATTGAAGACTGAAGCTGCTGAAGTAGAATTATATTCCATTAACTTGACCTTTTCAAGGAACTTCAATTTGGACATTAGGAATACAAATATTTTTGTAAAAACGCATATCATCGGCACATATTCAGATTTCATTAAAATATATACAAGACTTTTTGTCCCTGAATGTGGATTTTGAGGTCAGAAATACATTCTTTGAGGTTTCAAATCTCACATTAGATCTTAGAGGAGAAAAATATGTTTATAGATTTCATTTTTTGTCATAGAAATATCAGCCATTCCCTCCCGCTCCAAAAAAGAACACTAATCTGAAATTTGAATAATACTATAAATAGAATTTTTTTAAAAATCTAAAGCGGAGATAAGTCCTCAAAAACTCTATCAATACACGTTTTAATACTGTATTAAAAATGAAGGGAATCTACTTTTGAATTTATTGTCTTTTTTTAAGTCTCTAGAAAATCTTTATCATTTTAAGGATCAAAACATACATTTCGAAAATATTTCTTTTCTTTTCTTTTAATTAGAAACCGCTGGTCAAACTATACTCTAATTATAATCGAAATAAAAAAATAGGCGAAATGTTCTAGAAAATCAGAAAAACTTTTTTTTTTCATTTTTGAAACAACTAAATTCATTATGTTGCTCTCTTTCTATCAATTTAATTTATTTTTTTTCCTTTAACAGCTCATGTATGGGAAGCATAAAAATAATGTTTTATAAAAATAAATCTTCATTAAAAATGTAATCAATATGGAAACTTCTTTAGAAGAGCAAAATCAAACTTCACAGTTTTTTATACTTTTTTTATTACCTATACAAAATATAATTATTAAGTAAATTATAATTAAAAATATAATAAAATATATTTTATTTATTACTTAAATAAACTATAATTATTTCATCCTTCTATAAAGCATTAATTTTTATTTCGTATTTATTATTTATATATATTTCATAATTATGATGCTTTTCTCCTGTTTTCAGAAAAAAAATACCTTTAAGAGTTAATTATTACTTTCTTTAATAATACTTTTTTTACTCACTCGTTTCGAATCGAAAATTAATGTTTAAGATGAAATAAATATTCTCATAAATATGCAAACAATACATTTACTTTATATAAAATAACTTTTTATATACAGTTGCTGAATAATCAGAAATCAAAGTTTGAAAAAACTTAAATTTGTATACCAACAAAACAATTGTGAAGGCGATCATTTGCCTGCTTATAAAAATAGAAAACAAAAACCTTCTTGGGCCGTTATTTGAAACCCACTTTGACCAGAAGCAAAATTAGGAGATAATTTTAATCAAATGTAAAATAAAGTATGGATAAATTCAATTTAATTAATGCGTGTTTGAAGTCACATTTTGATGCTGTAGCTGTACTATTATGTGCCAACATATTGTTGTTTTGGGTAAAAAGTCGATGTCATCTACAAAAATAATTTAGCAACACATGAAGATCTGCAAAACTCTCATGGTAGTGGGCACAAAAGTGCTTGCGAAATGGACGCTTCAGCAAAAGCGGACACTCGATTTTATTTAACTACTAATATAATTAAATAAATGGACTCATTTCATGCCACGTGATTAAAGTCAAATGCGCCGAGCAAAAAAAAATCTTTTAAATCCACTGCGCATTTTTCAAAAGGGAAAAGAGCGTAGCGTCACGGCACCACGTGAAGCAACGTGCTTAGTTTTTTGAAGTCCTTTTTGCAGCATCGGGTGGGCCCTTTTGGGATAGGCTTCGTAATTTTGAACCGTGTTCAGAAGACTAGGACGACACCTGAGCTGGCTGATATTTAACATGCATCAGGCCCACATACACGACGGATCTTCAGTGGAATCGGCATTCGAACCTGGAGTCCTTATACTCCCAAAATTTTCCGAATGTTTTCCTTGCTTATAACTTGCAAAGTTTTCAACCAAATTGTATGAAACTTACAGAATACGTTACAATATGTCAGAGAAGTATTGTATTAAAATTTGAACGAAATACCTTTAGTATGAAAGAAGCTATGAACATTTGTAGAAAATAATTGTTTATTGCGCGTGCGCGAAAGGTAGTGTAACTTTTCTTTCACAACTTCAGAGCCAGATATATAGGGCAACTTATATAAAAATTTCAGTACAATATCTTAAGATTCAGAAAGATATCGGCATTTTGGCCGATATCTTTTTTTGGTTTTATTTTAAATGCTGTTGCCACCAGATGGCGTTTGCGCATCCATGTTCCTATGTGATTTTGGATGCTTATCGTATGCTTGACCTCCCCTTAAAGTTTGTACCAATATTTACAGGACACCCTGTATAGGCTATATTGCATCAACTGCGACAGCAAAAATAAAATAAAATGAAAATTTTTACTTTTAGAAATCTGTTTCAAACAATTTTTCATTTTTGTACAAATTTACTTTTTAATGCAGTATTGAATAAAAGAATGTTTCTTGACGATGCTTTGATGTTGTTGAACCAGTTTCAGTTCGATTGTTTGAATGATCATCGCTTGATCGATGGTTTCAATTTATGGTGATTTGAAAAAATGCCTCATTATAAATAGCCGAACTTTATTTGCTAGCTAAAAAAGCATCGAAAAAATCTGCACCTTCCTAACCATGACATAGGAAATTTTTTTACTTCATATTATTTAATCACTTTTCAAAGGTATGAGCTCTTCCCCTACAGCTCCAACGGCTTCTCAAAGCGTGAAGTTTGACTAACAAATTATGCAAATCAGTTCAGCGCATTATCTTAATTTGATATTTTCAGAAGGACGATGCACTTATCTCTCAAGGTATGCACTAGTTAGCTTATAAGTAAGCGACAAATAATAAATTGAAAAAGTGAGGAAGAAACTGAAATTTGATCAATGAAGAATTTCTTCAAATAAACTACAGTTTCAATCAATGAAAAAGAAGACTTAATATGCCCTTCATAATCCAAATTGTCTTAATCTTTTTATTAGAGGCAGAAGAGATAATATACCAGCACATTTTTTCCCTCTGCGTATGGGTTAGCACAACTAATTTACCACTAAGCCATTAGGATTTAGTTACCTGCAAAGAACTAACCTGTTTGTTTTCTAATTACCCTGAAGATAGTTTAACTCCCTCTCTTTGATCGCTAAATTTAGTGCTAATGAGGGAAGACGAGAATAGATAACCCTACAGAACAGAATGCCGTCTCATACCCCAGTACCAGTGAACATTCCAATCTCTAAACCGTTTGATGGGCTTGACACTGGCATTTTATTTAAAGGAAACAAATATTTAGACTATATACAGTAAAGGTATTTACACTATTGGACAGTTTTGTGTTGCTATTCTTTTCTTGTTTGTTGAATGCGAGATACTGTTCAAGTAAACAATGGTCAAGAAGATGTAACGGGCGGTTACATCTTCTAACGATTTGAAAAGGCGAAGTGCTCTTTTCATTCAACGATTTGTAAGGAGGTGAGGCACTTCCCTTTTTATGCTAGGATCTCCGTTCTAAAAGTTTATTCTGAGAGTGAATCCTCCCGCAATCTACGGGTTAAGATTGTGAATATAAGAAAAGGATCTCACTGCTATCTAGAAAGAACATGTGAATTGTGCAGGGATATAAAATAATCAAGTATTCTTTTTCTTACAAGCATTGTACTCGAGGAGAGGCTTTTCTTCATACACCTTTGAAAAAGTAAATAACTCCAAAAGTTTATTGTAGGTCCATTTGAAACATGTTTAGTCTCTTTTGTATTTTGTTCAAAGCAATGCATTTTATCAAAATAAGCCCAGCGGTCTTACTCGTCAGTCTGAGAATTACCTGTATAACAATTGCAATGCAATTTCCAGAGATGAAAAATTAATGCTATTATTGTAAATTCGAATATTTTTTTAAAAAATATTTTATAATTCTTATCTATATTCAAATTAAAGTATACGTATTTACGACACGGATATGCATAAGTAAGTTTATATTTTCTTAGAAATAAATTTATAAGAAATTAATTGATGGCTTTTATAATTTTCTTATCTAAACTAGTTATATTGTTATACAGATTTACATACAAATCTACTAATAATCAAGGAGATTGTGTGTGTTGGCGCTCTACAAGGCAGATTGCTGGACCTGGAGAGACAAAATTTGGCACAAATATACTTTGGAGAATGGGAATGTGCATCTTTTTTTCAACCTTTTTGCATCACCATTTTTGAAATTTTAATTAATAAAAAAATTAAGAGAAATTTCTGCATTTTTCCTTGATAACTTCCAAAAATATTGTAGCACAAAAATAATTTTTGCACCATCTGAAGATGCAACAAATTACCTTTTCAATGATATCAATTAATTGCCGTATATTTTTCATTTTCTCTAATTATAATAAATTTTAAAAAATAATTTTTTACATAATTTACAACAATACTTTTCATTGTCGCAACGCAATTGAAACCATTTTCATTGTTTAAACAAATATTTACTTGCTTGGTTCTATTCCATTGTTGAAAGCAAGCGTAATATTCTATTGGATTTTCTTTGCATTTTTCTTTCGCCAGTTTTTCTTTGAAATTTATAGACAAAGTCTTCTAAGATAGTGAGTATATTAGATATATCCAGTAATTGCTTTGTTAAGGGAACAAGAATATCAAATTATGCATAAGAGAATTAATTGAAATGATATTCCTGACGAACAAGCTGGTCGCCGAAGATGGCTAGTAAATAATATAATCAATTTCATTTCATTCAGTGTTTAAAATGATTATTTAACAAGAAATACTATGTCAAATATGAATAAATGAATTCAACAATTTGCATTGGTTAAAATATTGAGAATCGTAACCTTAATAAAAATATTTTTAATGTTAAAACAGATTTTAGAGGACTTGATAGTTTTATTGAATTATCTACGCTGTGTAAAGACTTCGTATAGATAGCGAAATTACCGAATATTTTAAAATATTTGCACAAAAGATAAAAGCTCACAGAAGCATTTTATATCTATAGAGTTAGGAAATTACAGTAGCTATACACTTTAATTATTTCTTGGAAATTAATTTATAAACTAATTTATTTTCAAATTTTGTAGTACTCAAGAAAACGAGTATTTAATGGGAAGTCTTTGTATAATCACTTTTAACCTATAAAACATTTATTTTATCCATAATAACAGTGAGATTTCAACTTTTATTTTATCGGCTTATTGTTTATTTCCAGTGTGAAAAAATCCGAATAAAGAAATGCGAATGAAAAAGTTCTTTCCATCATTTATTCATAGGTTCTGAAATGGTTGTTTCTGTAAACGCTGCTATATACCACAAGAATTACTTACTAATTCTTTCCAAAACATTTATTGGTAGAATGCCAAAATTTTTCCCTCCATTCATTTAATAAAAAATCCTCTAAAAGAAAATGGGAATTTCTTTGCCAAAGCGAATTTGTTCCTACTGTAGTGATTTTGTCCCGAATTTTGAATGAATCTTCAAACAAGAATAAAATCTCTTCAAGTTTTTAGCAATGTGATTATATGCTTAAATCGCTTTTTGCAAGCTTCTAGACTGTATCAACTTCATGAGAATATCGCATAACTTTCTCATCTTTTCAGAGAAATAACATTTGGGATGTTCTGAGACTAATTGGTCCGCCTACTGACTGTTATTTTTGAATATTATCTGTATTGATTCTACTTCTACAAAATTTCTAAAAAAAAGTTATGTTGAGGCTAGTTATGAAATCTTCTTTCTCAATGAAGTTTGCCAGTTTGATTTGTAAAAACAACTGATTTGTGATATTGGCGGCAAGAGTTAGTTCCTTGTAATCTCCAATCTGCAGCATATATGTCAGTAAAATTCGCAGAATTGAACCATGAATCTGAAACAATTTAATAATCTTGACACTTTACTTTCCAAACAGACTGCTTCAATGTTTGAACCTATCTGCGATGTATTTGGTGGTTACTGATTTCCTTCTCAATCTGATTATTTTTGTGATGCACTGAATTAAAAATAAATTAATTCAAATATTCCTTTTCCTTGCAAATAAACTAAACTGTTCATGCCGTCTAGTAGCACTGTGAGCTCTAGACCTGAGTTTACCGAAGACTAGCCGAGTATGAGAAGTTGGATGTTCAAATATTCTCACACAGGTGAGACGGGAAAATTTGATGAGTAACTGAACAGGATTAGGAAAGCCTTTTCTCAGCTGACCAGGTCTGCAACACATATTGGATCATCCAGAAAGTTCTGCGGGTTTTGATAATAAATATAATGAAGCAATAGAAAAACTTCAGAAAATTTTATTGAATCACATAAGCAACATTTTGTTTTACGACTTTTTACTTTCATTCTGATAGCTGGAAAATTCCTTTTTAAAAAAATTCACCAGGTTTATTCGTAAAGAAGTAATCGAGGAGCTGTTTGATTGTCTCCAAAGAAGTGAACTCCAGGCTGTTCAGTGAATTTTGATGTGAAATTCTGATTTTTAGGGCGACACAAAACTTCCCAGCCATTATCAATAAGTCTTTGTGTAAAATTCATCGCAATGTGGGGCCGAGAACTGTCATGTTGGATGACAACAAACACTTCGACAATTGATCACGTTCTGGAGGCTTTTCTTCGATTTCTGCTATTAAAATTGTCATTTGGGAACAGTATTTTTCCGAATCTATTGTCTGATTTAGTGGAAAAAAATTAGTAATAAGCAATTCCTTTATAATCCCACCATACTCAAACATTACTTTTTGGGATATAACCCCCCCCCCCTCTCGATGTTACTTGAGGAGGTTCATTTGGCTTACCCCATGATCTTCTTCTTGTAACATTATTGTATAGTATCCAGTTCTCATCTCTAATATTGAGTCGAATCCAAAAGAAGCTTCTTCATTTCATTTTAAAAATAATCACATGCTCTACTTGAGACTAATGTAGCGTATGCTTAAATCGGTTTTTGCAAGCTTCTAGACTGTTTCAACTTAATGAGAATATTGCATAACTTTCTCATTTTTTCAGACAAATAACATTTGAGATGTTTTGAGACTAATTGGTCCGCCTTCTGACTATGCTGTTTTTGAACCTTCTCTGTATTGATTCTACTTCTACAAAATTTCTAAAAAAAAGTTATGTTGAGGCTAGTTATGAAATCTTCTTCCCCAATGCCGTTTGCCAGTTTGATTTGTAAAAACAACTGATTTGTGATATTGGCGGCAAGATCTAGTTCCTTGTAATCTCCAATCTGGAGCATAGATGTCAGTAAAATTCGCAGGATTGAACCATGAACTTGAAACAATTTAATAATCTTGATAGTTTACTTTCCAAACAGACTGCGTCAATGTTTGAACCTATCTGCGATGTATTTGGTGGTTACTGAATTCTTTCGCAATCTGATTAATTCTGTGATGCACTGAATTAAAAATTAATTAATTCAAATATTCCTTCTCCTTACAAATAAACTAAACTGTTCATGCCGTCTAATAGCACTGTAAGCTCTAGACCTGAGTTTACCGAAGACTAGCCGAGTATGAGAAGTTGGATGCTCAAATATTCTCACAGGTGAGACGGGAAATTTTGATGAGTAACTGAACAGGCTTAGGAAGGCATTTGTTCACCTGACCAGGCCTGCTCCACATATTAGATCATCCAGAAAGTTCCGCCCGTGTGCTAGCAGTGCCAAAGACTATTAAAGGTAAAACATATTTTCATTGAATGTCCGAGTTTTAATGCGTACAGACTTAACCGTTTTGGTGGCATTAATATTAATCTTAGAGACTTGCTGGGAAACAATCCCCATCACAATCTGTTTTCATTTCTTGCTGACTTGCTGATATTAGTTCAGATGAACTTATTTAAAGGTTTTTCCTTCTTACATGTTTTTAATATACATAATAGTGTTTTAAATATATACAATGTGTCTGGCTCAGCATATCCAAAGATGGCTCTTGCTCCATTAAACACAAACCAAACCATCCAGAAAGTTCTACGGATTTTGATGATAAATATAATGAATCAGTAAAAAAACTTGAGAAAATTGTATAGGATCACATAAGCGCCATTTTGTTTTACTACTTTTTGCTTTCATTCTGATAGCTGGAAAATTCCTTTCTTAAAAAAAATCACCAGGTTTATTCGTAAGGAACTTATCGAGGAGATGTTTGATTGTTTCCAAAGAAGTGAACTCAAGGCTGTTCAGCGAATTTTGAGGTGAAAATCTGATTGGGAGGGTGACACAAATCTTCTGAGCCATTATCAATAAGTCTTTGTGTAAAAGTCATCGCAATATGGGGCCGAGTATTGTCATGTTGGAAGACAACACCTCGACTATTGATCATGTTTTGGCGGCTTTTTTTCGATTTCTGCTTTTAAAATTGCTATTTGGGAACAGTAGTTTTCCGAATTTATTGTCTGATTCGGTGGCAACAATTAATAGTAAATAATTCCTTTATAATCGTACCTTTCTCAAACATTATTTTTTGGGATGTAAAGGCCCCCCCCCCCAATGTTACTTGAGGAGATTCATTTGTCTTACCCGATGACCTGTTTTTTGTAACATTATTGTATAGTATCTCTTTCTCTTCTCCAGTAATGAGCCAATTCCAAAAGGAGCTTCTTCATTTCGCTTTCGAAAGAATCGTATGCTCTACTGCTTTAAAGTATGAGGTAGCCATGCATCGTAGTGGCTTACACACTCAATCTTCTTCAAATGATCATACACTGTATTTTTTGGAATATTTAGTGTATGTGATAGTTTCTGGACTGTGTAACATGGATTTTCAGATATATCTTCTTTTAATAGGTCCTCGCTTACAGAGGATAGTCGTTTAAAACGCGTATCATTTTCGAGATTGAAATTTCCGCGCTTAAACTTCACAAACTACCTTCGAACTGTGTCATCAGAAACAGAACTTTATCCATATTCAGCACAAATTTTTCGAGCAGTCAGACTAGCATGTTTTCCTTCTTAAAATAAAGGATCATAATATGACGACAATGAACTTTTTGGTTCTCCATTTCTTGCATTGCACTGAAGCAAAAATTATTCAACAATGCGACAACGCAATCTAGAATTATGAAATGTAAGTAGAAAATACCGAATTTGCTTATCTGAGCCAATCAAGGTCACTCCTTATGAGCTGTAGCAGAAAAACCGCAAAACTTTCCGGATGACCCAATGCGTCCTCATGTATCTGTAAAATGTGGAGTATAATTAATAAGCTGATTTATTTGCTTACTAAACTAATTCAAAATAAAGTTCCTTGAGTATTCAGAAATTTATTGTTAGAAATTATTTACTCTCCAGAAATTTATTTTCAATATATCATAAAAAGTTTTTGAGAGAACATTCCTGTTAAGATAGAAATATCTTCAAAAAAATTTGAAAAACATATAGCATGGATTCAAGTATTTTCGCTTGCAATAGTAAAAATATATATAAAATACCCTTCAAATTTTATTTAGTACTTGAATTTAAGTACCAGAGTCTTCCTGGAACTATTTCAAACAACAGCACGCGTATAATAAATTCTAAGTACGCGAACGTGCAATTCACTACAAAAATGAATAAAAAATGAATTTCATTTAGTACAATAACTCTTAGAGAAAAGTCTTCGTGCTAAAAGATTGGAAGAGTCTCTCCATTTCTGTATTTCTTTTGTGTTTTTATTTGCTATCCTTAAATATTCTGGGGAATTATGGAACCCTTTTAGCATCATAATTCTTTGAGCTCCAGAAAGAGTTATGGAACATAGCATTACACATGAAAAATGCGTCATTTTCTGATAATATACCACTTTCTCTGCTTGTTTCTCTTTATAATAAATTCTGATTATAAAAAAATCTTATATACAAACCCTTTACCTTTCTTCCTTATTTTCAATACTTCCTGCACAAATCTTTTATTGATAATTGCATCTTTTAACAATGAGCAGCAGAACCGAAAATAGCTTTGTTGCCAAAAACCTTAAACAAAACTCCGATTCCTCTACATTTAATTATCATCAGTTTGGCATGCGAATTTATGGTCAAATTAATTTTTATAGTCAAAAGACTTCGTAATTTACTATAATTAATCCCCATAGACTCCTACATCGAACTGTTTTCTTGCGTCATTTGTTTTTCTCATGTCGTACAATGTATACCATTGAGCTTTGGCGTATATTGGCTACTCTTTTTTCCCACTACAGTGTTTTAAACATGGCTATTTTGATTCTAACTACCCTATATATTAAAGTATTCTTATTTAGAATAATGTAGAGAAAAGAAAAATGGTCATAATTGTGGGTTTCAGAACATGAAGAAATAACTGACACACGAAACTTTTGATAAAGTAAAAAAGACAGGTGATCTGTCCCTAATACGAAAATAATTAAATCTCAGTCATGATTCATATGAAAAATTACGAAATGCAGTGGCATAGGAGTCAAATAGGTACTAAAATTTCTCATATATACTTAAATTTCCATTCAATTAATGAATTTATGATGAAGTAAGGTAGAAAGTTCTTAAGTAAAAATAGATCATAATTGCTGGTTTCTTCTTTTCGCCTTTCCTCATTTTCTTGCATAACGCGTTTCCTCATGTTATGAAACGGATACCACTGAGATTTGGCATTCTCAACATCAGAAACAGCGATTCCTATGGCTTCCGGAAACCTGGGAAACCCCTTACACTATGCTACAAGCTGCCTGTTTGCTACCTCATACCACCTAGCAAAACCGTCAGTTGACCTAGAACCACTTTGTTGGAAAAGAGTTATGAACAACAACAATTCTAGGGCGAAAATCAGAAAACTCATCCACTTCATCGCGTTAAACGAAACACTTTTTTTTCCAGAAGATGGTGAAAACAACTAGCCACAGATTCAATTAACTCTAGGTACTCATCTTCTCTCTTCTCCCATACATAAGGCACCACACTCTCAAATTCAAAATATTATATTCTTTTGTTCTAAATGTCCTCTTTCTTGTATCCTTATATATAAAAAGGTTTTTTTTGCTCTGGCTTTTTCAATAATGTTTCATGCATACCCAACCAGTCGACAGGGAGCCGTCCTGGCTCAAAGTTCGGGGACACTGTTAAGTGCTGTGAACTAAAGCCTGTGGTACGCGTACCCTTGTAGTTACACGAAAGACCTGTTATTTGTAAGCGAAAATGATCTTGGTAATGGCGGAAAACACAAAACATAAGAATATGCTAGAAATTCTCTTGGGTTTAAACGAACAAACTATTTTTTCGGGCGCATGAATAACTGTGTGGTTGCCGCTTCTTATATTTACCCTTCCTTCTTCGAGTCAGCTGCCCCCTCAGGAGCACATCTTCTTCAGGTATGACGGAATTCACGACCCCGTGGTACCCTAGTGTCTGATCTTTTTTCGAGTTTTTGTCTTCTTTTTTAGTTTCTACTTTTGCTTCCTTCCCTCGAAGGTAGGCGAGGGAGCTCTCCATGAGTAGCTGTTGCCGCTCTGTTTGCTTCTTTCTTCTCATGGACAGCTAAATACTCCCACGTGTCGGCCGCGCGTGGCGACACATCAGACGGGTAGTACATTTCGGTCCCCGGTGTATCAATCGGCTGGTATCCCAGCCATTTGGCTGGTCTGCTCAAGGGGATCAAGCGAAAGTGGTCAACTTCTGGGGCTTGGCGTTAAGGGTGATCATCGTTCCCAGAAGTGGCCCTGAGCGTATAGGTCCCGGCTAGCACCAAGGAGCCGAGGCTGGAAATTTCCAGAGCCGGTAGATGCCTTCCCTTGTCGGGATCTGTGGTGGGCGGTGCCGTCGGTCCAGAAGTTCTAACAATGTCTTATGGGCAAACGAAAATCTGATCCATTCAGTGAGCAAAAAATCGTATCGAATTCTTCAATAGCAACAAATTTTCCAACATATTTTTTTGATTAAAAGAAACTCTACTAATAACGAAACATTTCATTCCGTGTCGCCTTTCTTAGTCCAAAAAGCTATTATCAATAATATCGGTGAGATAAAAAGCACAAAAAAGCTTCGATCTGTCGACCTGCTGGTCGAAGTTCTATCTCGTAAACAACCGAAACAAATTATGAAAATTAAAGCATTTTCCGATATTTCAGTTACGGTCTCTCCACATGAATCCTTGAATTCCTCCAAAGAAGTTGTCTCCTGCGGAGAATTACTTAATGTTTCACTAGAATCAATCCTGAAAGACTTGCAAAGTCAGGGGGTGAGCCATGTACGGCGTATATCTATACGGAGGGACGGTCAGCTTCTAAACACTAAGCATCCTATCCTAACTTTTAGTTCTGCCAAATTACACGAGTACATTAAAGCGGGATATATGCGTCTTTCTGTTCGACGGTATATCCCCAATCCTCTTCGTTGCATCAAATGTCAACTTTTCGGGCATTCCAAAACTTCTTGCCGCGGGACACTGACTTGCGCCTGCTATGCAGAAGTGGGCCACGACAGTTCTCAATGCACCGCTGCTGAGAAATGCGTCAACTGCAAAGACGCCCGCACCTCCTTTTCTCGAAACTGTTCAGCATGGAAGTTAGAAAAAGAAATAATCACCACAAAAATAAAAAAGCAAATATCCTATCCCGAAACCCGGAAACTTGGTAAATCTCAAACTCCAGCATCTGCTACTAGCTACTCTTTCATAGTCAAAAACCCATGTACAACTGTATGTACCTGTAACAATCTTGGAGACATTATTTACGGTAATGCTAAACCTGATTCAGCTAACATAACTGCCGAAAAAAACACGAAACCACAAGCATATATATCTTGCCTTCTGTTCCATTTAAAGCATCTTATACACTTTCCGAAATTTGTCCCAGATCCATTCAGTCCTTAATAAAAGTCTCTTCACCCAATAAAGAAATAGTTTCATCAAAATCTAAAGTCCCAGAACGTAAAGAAGATCCACCTGACTTATCCGATTTCAAAATTGTCACTAATAAGAAAAAATTCAAAAAAGATTCTCAAGATAATAACGATAAAAAACTACTGACAAAGTTTCTCAATTATGCAAAACCCTTCAACATTCAGACAAAAAACAAGTTTCGAATTCTCCCATCAAACAAAGTAATTCTATGACGCATAATACTACAATGACTAATGATGGTTGTAAAACTGTAGACACTGTGCTTCTACGTATGGCTGTTCTCCCTCCATTGGAAATAGGACTTTCACAATTTCGGGAATCTGATGCTGATGCCGAGATGAGCTCCTCTTCTTTATCAGAAGAGGATGTCTTGGAACACAACATGTCAGAGGACTTGGAAGACTCACCTGCAGTTTTCAGTCCTCCACCCTCTTCCAAACCTGAAAGGGCACACAAATACAAAACGGGTAGCATTATTTCTTCTCTGTTTTGTACATTATTTACTTTTTTTAAATAATATTTTGTAAGCAAATGACCTTTGCTGTATAAGTTTTCTTAAAACTAACTTGTTTACTACTTTCATATTTTTAACATTTTATTTATAGTTTTTGTCCTTCCAATTTTAGTTGATCTTTGCCACCATGTGACGTTTTATACATATTTTACATCTAATATTTTAAAATCTGCATTTTTGAAGTTCTTTCGTCGTTCATCCATCCAATTTTGGCAACATACTTTTAAACTTTCATATGCAACTATGAATAATTGCAAAGAAATTTTAGAATTTTATCTATATTTTTTAATATAACACCATATATAAAAAGATAGATAAAATTACATTATCACAAATTACATTATCACATAAAAAGATAGACATTCATCATCGTGATCCTGTCTGTCTACCATACGTTTGGAGCAGTATAGCCAAATATGGCTCTTGCGCCAATAAAACCCAACAACCAACCAACCAATCGAGTCAGCCGCCATGATATTTTGCTGTGTGCGTTGTCTAATTTCAAAATGCTGTGAGCTTGTGTTCGTATTCCTTTTCGTCTTTTTCTATATGTTAATAAATGTCCGGTCCGGAAGATCTACGTATAAGTGATTTTTTGTAGAAGAAACAATGAATTCATTTACTCAAATTCTTATGAATGTAAATGAAAGTGAAAATTATACGAGTCCGAAAGACTATTCACGAAATAAGAAAAAAAAGAAGAGATTAGTCTCTAGTACTGTTCATCAACGGATTCCGAGACTACCACTTTTGGACGATTTTACTCCGGAAAGGGGTGTCAGGAAATGAGTCATATGAGCTCATTTCCAAAGTTCTTTGTTAAATTATGCTCAGTGAAATGTAAATATCACCCTTTTATTCTTCACTTTCCCCCTATTTCGATAAAAATAACTCCGCCCGGCGCATGCGCAAAAGCGCGGAGAGTTTCCGAATCCGTTGCTATGCAATAATTGAGTAACTAGCTCTCATCATAAGTTGAACCGAAATTATATCAATGCTGTTTTCATTTGTTTTGACGTTGAACTAATACTGTTTTAATAAATTCAATAAAATTTAAAGCAACAGATTTTCTTAAATTTATTAGAGTCGTTTGACTCTTAAGCTAAACTAAGCCCTTGGCGTTATTAATAAAACCTTTTTTGTGCTGAGGAATATTTGGGGGGATATAAAAGTAGGAGGAACTCCAAAATAAAAAGACTCATCAACGAGTATGCGAGTGAAAAAGGTTTGGGAACCGCTGCTCTAAACGAATGAACAGTAGCCAAACTTCCAACATTAAACGTTTTCATCACTTTTCTGATGTTAGAGAAAGAAATCTGAATTGAAGTCATATAAAAGTAACGAATGTGAGTTTGAATGAATTTAGCGTAATTGAAATGTCTTTGCTCGAACTGATACCACATGCAGGCCATTACTGTAACATAGAAAATATAACTAAAATAAATAAAAATATCGAATAAAATAAACGAATATAATAATTTCGAAAGATAAATAAAATAAGAATATTTATTAATAGTAGCACCTGCAGATTAATCACTGCCAAGTCAGAAAACATTCTTCGCGTTTTACATTTATTTAAAAAAAAAAACTAAATCGATGAGATGAAATAAATCATGCTGGAAAAATTGTGCCAAACTTAATTAATCAACCAAGACTTAATTTAAACACGATATGTTCCTTTATTGAGTGGAAGTGTTAACGGACTAAAATAGGCGCATGCTATCAAGAAAGGAAGGAAGTGTGAAAAAAGATTCGGGCTTGGAGCCAAGTTTATAAAATAATGTGAAGCGATTACCAAAGATGGACAATTTCTTTTGCTGACTTGCTCGAAAAAGTAATGTACTTGAATTTATTATTGTGTCTGTGGCAAACCAAGTAAATCTAGGGTAATATTTTACCGAAAAAAATGTGGTTTTAATGCAGTAGATCTTTGCTTTGGAGGATTATAAAGATAAAAGAAAGAAACGAGTAAAGAAAGCATGTCATATTTTGATTTAAAACTAAAATATGAAATACGTTTAAATAAGAAAACTTTCACTAGCATGAAGTTTTTGTTTGAAGTCTGAAGTGTATTATTTTTTAAAAGGGTTGGGAATCTATTTAGTGGCAGATTTGGATTTATTTACTCAATTCATCCAAGAGAAATGCTTTATGGCTTGGTAATGTTCGAAATGTTTCTGAAGCTCAAGATATGTTACAAATAAAACAGGATTTTATGCCTTCAAAGGTTTTTTTTGTTTTATTTCTTTAACTAATGTTAGTGAACCTTTTAGCAATTTAGTAAAAATTCGATATCATAATATTCTCTTAATTAAATCTACAAAAATAAAGGGAACTATAACTAAGCAATATTTCTCCTTTGTCTATTTTCATATAATTTTCAGATATTGTTTATTATTTCTTAGTATTCGATTTTCACAATTTTTAACAAAGGCTAGAGCATTTCATAGTAGTGCACTGTAAACATGAAATACTAATATTTTCAGATTTAAATTTAAGAAAATAAACTGAATTTATATATAGCAAAGCAATATTTCTCATTCATCTATTTTCAATTTTTTTTTTCATATATTGTCATATTTCCTTCATATATTGTCTTGTGTTTTGAAATATCCTGATTGCATCACAAACAGTATTTTTGGAGATAAAAAATAATGAATTAAAATTTCCGTCATAGAAAGGACTGTCTTTAGATGAACGGGTAGGTTAATCGCCGTGGGGTACATCATACTTCATATCAAGGAGCCCCATAACGATTATATCAAGGATTATTCTTCGTCAATCCATTTTTTCCGTAGTTTTGGTTAGATATGGTCAGGGTGGGTAGATATGGTAAGGAGAAAGTTTTATTGTTGTATACACATGCAATAGATGGAATCTGAAAGTTCTTTTTCACTATAATACTATTTTAACTCGAGCAATACACTTTTATGACAAAATCTTATTATTAAATTTTGGTGATTAAACAATTAGTAGCTGCGTGACCCGGCCTTGCACGGCCTATCTCAAATAATGCGTCATTCCCTAGCGACGAGAAGTGTGGTCACGTGAGGCATCGGGATCCATATTTTTTCATATGCCCGCCTCCGTTTTTTTTCCACCAAATATTGTCGCTTACTTTCCCCAATAAACAAATATCTCCTTTGAATCCTATATTGCTGAATTAAATTAACAAACAATGTTATAAGTTACATTAACATAAAAAATGAAGCTTGCAGAAATAAAAAAATGTATTGTCCCAAGCGTTAATTAATTTTGCCGTTTTTAATTAATATCTTTTTAACTAATTGTAATTTCAGAATTTAAATAGTCCAAATGGATTCCTTGGATTATTCCCCATCTTTTGGTACTTTCGGAATGGGTCTCCGTTCAGCGGTTAATAACTTTTTTAGCGTCACATACTTACATACACGTCAAAGTTTAATAGTGTAGATAAATTGCTTAAAATTTAATATGTTGTTTTATTAAAAGTTAAAAATGACATATATTCTAATTTCTCTGAAGTAGGATCTATGAGACGGAAATAACAGAAATATCTTAAAAACTGCCATACGGCCATATGGTACGTGGATAAAATTAAATAAAAAATAAATTATTATATTTTTTGCCTGTTTGGTAGTATTTTAGAATACAGAATAATTTGAATCTTTTTTTAATCACTACTCTCACTCAATGAGTCAAATAGGGCAGTCACTTGACTGGAAACTCAAGTAGTAAATCCTTTTGGCCAATTTTATGTTTCTCTTTTTTTCATATAAGCCTAAGTTTATTTATTGTTAAATAAGCTTACGGATATAGGTTTAAATTCTAATTCTAAATGTTAAAAATGTCTTGTGTTTAGAAATTAACCTTATGTAATTCAAAAAGGAGTAAAGGCAGTTTTGGTAGGATTCAAATTTTTGTAACATAAATATTAGTGATTTAATAAAAGTGAGGCGACACTTTTAAGAAAGATTTTTTAACAAAATATATTAGTCTAAAAAGTTGTTTCTTGGAATTAATGTTCGCAACTAAGTAAATTTATATCAGTGAAATACAGAACGTAATTACAAATAATTGGATTATAAGCAAGCTATGCAGAATATAATAAAGAAAATAGTTCAATCGATGATCTTTGGTTGCTTCCAAAATGAATGAATTCATTAAAGCACATTCCAAATCATTTTAAAAGTACAAAAAGATCCCTAGAACTCAAGAAATGAATTGCAAATCTTTCGTTAATTTAAAGCAAAAGCAATCCTCGCTCACTCTGCTACACACTTTTCAAGTTCATATGGAGTTAAAAATCGAACATATAAAGGAAAGTATTTATTCCGACGATGATCGTAGCTTCTCTGAGTAATTATTCACCTTTTCAGACCTTAATTTGGGCTTTCATCGGCATTTCCGAACCGGTCAGAAAGCCACTCTTTTATTAAACTAATCAAAGGCCAGAGAGCTCTCGATAGGGTAATGTATACGCTATGATTACTCAATTGGGAATAAATAATTAGTTTTAAAATTTATGTTATGCTATTTAACTTAAGATTGAAATTACATACAAGGTTATTTCATCAGATTTTCTTAGTTGAAATTTCTCGATTATAGATAGAGCGTGAAAAATAACGATATTTAGTGTTGTATTCTTTGATATTTAGAATTTCCATTTGAATTTGTGATAAAGTGAGTGGTTTTAAATAGATACTTTGATTAAAGAAAATTTTTCTTTTAATAAACGTACTTAAACAACTTTGAGGTTTCATTAACTTCAGTATGTCCTTTTTTATATATAGGTTGTAATTCAATGTCATTTATATTTCTCCAAGCAATTTGCTGAAGGTCTTCACTTACCTATACAAAATTAAAATTGAGTCAAAATTTAAAAATTTTGTTTAAGCCTAGATTTGATATAGAAACGTTTGAAAACAATATAAAAGAAGAATTATAGAACTAATATTTTTAATATTAGAAATATTGGCTTTAAATATTGCTAAGGCGAAGCAAAATTTTCAATTCTTTCGAAATCAAATAATTATTTTTTTTTGGTATTTTCATCTTTCTATTTTCTCACAGCACTAGATATAACTTTTTATTTTCATATCAATTTTCCAGATTAAAAGCAGAGGAACTTGCGCACACAAGAAAGCCCTGTACGAACGTAATTGTACCATTCCTCAAAATGTGCCTCATAAAATATTTTGTTGGATTGCTAGAAGCTCTAAAACAGAGAACCACTTCCTTAACCCTTAGATGCCCAGTGTTGCATTTAAGCAATACACCCAATTTTGTCTTCTAAAATCTTGATAATAAGACGGAAGCTCTAATGCCGTTGTTGCCAATAGGATACATATTGAAAAAAAATTTTAAGTCAATATACAGCATATAAATGGCAACTTGAGTGACGATAAAAAAATAAAAATAAACTGATGTTTTTCACTTGAGACTGCATCTTTTTTTGCTTTGTTTATACGCTTGAGAATACCATATTTTATTCTACAACGTGGAAGAAATTCCTTATCCGTACTATTAGTCATTAATTTCCATCTGTGTTTAGCTTTATAGAATTTTATCGAGGACATTTTTTTTCTGAAATAAAGGCCAATGTTGTCAGTAGGTAACAAACTGTTTTTTAGCCATAAACCATACTTCTAAACAAAATATAATTTTTTAAAAGTATTTTTCCCATGTTTTTTTCAAGAAATGAAAGTCAAAAAAACATTTTTAAATCAAATTTTAAAAAATCGGGCATTTAAAGTTTAAAATAACACAAAAGAATGCATGCATTGAAAATGATGAGATGGTAATGAAAGCCCTTACATTTCCTAAAGTACACCGCACAAAATATAGTATAGAAGAACCGAGAAACGCGAATTTGGATAGATTTGCTGTCTTATATTCACAGAATTTGCGAGTTTCCTTTAGCATTTCTATAGAAAGAAATCATTTTATTCTCTTCTTCACCTTTTAGTCCAGTAAACGAGGGGTTGGAAAAAACATTAAACCGTATATTTTGAAAATTGGTACACATGTTCGTGAAGGGCTCCTGTTCCTACTATAAGTCCCCGGTCCTGCAGAGGACCGGGGACTCGCCGTCCTGGATTTCATCCGCCATCGCCGCCATCCTGGATTTCATCCCCCTTTTTAGTTTTTCTTTAATATCTCGCAAACTATTCAATTTTGAAATTAAATGTAAGAAGTAAATCAAAGAGCGTAAAATTCCCTACAAACATAGGATTTTTTTTCTTGTAGCTTTAATAGTTTTCGAGATAATGGGGCTCAAAGTTTGCAGCCATCTTGGCTTTCATCCTCTTTTTATAGTTTTTCTTGAATATCTCAGAAAATATTAAAAGATAGAAGAAAAATAAAAGCATTTTTTGCGATATTTTTAGATCTTTATTTTGTTGCATTATGTGTAATATTAAAATTGAATAGTTTGCGAGATATTCAAGAAATTTTTTTTAAATTTTGAAATCCAAGATGGTTGTGGAAGTTCACCCCAGTACCGAAATTTTTAGTATGTTCAAGAGGAACCCCTCATTGACATGGGTACTAATTTTCAAAACTATACGATTTAATGTTTTTTCACCCCCATTTTGGGCATTCGTTACTGGACTAATTTGACTTCGTTCAGGGAGGAACTCTACGATTAATCGTTAATCAATGTATACTTAGAAGTACAAATTCTAACAAAGTAAGGAATATATTATATTCGGAAATCAACCCGTGAGCAAAAAAAAGCAAGTCTGTTTTCATTCATCGCGAATTTAGAATATTTGGATTCCCAAAATTCAATTTAGAGCATTTTGCTTGCAATAAGTTTTTCTTTGCAATCGATAAATGCTTGATAAAGATAAAAATGGCAGAAAAGGAAGTTTTCTTCATAATTAAAAAGAATGTCTTTATCCATATAAAATAAAACAATAATGCTTCAGCAAAATAAAGAATTCAACAACTAATAATGTAATTGAAGCCCATCAAACAGAATATGATTACAAAATATGATCAGAAATAGTTAGGAATGACTAAATTTTAATACTTCTAAAATAAAACTCGGAAAAAATCCTTTCAGCACAGAGCAATTAATATTCCTTTTAAGCAGAGTTAACAAGAAGTTGTTTAAAGCAAGAAAAGGGAACCACCTTTCTTCTTAATTAAATATATAATTCGCAGTCTCTTCATCAAATTTTTCCCAGCTCGTCTAGAGGAAAGCATCTCGCTGAATATCTTAAGGAAAGGATTTATTCCAATGATGATCGCAGTCCCTCCAAACTATTATTCTCCCCTCTAAAACTCTCATCTGGAACGATCGTTTCGTTTGAAGTGGTCAGAATTTTTGCTACATTAAAAATAAATGTCCCTTCAGTATAACATATTTATGAAATTATTTATCAAACCACAAACCAGTAGTTCTTTCAAACTAGAAAATTATTCCAATTTTTTTTGGAACCAAATGTAAAAAAATCCCTCCGTATGTGCGTCAATCTCTCTCTAGTTCATCTGGAGGAAAGCATCTCGTGGAACATCTTATAGAATGGATTTATTCCACGATGATAGCAAATCCAATGAGTAATTATTCAACCCTCCAAAACTCTCATCTGGGGCCAACGTCGCGTTTGAAGTGGTCAGAAAGCCACTCTCTTATTAAACGAATGAAAGGTCAGAGAGCACTCAAGTGGGTAATGTGGGCGCCATGAATATGCAATTAGGAATGAATCATTAGATTTGAAATTTATGATGTTCTATTTAATTTAAGAATGAAATTACAAACAAGTGCCTATTTTATCGGATTTTTTATTTATTTTCGTTGAAGGTTTCTTGATTACTGTAAAGGCATGAAAGGAAAAGCGCTTACTTTTGCATTTTTAATATTCAAGAGTTCCAAGAGTTCCATTTGGGTGTGTTATTCAGTGAGTAGTTTTAAAGTATGTTTAGATAAAAGAAATTTTGTTCTGTAAGTTTATTTAGATAAATTTTTGCCAGGCTTCGAATAATTCAGTTTTATGTTTTCTACATATATTTATACATGGGTTTCCCTTTAATAATTTTTGTATCAACTCAATTATAACTTATTTTTAGAAGTTAAGTACTTTAAATAAAAACATGTTTTGAAGGATAAGCTTCTGAAACCATATCACTTGAATTTTGAAGACAAAATGAAGTAAAATCTTTTTTTTCTGAAAGAGATAAAAATAAACTTATTTCAAGAAATTTTAATTTTTTTTATTATTTTTTATTTATAGCCGTGTTTGTTGACCAGCTTGTAGACGAATTATATTAGTCATATTTGATATGAAATTTATTAATCTAAAATCTGCAAATCTTACTTTTACTAATGTTTAAATTGTAAATTCACTGAAGAATTAATTGAATTGGATGAAACCCTAAAAAATTCGACTAAGGCTGTCGCTGCGAAACGGCCGCTGGAATTGATGGGCGTGAACTTATTTACCTTACTCAACTGTGACTTTCTGTGACTAAAATAGTTCTATGTGACTAAAGTAGCTCTATGTGACTAAAGTTACTCTATGTGACTCTGAGTTTAGTTGACTGCAGTAACTCTTTGTGACTGTGAGATTATGTGACAGGAGTAGCTCTTTGTAACTCTCAATTTATGTGACTGATTCGTAATTTTGGTTGGGTTTTTTTCGCGAAAAAAATTCTTGTCTTCAAATGTAATATATTTATTCATGTTATTAATATTGAATACAATTTCTGTTTTTTTTTTTTTTCAATTTCTGATCTTATGTAAAATCCGGCGATGGTACGAGAAATAGCAAACTTAATTCAACAATTCTGGAGTAATATTTCGCGTGAATCGATGAATGAATTTTCTAACGTACTTGGATAGTTTGTAGGAAAATCCAGTTAATATACCATTCACAACCGACTGCAACAAGTGACTGAGGCCGCCAGACAGTTAGGTATGAGAAAGCACGGGAATACAGGTTGGTCACTGCGTGCGCGAGAATCGGTCTCTGTGACGTCATCAAAATTCTTCTTGATTTTCACCAAATTTGCAACTCGACTGTGACTAAACTGTAATTACAAATTTTAAATTTTTTTCTGCAATCTTCAATGCCTACCTTTCTCTGTTACATGAAACTAAAACCAACTCTCTATGTTATTTGGTTGCGGAGCTATAAGCTTTTAACTTATAGCTCCGCAACCAAATAACCACGAAAAGCGTCATAATTTTTTTCCTTTCCCGTCACCCCATTAGACCACTAGAGGTACATACGTTCATATAAAAATCATAAAAATAAACTGTACATGTAGTCGTTGATGCCATTTAGGTTTACAGGTATTAGTTACGTCTAAAAATTAAAGAAAAAAGAGTTGAAATAGTAAATGCTTCTTTCTTGAACAAACCTCATTGATTTGTTCAACCACTGTCGATCTATTAAATCATTAATGAATTCAACAGATCGACAGGGCTTGCTAAAGAGATCAGAAAGACAAGTTTTTTAAACTTTAAATTTACTTATAAAAATAAAAACAGTCGTCTATCACTTGACTTTCATTTCTTAATGAGTTTGATAGTTTACATTTGGCTGTTTAAAAAATTATTAAACCTGTCTGTAATGATCTTGTAGGGAGTTTGACGATTTGTGCATCGAATGTTTATCTGCTTGTGCATGTACTAATATAGTAAACAATTTTATTGTTAATATACTGTACCAACTTTCCAAAGATGAAAAATTATCGTTATAGACAGGTGTGTTTTAAGAGTGATTATCGTTGTAGGCAGGTTTAAAATGCATTGAGTAAATAGGAATTCTGCCGGGACCAAAGAAAATATCATTTTAGACAGGTTTATCGTTATAAACAGTATCATAATACACAGGTTTCACTGCATAATGTAAAATTAAATTAATTAAAAAGTATTTTTTATGTTTGTGCACATTTAAAAAAAATAATGAACAGAATATTAATGCGAATAACCTAAACTGGCTATAGTGGTCAATTATTATGGCAATGATCGCCAGTACCAAACTAAAGTAGCTGTAAAATATTTACGCCATGAATAAAATTAATTAATATGTGTGTATGCAGTGATGTATTAATGTGTGTGTGTGTGTGTGTGTGTGACAATGTTTAAAAACAGCTCTGCAGTGATGTATTAATCGGTTAAATACACTGACGGGAAAAAATCCCAACAACAAGAAAACATTATTGTAGAGTAATGAAATTTCGGCAAAACATTTGCCTAAGTAACATATTGAATTGATTAAAGTTTCAAGATCACAGGTTAATGTAAGCGCGAGAAGAACCATTTCAATTGTGAAATGCTGGTACATTAATAACCGGTGTAACCGCCAGAAGTTTGAATGCAAGCATGCATTGTGTCGTACAGGTGCCGGATGTCAGTTTGTGGGATGGAGTTACATGCCTATTACACTTTATCGGTAAGTGCTGGGACGGTTAATGCTGATTGTGGATGACGCTGGAGTTGTCGTCCAATGTTGTCCCATTCGTGCTCGATTGGAGAAAGATCTGGTGATCTAGCAAGCCAAGGCAACATGTCGATACTCTGTAGAGCATGTAGGGTTACAACAGCGATATGAGGGCGAGTGTTATCCTGTTGGAAAACACCCCCTTGAATGATGTTCATGAATGGCAACACAACAGGTTGAATCACCAGACTGACGTGCAAATTTGCAGTCAGGGTGCGTGGGATAACTACTAGAGTACTCCTGCTGTCATAGGAAATTGCTCCCCAGACCATAACTCCAGGTGTAGGTCCAATGTGTCTAGGAAGCAGACGCCCACCTGCTCTCCTTCTAACAAGCACACGGCCATGACTGGCACAAAGGCAGAACCGGCTTTCATCAGAAAACACAACAGATCTCCACTCCGTCCTCCAATGAGCTCTAGCTTGACACCACTCACGTCACAAACGGCAGTGGTTTGGAGTCAGTGGAATACACGCTACAGGGCGTCTGGCTCTAAGCCGTCCTTGAAGTAACCGATTTGTAACAGTTCGTTGTGTCACTGTGGTTCCAACTGCAGCTTGAACTTCTGCCGCAGACGCAGTACGATGTGCCACAGCCATACGCCGAACACGACGGCCTTCCCTCTCAGTAGTGCCACGTAGCCGCCGGAACCCGGTCTTCTTGAGGCAGTACCTTCCCTTGACTACTGCTGCCAACAATCATGCACAGTGGATACATTCCTGACAAGTCTTTCTGCAATATCGCGGAAAGAAAATCCACCTTCTCATAGCCCTACTACACGACCTCGTTCAAACTCAGTGAGCTGTTGATAATGGCCTCTTCGTCTTCTTAAAGGCATTCTTGACTAACATCAACTCGCTACGTAAAATCTCAATGATAAATAACACTCACGAACTTTACAGTGCGTATTTAAAGCAAACCTGATTTGCATGTTCATAGTGACGCTACTAGCGCCACACTTAGCCCGAAATTTGAAGACACGTCATCTTCAGATGTATAAACACGCCTATCAAATTTCGTTTCTCTAGCACAAATCTTTCTTGGTGTTGGGTTTTTTTCCCTTCATTGTATATATGCAAAATATGTACATTTTTGTTACTTAATTTGTTATGTGTTTAGTAAAGTAACAAATATTATGATGATATTTTGAGGCACTCATAGTAACCACTTGACTTAAAATCTAAAAACTTTTATTATTCTAATTTTATCTAACTTTATATTTAAGAAGTAGAAAAGTGTAGTAACTTGTTAACAAGTACATACTTATGCTCTTAAACTCTAATTATACGAATTGTACCAATAGCTTCTCTGAATAGGTACAATTCGGATCTTATAAGTTGCGGATATTATAAGCGCCTAATGATAAATGGGAAAATTAATATAATAATTCAGGAAATTGGGGAATCTTTCAATTATCATTATATTATTATAATCATTATTATTGGAGAAATTAAGCGCCGTTCATAATTCTTCCCAATTCACAATTACCCCGGTCAACCCTATAAATAAAGATGAAAAAAAAATCAGCTACTCTCTCTCGAATTTTTTGAAGCAACAAACCCGTTAAATCGAAACGTAATTTTTGAAACTCTTTTTGCAAAAAAATAAATTGCTCTTTGTTATTAGTAGATCTTTTATTCAAACTGGAAGAAGAATTAAGTTTTTCTCCTAAATGGCATTTAAAACCCTAAGCTGGATGAAGAAACGTTTATTTTTTTGCAGTGAAATAAAGAATTGAACTAGGAATAAGATGATCGGACGCCAACAAACACACATAGCATTCTACGAACTTGTTAAACTGAGGATATTCTGTGATTTCAAAAGCAAAAATGAAAACGCATTTCAAATGGAAATAAGTTACTTAAAACACTGTAAATGTTCATCTCTGTCATTTACGAAATTCTCTTTCATTTATAAAAGCAAGCGCCAATCTCTCGATTCAACTCTTTCAAGTTCATCTAGGGTGAAGCATCTCGCCGACCATCTTAAGGAATGTATTTATTTTACGATTATTGCAGCTTCAGAGAGTAATTATTCACCCCTCCAGAATTCTCATCTGGGGCCATCATCGCGTTTGAAGTTGTCAAAAAACCACCCTCTTATTAAATGAATGAAAGGACAGAGAGCACTCAAGTGGGTAATGTGTGCACTAGGAATATGCAATAAGGGATTTATCATTAGTTTTGAAATTCATGTTACGCTATTCATTTTAAAGCTGAAATTGCTTTCAAGGACTTATTTAATTCTTTTCCTTTTCTTCGTTGAAGATTTTTTATGACCTCAGGTTTAACGTGTAAAAATGAAGGCGTTTACTAGGATATTCATAAGTTTCATTTGTGGTAACAGACGCCACGCAAATTTCTTGTCTTCGGGTGGGGGTCTTCTATCTCTACCCCTACTCCTCCGGAATGGTTCTTATCATTTCGCGGTTTAGCAGTCATGATCTAGGCCATATTGCATGCGTTTTAGTCACTCTAAACCCTTTGGGTGAGTCGGTCGACGTGGGTTCTGTATGGGTTATGTATGGGTGTGTTTTAGTCAACGTGTTTCAGACGCCACGCAACCCTACTCGTTCACAGTAAGTCAGTGGAATTACATAGTTTATGATAAACCATTTCTTATTATTTATTATACCTATATAATTAGATTATGTTTGAAATGTCATCAAAGAGACTAAAATGAAATCATGAAAGTGACTGAAAAACATTTACGTATATTATATAGTAATTTGTTTAAAATCAGTTACTTCTGAGTATTTTATTATTAGACGTTCTGCTCTCCAATAAAAATGGCATAAGATGTAGTGAAAACATAGATACATAAACGTGTGATAATAAAAAATGATGGATATTTTAAAAATAAAACTAAAATATGTACGATTATTAATGAGCAAAGAGAGTGGTGTCTGTGATTCGGACGCGGTTGAAGCAATTTTTGAATGAAAATAATCTCTTTCATCCGGTATATATTAACATAATCCTTACTTAAATATTATCTGAATTTTTTGCTTATCCTATAATCATTTAATGCTCATTTTGTTTGAAATCATTTACTTCTGAAATGAGCATTTTAGTTAATTTCTGCATTTTGGTTTAATTTTTTTAAGTTATTGGAAATATTTCAATTTTTAGAAGCAAAGTAATTTGAATAAAACATTTTCCAAACAAAAAATGATTGGATGTGGATTCCTGAATTGCACCGTTAGGAGCCTTTTTAATCCCACGGCCATTCAAAATCGGCAATTTGTTTCACTGGGAATCTTGACCTTATATTTTAAAGTAAGTGGAAACATCATAATAATATTGTTAAAGTCAATTGATAACACTGGTCTACAGTGGTTCAGTAACAACAGGCAAATTATAATTTTTATTATTAATTCCGATAGTTATTTAAATGTCTGCAAGTCAAAAAGTCCCACCACGTATCATTTTTGTGTTATGGTATCAGAAAATGGCACCATCCACTTATTTTTTTTACGATTTTCACAATGCCACATATGGTGACCCTGCCTTCTGGAAAACCTTCCTTCTTGGAACTCTGCCTGTTGGCAATCTTGTTTTTGTCCTGTACCCTTACATTATCCGTTTATTTCCGGTAATCTAGTAAAGAAACTTTTTTTGGTTAGTGTGGTTGTGTGTTTATAGTTACAATATTTGTTGAAAATGCAAGTTTTCATAGATCTTGCAAAACAGCCCGATAAGTTTTGCATGTTTGTGGACGATTTATATTAAAATCACAAGGTACACATTTAATACAAGAAGTGAAAAAGGCTTATTTTCTGAGTTTTGGTAGCAAAGTTGGCGATCAAGAA
Source organism: Araneus ventricosus (assembly GCA_013235015.1). Taxonomy (NCBI): domain Eukaryota; kingdom Metazoa; phylum Arthropoda; class Arachnida; order Araneae; family Araneidae; genus Araneus; species Araneus ventricosus. The sequence goes on from BGPR01000364.1 coordinate 39,642, forward strand.
AGACCTTGGGATCCTCATGCGTGTTACGTAAGTTACAATGTGACTCTTGTTCACTAAATGCAAGGAAAAAGAAGTTCTATGCTATTTACAGTCCCTATAGTGTGGCGGGGATCATTTTGATCATGGTTGCTTCTGTCTTACGAACACAGAAGGATATTCAAGCAGAAGGAATTGGACCTAATAATGTGAAGTATACCCCTCTTGTTGAACCCGAAAATATTCTTTTTCCTTCACTTCCCATTAAACCAGGATTGATTAAAAATTTTGTGAAGGCCATGGACAAAGAAGGCGGAGGATTTAAACATTTAAGAGGACGTTTCTCCCAATTAAGTGGAGCCAAATTTAAAGGGGATACTTTTGTTGGAACTCAAATTAGAAAGTTGATTTGTGATTTTTTTTCTGAAAGTAAGCTTAATAAAGAAGAATTAGCAGATTGGAAATAGTTTGTGAAGGTGATAAAATGATTTTTAGGAAAAATAAAGATGATAATTATGTAGTCCTAATAGAAGAGTTTCTCAAGTTCTACCAAGTCTTGGAGTGTCAAATGTCACTCAAAATACACTTCTTACATTCACATTTAGACTTCTACGCAAAAAAAGTCTTGTGATGATAAGAGACGAAAAATGGTGGAAATTCCATCGAGACATTAGGAGTATGGAAATCCGATATCAAAGTCACTGGGACCCAGCAATGATGGGTGACTACTGCTGGTTCCGTAAGAGAGAAGATTTGACACCACATAAAAGAAAAAAGTTATAGTATTTAATTGTATTTAGTAAATCTTTAATTTTTTATGTTTTATTCAGTCTAAACTATGTGTATAATCTCAATTACATCAGTATTCCTTAGTAAATTAATGATATTGATAATGTTAAATCATGCATTCTAAATGCTTTCGTCCATTTTTTCAGTACTGATAAAATAGTCGTAACAAAAAAAAACTGTACGCGTTACAGCTTTCTCACAATTATTTTTGAATTCTACGCTGCAGAATTAGTTGAAAACAGTTAATTTCATTTCTGTTACACGAAAAAGTTTTTTTTTGTCGAGTAGTGTAATTTAACAGTTAAGTACTTTGTATTGACGTAGAATAGTTAAGTAATAGTTTTAACAGCTACAAGTTACTGTGAGCACGATATTTTTTAAAAATATTCCTTTATACGAAGTTCCTTGAATTTTATAGACAGAAAAAGTGTAATATCAAATCTAAACAAGAGATTTTTTAAAAAGTGAAATTCTTCATTGAATTTATCATTAGCCACTTTTAATGGCCAAATTGTTAACTTATGATATTAATTGTGTTTTATTTCTAACTGATCACAACGAACATTTTCAATTTTTTTTTCAGAAGTTAAGAAAGTGGAAATGGGGATTACATGAAATTTCCGAAGAAAGATTACCGAAAGTGAAACCTGTATTGCACAGGGGAAAAAATAAACATGGAATGGTTAAACATTTAAACAAAAAGTAAAAGTTACTTTTTGCAAAGCTTTCATTTAAAGAAAAACAGCTTTTAGAGCTACTTTTTGGGAGTAACTGATCTGTTCTGATTTCAACAGATCACAATGATTGTAGAAGAGACCAAAAATTAGAAATTAGCAGAATGAGAAATGATATAATATGAATGCAATTCAGTCACTAAACATATGGTAAAGAAAGTACTTGAACGAATTTTTGCTACATCAAAAATAAAAATAAATGTCCCTTCAGCATAACACATTTATGAAATTATTTACTAAACTACAAACAAGAAGTTGTTTAAAACTAGAAGATCCTTCCATCTTTCTTCTGAATTAAATGTAGAAGCAATCCTCCGTATGTGCGTCTACCTCTTTCAAGTTCATCTGGAGGAAAGCATCTCGTGGAACATCTTACGGAATGGATTTATTCCACTATGATCGCAAGCCCGCTGAGTAATTATTCACCCCTCCAAAACTCTCATCTGGGACCATCGTCGCGTTTGAAGTGGTCAGAAAGCCACTCTCTTATTAAACGAATGAAAGGTCAGAGAGCACTCAAGTGGGTAATGTGAGCGCCATGAATATGCAATTAGGAATAAATGATTAGTTTCGAAATTTATGTTGTGCTATTTAACTTAAGGCTGAAATCATATTCAACGGCTTTTTTCTTTAGATTTTATTTCTTTTTCTGAAGTTGAAGATTTCTTGATTATATTTAAAACTTCAAAATTCTATGATGTTTATGAGTTTCATTTATCCTTACGGTATAGAGAGGGGTTTTAAAGTGGTATTTAGATGAAAGGAAATTCTCTCTTCATTATATAATATATATTTAAGGTACTTTTATTTCAGGTCTGAATATATTCTGTTTTTTTACACAGGTGTTCTTCCATTTGCATGAATTTTTATAAGGATTATGATTTTGCATTTAAAGGATAAATGAGATTTCATAAAAATATTGCGAAATTAAATAAAGTATTTTATAGTTTCAGTAAACGTAATATTGCATAACGGAGTCTCAAATGAATGTTTGCCTTCAATTTATTGTTAGGCTCATTCGATTATATCTTGTTCACCCATAATATTACTTGTGTTTTATACCAAATTAATCATCCCTGAAATTTGCAAATTTTATCTTTGCTGAGGTTGTTCCCACATTTTTAGAACGATTTCGTTCCGCTGTAGGGAAAATTCGTTCGCTTGAAAAAATTCATTTTCACAACTATTACACTTTGGAAGCTATAATTTATCATTTGCAACATAAAATTTTTGTTTACAGGCAAAATGGCACTTTTAAAGAAGCAATGGATGGAAGGCTACGTTTTTTTTTTCATTTCCAAAGAGAGTTAATTTTATTCAGTTATTTAAAGACGCTGTGAAAGCCATGGGTTTTTTATATCTAAAGCCACAATAGGTAATATTGTCAATAAGAAAGGAAAAAATCGTCGAAGTTTGGTTTCAAGTAGAAAAATTGTTCCAAATACGTATCCAAGGGAAAAAACGCATTTCTTCGCATATTGCAAATGTGAGATCATTAATGTTAAAAGAAAATCCTCAAAGTCCAATATTTATTGAAAAATCAAAAAAATGCTCAGTATCAACTGTAAGCAAAATTATTTACACTGATTTGAATCCCCAAAAAGCATATATATATAAGAGAGAGAGATTTAACCTGGCTAATGCTCTTCCAAAGTAGAGCTACAAATTTTAATTTTATTGTTGAAAACTCCATATACTTAAATTGCCTTTTTTCAATAGTTTTGATAGCAATAGAGTTCTTTTACATGTTAACATCGAAATATTTAAACTTTTGCTCTTAATATCTATAGTATTTTCAATTTTTTTGATTTGGTTATTTTGTTTAATTAATGAATTTTAGCTTATGAATTGCATTTTGATATGTCTTGTTTACTTTGTTTTTGTATGTTCATATATAACAAGTTATATTTTGTCTTATATTAATATATATACGCAATTTTCATCGTCATTCTCCACGTCATATCGCTGAACGCATAACACGCCGCAGAATTCTTTATAAAAAGCATTTATCCGGACAAAAATGGGAAAAACAATAGATGTAACAATAGATGAAGCTTGAGTCTATTTAAATGACTGCGAGAAAAAATTCAATTTATTATCATCAAAGAGGAGAAAACATCTTAAAACATGGTTCAAAGAATCTAAAGAAAGTTTTCCTAAGGGTATTATGATCTTTGCTGATTTTTCATATAATGGCAAAATAAAAGTAAAGAGAGTGTACAAAATTCCACATACTATCAGGAGCATATTTTATCTACAATCTTCAAATATGAAATAAGATCTCTTTACCAAAAATGCCGTTAGTCAGCAGAACTGCACTAAAACACAGCAAGAGCCGCACATCACAATCCACTGTTAATTTCCCGGAAAAAATAGAACAAGAACTGGGTATTAAGACTATGACCTTCACTGATATTCCTGGTAAAAAGTTCTGTACTATCCATCGGTTTTTGAGATTTTGGACTTTTAAAAACCGCATGGTCCAAACGTCGATCTTCAAACTTTTCTAGGCTTTGGAAAGCTGTTCGAGAGAAATGGGACAAAACACCTCCTCCGATACCATAAAAATCATTATTATCATGGAAGTTGCGATGTAGAAAGATAGTTAAGAATACGGGCTATCAAATTGAACATTTCAAACACAAAAAATATATAATCGTTCTTAAAATACCATAAAATCGCTCTAAAAATGTGTGAACACCCTCTGCATATATTTTGGAATTGGAAATAATGAAAATTTTAAATGATTCAAAGAAAGGTTATTGGAGTTACAATATACCTGTTGAAGCCTGCTTGATTGTAAACTGAAACTGCAACGCCGTCATGAATATTTTTGTTTAGTAAGGTTGTCTAGTTGCCCATATTGGCAGTTAGAGTTGCTATAAGTAAGTTGTTATCGTATGTCTCCACTAAGGAGCATCACCAATCTATAAGATTGTTAAAACCTGAATCTTGAATGAATTTAATTTAAAGTATCTACAGTCCTCGAAAGAACAGACTGGAAAAATGACATCAATAAAAAGGGAGGGGAAAAAAGGAATGCAGTTTGCAATCATATAACAAATAGACCCATCCAAAAGAAGAGAAAAACTGAAACCTTTAGCGCTCCTTGCAGTTAAAGGCTGACCGTTTTTTAGTATTTCAACTTGACCTGTAGGGGGGAAAATGAGAAGCTAATGGGCTAAAAGGAAATCATTGAAATAATTCTAATTTACTTTACTAATTATCTTTCAATTCAAATTCTAATTGACTAATCCTTAAAGCTAACTTCATTCTTGGAATATGTCACGGGTTTGGTTTTTTTCTTCTAATATTTATAGAACATTTTGTTTATTAGAATCAGAAAAGGCTTAGGTTTGAAGAACAATAAACTGCCTAACGCTAAATTCATATCTTACTTAAACATTTAGTACATCAATTTCACGAAGTAATCTTTAGTGAGGAATTCTTGACCCATGGGTAAGAATAGTTAGCAAAAGTTTTAGGAATACTTGACCCAGGAAAAGAGAGATTTGCCTGAAGTGTTGAAATGCCTGACACCATGAGAGGAAAGTTATAATATTAAATGCCAATATAGTTCCAAGAACATAACAGGTAAAACATAAGAGAAAAAAATCATCAGTGCTTTCTATTCAACTTTCTCATACACTTCCACAAAAGAATGTCACTTATAACGTGTTTTCAAAAATGATTTTTCCTATGTCTTATTAAACCCATACGATTTCGATTGGCATCAATAAGAAAATTTTAAAAGTAATTAAAAACTTTTCCACTGGTGCTTTGACTAAGTTTATTGTGGATTTTGTAATTTTATTGTTTTATTGCGGAACTTCATTAAGCAGTATTCGAAGAGAACGAATTTTATGACATCTTCAAATTTAAAAAAAAATGTATCGATTCAAGGGTGTCAGTTTAATTGCCACGCTACTTTTTTCCTGGACTAACCCACAAAATTTTTAATAAACTATTTTATATTTTATACAAAATTTTTAAAAAATATTATGTAATAATTTAATATGTATTATTACATATAAAATTTCTGCGCACATATAAATATATTTAGTACTAAAATATCTTGATTCAGACCTCAAACTTTTATCGTAAAAGTTAAAACGATCACAGGTGATTCCTTGGCCATTCTTATCATAATTTTAATCCATAGCACTAACCAATTTTAGGATGCCTTAGAATAAAATATTTTTCTGTTAATCTCCACATACATTCAGCATGGTAAATATTTAGCTTCTTGTAGACCCTGACCAAAATGTTCTTGTTTATTATAGCACTTTACTGCAGAATAAAATCTCAAACTTCAAATACTTAGCCCACATTTTTGTGAATCTATTTCTGTAATATAATCCCTAGAGAAAGAAAAACCAAGAAGAATGACATTGGGATTGAAAAGTGACATAAATGGATCCACCAAAAACAATCCATCTGCTGGAAGTGTACCACTTTTGCGGAAGTGATAAATGAAACAGCTTTTTCGATACTGTCAAACATGTAGAAGAATACTTTTGAGATAAGGAATGAATGTAGCGAGTCAATTTTCGGTATCTTTCTTGTTTATTCTTTAAGTTTATTTAGGAATCCGGCAAAACAATTGGGAATTTTTGAAATAATTTGTTGGCTTTAGATTCTGACCAATACCAAGATTAAGAAAACGGTTTTAACTCAGACTTTAAGATATTTTTTCTGGTCAAGAAAATTACTCATTACAGCACTGATTAAGAATCGTTTGAATGGAAGCCAACGTCATGAGTAAATCCAAACAAAATACTTGCTTAAAATTCCGAAAGTATTGCGCTTACTGTCCGATCATAAAAACTCGGAGATTTTGTGTTGTTGAGCCAGGATAACCCCATCATTACGAATTAATAAAGAAATCAGGAGTGTTCTCCCTTTGATTTGCTTGTTTAAACACTTGCTCATAACGCTAGACATTCACGAGAAGGTCATTTGTTTTAAGACTGGTTTTTTTCCCGCCCATTCTAGTCGAAAAATTAGGCAAAGCATTCACGGAGGTTCCAAAATTTGTTTTGAGACAAGGTTCAAAGTCGCAGAATTCCTACCACCCAGACTCCTCTTCCCCCGCGCGGCGGATTTCGAGTCTCATTTCTAGTCTCGTCGCAAGGTGCCAATGTAGGCATATCCTTTGTTTTGCCGCTATCTTCGCATCGAGGTCTCAAAATGCAATCGGCGAATTGAATTTGGATTTTAAGTTCTTTTGAATTCCACCATTTCGAATCATTTACTCCAAAGTTGACAGGTTTTCGACCTTGACGATAAGTTTTTCTTCCCTGTGTTCCAAAAATTCCATTTTGGAAAAGCTGTGAATGGCCTGCTTAAGAAAGCCGCTGATAACGTAGGATCAACAATTATTGAGCCAATGTTTCATGCAATCAAATGGATTGTCATTAATAAAAAATACTCTAAATATACCCAAAAGTGCTTTTTCCACCAGTAGTTTGTCATTGTTATATTTTGATTTCATAATTTTGATATTATTAGGCAATAACTTTGGAATTTTTACATCGTTTCAAAATCCTCCTCCCCCCAAAAAAATCAATGCCGTCTGTTCATCGTGCCCATTTTCTTTATTTATTTATTTTATTTTTTATTTATTTATTTCAATTAATTGATTAATTTTTTATGTATGTATTAATATATTAATTTTTCCCATTTTCACAATATCTTTTAAAACTCTTTTTTAGTTAGATACACATTAACTTGCACAAAATTATGTGCATTCAATTTTTTCAATCAACGTAATGCCAAAAAGCATGTCAATAAGCGTAATGAATAAAAATGCAAATAATATTTTTATTCAATATTAATTGTGATGTATATACTAAAGTGATATTTGTGAATGTGGCACTTTTTGTTTAGTATTATTTTATGATTAAGAGAATTGAGTACACTTTACGGATTTGGTCCAAAATTTAGGCATAGCTACAGCTTATGTATCCAATTCACGTGCTAAGTGTTATCCATCTATATTCAGGGGATTGTTGTGTTTAATTTTTTTTAGCTAAAAGTTCAGTATATTGAAATTACAGAATAATCAAAATGACATTTAATACAGACAAATGCTTTTCACTTAACTGTACAAATACTAGGCCTGTCCAAAAAGAAACCGAATTTTAAATTAGAGCCTCAACGCGACTGCCTACCAATCTTATTGTAATGTACTGTATAGCCTTAACCTTGAAATTGCGCTTTCACTTTTATCGAGAAATTTAATTTCTTTCATCTCTAAGTCATTATTTCACTATTTTAAATTCAATTAAATTGATAATTAAGTTTTACAAATTTTAAAATAGTATTTTCATCGAGAACACATATCTATGAAATTTCAAAACTGTAGCAAATCAAGAAGTGAGTGAAAACTCGATCTCAAAATTCCATCCTTACAACAAAAACACTAAAAAAATCAGAAATTCATTGAAATTATTTTTAAAAAAATGAATATAGGTATTTAACAAAATGCTGGGACAGGCTCATTTTTACCTGTATGATTCTGTAGACTGAATGTATAGTTAACTTTAGTACTTCACAGGAACTGATCTTTTTTAAACCCGAACTAGAATAACTTTTATTAAAATTTTCATTATTTATCATCAGATTTATTGCTTCTTAATACATTCTTATACGTTAATATTTTAAAATATTGGACATTTCTTTTGGTGAATTTCTACAGGGAACGAAAGTTCGTATTGCAATGAAACTGAAAGAACTGACAAAGAAATGAAACTGGAAACAATTCTGAAGGAAAGTCATGTATCATGGATTACAAGGTCTCCGGAGATGAGATATATCTCAACTGCTTATCATTTATTCAGGTGATCGAAAATGATATGGATATTTCAAAAGAATTCCATGTTCCTTTTGGAGAATTGATTCTCTCTGCTATGGCAAGATATATCTTCACTTCTGGGAAGTCCCTGAAAACGATGCTTCTGCACCTTTGCCGTATAGTCTTTCATTCGACGTTAGAATTTGCTTCCGCTTTTCCAAGACTAACTTATATTTTCATCTCTTTCCTAAATAAAACGTAACGCAATAGCAGGATTATGTGCATTTTCTGTTATTCTATTGAAAACAACGGGTGAATAGATCTTAATCAATGGAAATATTTTGTTTCAGATGTATAGGATGTAGAATGAGATAAAATGTTGTTTTGAAAGAAAATTTATTCTTACATCGCTATGTTTCGTTTAAATTCTCTTACATAAAATTTTAAATGTATGTGAAATAACAGTGCCTTGTTGTCTAAATTGGTAAGGGTAGTTTTATTAAGATCATAATGAAAAAAGGATGTTTTATTATGAGAAAAATCACCTTTATTAAACTATGAAGATGATAAGATTTCAAGGAAATAGAATGTTATAAATGATAATATTATTGTGAAATTTTCCAATACCAAAAAGAAGAATTCACATTCTGTTATTATTCATTTATTGGTAGGAAAAAATTCTTTATACTACCATGAGGGGATGACGAATTGTATCCAATTAAAGCTATCATTTGTATGTGGTTTATTCTTCTCATTCGACCGACTGATATCAGACTGACTCATCTCCTAATAAGTCGCACTCGTTTCTCTCATCTTTGTAAGCATCTCATCTTTTGAGAGAACTCCCATGTGTCCCATGTCTTTCTGATTTTAATGTAATTTACTTTTTAGCAGAATGCCCAACTTTTAATTCTCCGTCTTTCCTTCATTGACTCTATCTAACTTGGTCAGACTTGAAAAATGGAAAATACCATCCAAATGCCTTTAATTATTAAAAAGCAATGAATTCTTTACGTGTATTTTATTTTTTAAATCGTTCAATTTTGAATCTCATAATGATAAACGAAGAACTTTAGATGTGGCAATATTTATTTACGTTAACTTCCTGTTTTGAGGTCTATTCGAGAAGAACCCCTTTTTTTAAAAAGTGGTTCCGCTGGAGGATGTTTCACGTGGAATCGAGCTTTGAACACACTACCCTCCGGGCAGAAAGCCGACACTTTGCCATGGAACCACCTCAGTCCTCATTAAAAATGGCGGTTACTTTTAAAAAAGTGGATAAAAATAATTGGAGTCTGTTCGCCCTTTTTTGAATGCTGTTTTATATGTTCATCATTGAAATGCACTAATTCTGAATTAATGGTACATTTCTTTCTCAAAAAGTGCATTTTAGAATTATTCAACCTTACTGTTCAATTAAAGTTAAGAGTAAATATAAAGAACATGGGAAAATCTAGTTATTCCAGATTTCATCTAAGGAATTTCATTTCTGATCGAAAAAACCATTTTCATCAATTCCATCAACGGAAAAAATGATTTAATTATTTCTTTCTAAGTATATTAAGCGTTTCGTTCCATTTACTAAGCCTGATGCTTTTGGAGATCCATTAGAGAAAATTTTGCTTTATAAGCGCAAAGTGCATGGGCTGTTAGTCTCTAGAAGATAAAAATTAACTTCATTTTTTTATTTCGTTTTCCGTGGACTTCATATTATGATTTGATTAGAACCCATTTTTATGAAGGAAAGGAATTTCCGACAAATAAATTCAATTTAAGAGTAGCTCTTAAGTATATATTCGGAAATCATTGCATGGGATTCAGAATGCAAAAAAGAATCATCAAATGATATGTAATTTAATATATTTCAAATTTCGTCATATTATTTTTTATTTTACTTCTTATTTATCAAGCAAGATGCTTTAAAAATGTCAGAAACTATCCAAAAAAGTGCTGTGTTCAAGTAAATTTTTAAAATAAAAAATATTGTTAATGCACTTTCTTCAATGTATCTGATTATTCCAAAAATCCCTTTTATTTGAAAGGAGTAAACTCATTATTTTTATTCTAAACTAGTTTTATTACACAGCTTCTAATTTGAATCAAACTCATTCTTTATTCATTATAATTAACTTTCTTAATCGTGTTGTTATAGATTTATTTCAAGATTTGGCTATAAACAGTAGTTTTAGTCTCTTGTAAAATTTTTGCCGCATTTTTGTGGTTTGACTTTTTCCGCTTGGTTGTCTTGCAACTTTAAGATTTGGGGTAAGAGGTGCAGGATAAAACACGTTGCTGTTCCTTTGTCATTTCCAAAATAAATATTATTTTAGAGTTAAAAGAAAATCATGTAAGATCTGCAGCATGTGGCCATAAAATATCATGAGATGTTTAAAGCTCGATTGTAAAAAATCTGCTCTGACAAATATAGCATAACTTGATCTACATGCATTCCAACTTGGGAATTTTAATTTATACAAAAAAATTTTCCCATTTATTCCCATTTTCGCCGCCAATTACAATATGGCGCTGTTCATGTAGTTGGCCTAGTCGAGTAGTTTAAAGAATTACTGAAATCATAGTTTCCACTACAAGTTTTATTTTGGCATCACTGATACAGGTGATACAGTGAATTGATCTCTCAAGTGTTCCAAAAAGTGCATTCTTTGGATTACGTGATCTACATAAGAAGAAAGCAGTTGAACGTTGGTTTGTAGAACTTGAAACGTTATTCGTTCCTTCAAGGTGGATAGATTATCAACGATCCCTTTGTAAACCATACTTTTCCGGGCAACGCGGTGGCCACCTGCCTGCAAGGAATTGCACGACTAATTATCTTTCTGACTGCAAAATATTACAGTAGAACTTAGTGAACACATAAAATCCATTGTTAGAAAGGGCTCTATCTTGCATGAATACGCTAGATTGCAGGCACCTTTGCTGTTGCAATTGCGGCATAACAATATTTAGTAGCATTGTTCGAGATCTCTGTGTAACTGATTGGGTCATTCGTAACTATTTCTTCAAAGGAATACGGACCCAGAATGAAGGAGGCTGTGATCTCCACCAAAGAGTAATCAATGGTGACCGCAAGCGTATCTGTTGAAGCGTTTCTGTAATTCCTATATGCGACAATTTGTGTGTTACAATATCATGAAGATAAAAATGCGCATCATCTGTCCATAGGATATTGTATGGCGAAGCATCTTCAACTTCCATGCAAACTATAAACTGTGGAGCGAAGTCTAGAATGGTTTATTCCTTGCCGGCGCAAAGATGTTGTTTATGGCTAATCTTGTAAGGAAAAATTTCAATATTTTGCGAAGGATTTTCCATACGGTAGCATATGACATAGTGGATTGGCTGGATATTGTTATAGAGCTGCTGCTTTCGGCTGTGGGATCACCTATTGCAGTTGCAGCTGTCTCAACTTCGTGATTAGCACATCTCCGCGCAGAGTTCCATGCATTTCAAAACTTGAAATCATATTTCGCACATTTGCAATACTAATGGTGCCTTCGCAAACCCTTTAACGTTAGAAATTTCAGAAGCATTGGGTTGTTATTCTAATAGTACAGTATTACTGTCAGTGCACCCTCCTGTAGAAATAACATGTCACAGAATCACGTACAAGTTTACTGTGACTACGGTTAGCAAAATTGGCGTCAACTTATGCATTTTGAATAATTGCAGCTTAAATTGCAATTAGCCAATCAAATTTCACTTTTCTGAGTGTAAGACGTGTAAACTCAGTGAACCAAAAGTATTAATAATGCCAAAATAAAATTTGCATTGTTAATTGTGATTTTTGTAATTTTTCACTTAATTGCCTAAGTCACTGCGTGTACAGCACAATATTGCAGTTAGTGGCAAAAATTGAAACCATTTTTTTCAATTAACTTAAATAATGATGTTCGTTTAAGAGTTTGTCACAAACCGTTTCTTTACTTACCTAAAAATATTTAGAAATAATTACTTTTAAAAGTTGAAAATAATGCAGTTAACCTAGAAATGTACTCCACGATCGTGTGTTCAAATCAGGATCTGCAGTTCACGATTTTGAAAGTTCCAACTCTCGTGTTCAAATATTTCTTAACATGTCGGTAAAGTCTTCGAATATCATAAAATATCTCGTTTTAACTTTATTTCGATGGAATTTCAAGAAAACGAAGCAGAGATATCTTTCACCGCAATTATCAGTTTCCTAATTTTGAAGGCATCGTGATGCTATTTTTTCCCACGTATCTCTTTGATAATATCCAGGTTTTTTTTAAACAGATTTTGAAGTAGAAACCGATTACATGTTATAATAATAAATTAAGTTACATAATGTTATTTCTCCTCATGTTTTATGATTTCAAAATACTTCGTTTAAACTTATTTTACGTTTCGAATGATGTTGATATTTTTTTACAATCATTATGAAATAAATACATTAATTTCTTTCCTGACGTTGCTGATCTTTTAAGTTCCAAAATATTTCTTAAGTAAAAACAAATAACTTATGTATCTTATTTGAAGATACAATGTTTACTCCAGGAAAGAAATTTATTTTGCTTGTTTTTATTTAACCCTTCATTTTTCACTTTGATTTAAAATT
>BGPR01000364.1:52543-147104 GCA_013235015.1 Araneus ventricosus
TGGACCGGACTGTGCAATCAGATGACACTGCTTGACAATTAAAACATTTTATTTTCTCAAATGGAAACAACTTGTTAAAAATGAAATATCATAACGATCATATCCCATTCGGGTAGCTTCTTGACTCCGCATCAACTCCGGGACATCAGGCGCCTAGGACACTGTAGCTAATCCCCAGCAACTGGAAAAAGACAACTTGAAAAAACAAGGCAAGAGAGAGAGTTCCTGACCGAGTTTCTCTGTATTGTTACAAAAATCGTCTTGTGGGTGTATGTGAATGCAGACCAATAAGCAATATGAAAAAAGCTCTTTCTTTGGCGAATATTCTAGGGAAACAACGTAGGACAGGCAATGAAACAGCACTTGTACAAATTTACAACAGAGATTACCAATTAATCTCAATTACAGTACTTTCAGTAGCACTCAATAGCTCTCAGTTCATCAGTTTTTTTATTAACCAAATAAAAACTGACTACTCTTGGTTTTAGAGCTTGCTTTTATACCTTTTCAACAGTAAGTGACGTCATTACGTAGGAAGTGACGTATTCTCTAGGAGGTTCAAGAAATTATTGGCTCCCAGTAGAGGTAACACCACAGTTCAGGATTTTTCTAGAAGATTCCATTGGTCGCCAAATTTGTCTGCAAGATTAGCATGTCGGAGAAAAAAATTAACAACTTTGTGACAATATATTCCAATTGGCGGTATTTCCGGTGCCGCCACAGGATGATTCTAAATTACCTCACACCAGGATTACTGGAGACTGGTTGCTGACGCCGAGGTCCGAATATCCTTATCCGAAAGCGCTCTACACCTGATCCTCAACAAATAATTAACGTTTCAACATCAAAATGAAATAAATATAAGAACCTTATTAGCACAAAATGCTCTACAATATTGCTACGATATCGTCACGATATTGTGCGGCATTTAGAATAACGAGGAACGCCGCGGAGATATCGTACAATAGCCTGTGCTAATAGGGAATGAACGTCTTTCGTTATTCCGCAAAGAATAATCATCAGAGCCATAGAACTGTGGAATTAAAGGCTTAAAACGGCCGTTTATAACGCCATTTAAAGAAATTAAACTGTATATTCTAAGCAAAAAAGAATCATGGTGTTGATAGTTCGAAATCTTGGGAATCGAATGTTTTAGAACCTATGAACAAACTATTTGAGTTTCACAAAATCTCTCCTTTTATTTTCGCTTTCGATGGATTGTTTTTCTCCTCAACGAAAAATCAGCATATCTGCCAGCCGCAATTGTGGAAATAAAGGCTTAAAGAAGCGTAAATAATGCCATTCAAGAAAATAAAATTACGAATGCTAAGAAAAATTCTTATTTCAGATGTAAATAAGTTAACCAAAAATTTCAGGTTAAAAAAATTTCTACTCAGTCTTGTATAATAGATATTTAATTCTCATACTGTGGTTATTCAAATTGTAGTACAAAAATTGTAATTATTATAATTATTCAATGTATTATATCAAATTGTATTACAAAAAAATAGTTATGTCGAATCACAATATAGGGAAATTGAAGAAACTAAATAAATCTTCTTCAATTATGTACAACTTTAAAAAAAAACTTTTCGTAACCTGCATTTCTTTTTCTTTTTTGCTTTTCTGACAAAATACTTTTTTCCTTCTCCAAAACAGTTACTAGAATGATGATATTAGCATTAAAATTCGTTAAAAGGTAATGGTAATAACTTAAAAAGTTAATTTTAATAGGAATTTATTCAAGTAACTTTAAATAAAATTTATTTAAGTTATTTTAACAAGATGTCAGAGAAAACAAAATACTCTTCAAACAAATCTATTTATAAGAACACAGTTATCAAAGCAGATTTGAATATTACTTATCATAAGTTAAAGATCTTGAACTTTTTCGGCTTTTCAAAAATTGTGCAAATCATTCTCGAAAAGCACAATCCAGTCCTTAAGATTACACCATTTAGTTCACTCAAAACTTCTTTACTTAGTAACAAGAGGAATGGAGTGAGATCTTAAGCTTTTGATTTGTTTAAAAATAATGGTTGCAATGTCTGGTTTGACATGTTCAGCATCACTGAAGTACACTCAAAATTCCAAAAGTTTCATTAGCAAGAATTTCTAACAGCTTGAACAAATCTCCAACACTTTGAAGAATGACTTTGGTTTGGCATAAAAAAGTTAGAATGTCTGATTTCTTCCATAAAAAAACTATTTTGAAAAGGAGCTTTTGTGCCAAACATGCCAAGTGTCTTTCATTCATATGAAGAAATATTTTCACGTGAAGTTTTCTCCGAAAAGAAAGTTCGTGTTAAGTACGCAGTTTTACAAATGAGCTTTCGTGGGTTCAAAACGAACTAAGCATGGATTTTACGTTAGAGGGTGCTTTCAGATTAGGGCTTTCACTTTATCTAAATTCAACTGGATATGCACTAAGGCTGAAACTGTCGTACAACCGTAGCTTTCAACCTAAAGTTTTTTTTCTGTATTAATGCACTATGATTTTTCTTTTTTCAGTCTTTGACATCAGAAGAGATAATGAAGATACTTGCAAAGAATCATTTTTGGGGGAGATGATAAAATCTTTCATGGAAAGGTCTTTCTGAAGGTAAAGGATTCACATTTTTGTTTTGTACGGTAGAAAACAAGAAATTTCCGAGAAACAGCTTTATTTAATGTTTAACAGGCACTAAGGCAAGCATACCACTCAGGTTCATTGTATTAAGCAAAGTCTACTTCGCCCTGGCTGGGGCCGCATGGTGGGATTGACAACCGACTGCCGAAAAGCAGTTCCTCCAGTACATAGCGCAGGACGACACTTGTCGACCTTTGTCGATACTCAAAATTCGCTAGCTACTGCGTCTCTTTACAGTAAAAAGTATCGTAGTATATTACAGCCATGTAACTTAATAGCAAAAACACAAAATAACAAAAATTTTCAAATACATAAGTGCAAAAGTTAATCAGTATCTAGACCTATCAAAATGGATGCAAGTTGGAGTTCAATTATTTTTTTGCCGCGTCCTTCTTGCATGATGCTATTGGCATAAATTTAATAGTATCAAGATTAGCCCAATTTTTGTGCCAAATCAACCTATAATTTGCATCTCATTACTACTAACTTCCATTGATCCAATTTCTTCACCACAGTCGCAAATTGGGTTTTTGTGAAAGAACCTCTCCTGATAAGTTCTAAAGACTACATGGGCTGTATAAATCTAAATCTGATTTTCATAAAAATTTCTCAGGATCCTATTGGGCCTTTGATGGGACCCCTTGATAGACCTTTACCCAATATAAGTCAATGTTACCGTTTATTATTTCTTTAATTGAGTTAATTGCCCTTCTCTTTTCCTTAAGGGCAGATCTTGAGTCCGAAATGACTCTGACATTCCTCGTATCTTTCTCTCGTATGTATTCTACTTCTTCTTTTATAGCTGCAACTTCAGCCATAAACACAATAGCTCCATCGCTTAACATGATTTTCAGACTTTCAACTTCAATTCCATCACGAAAGTAAACAAATGCACAACCAACTTTATTCTCAATTCTAAAACCATCTGTAAAAATGTTATCACCATCCATTTCCTGATTATAAAATTTCCAATTGATCTTATTATTTTGACAAGGTAATATGCTCATAGTCAAAATTTGTAAAATCCTCGTTTTCCAAAGTCGTTTTACCAATAGCTATGCTATCCAACGTTTCTTTTTCTGCAGAAGCTTTTATTACATGGGAGGGCATCCCGTAAGTACTTGTATCGACTCATTGGAAACAACTTTATATACCTTTGAGATACCCAGGAAGGGATTATCTGAATTTTCACGAGTCTATTGTTCATGTTTAATAGATCTCTATACCAAATTTGCACTCCGTACAATATCACTTTCTCAGTTACTGCTAAATATATATTTTTAACTATATAAGGCCGCAAACCCCAAGTAGCTCTTACTTTTCTGCGCAATTCTTCGTAGAAATTGAAAATTTTGTTATGTATTTCTTTCAATGAAACATGAATGAAAAGTTCGGCTCAAAAACAATTCCGAGATATTTTAATTCCTTTGTGGTCTTTATTCTTTCGTTATACAGTTTTATTGAGGGGTAATGTGATACACTCTTTCTATACTTAAACATAGTGCATTTTCATTTTTAATGCTGAATTTTAAATTAAATTGTCCAGCCCAATCCTCCAAAATTTTCATGATATATGCAGACATTACTGTAAAATGATAGGACGCCAAAAATCTCATCATTACCACACAGTCGTCAGCATAAGCCTGTATTTTTATATTATCTTGTTCTTTGTACCGGTTACTTCTCTCTATCAATAAATCATTTATCACCAAAAGCCAAAGTGCCGGCCCGGCACTGGAACCCTGTGGTACTCCTTGATTATATTCCCAGGTTTCTCCATTGTACAATACCGCCGTTCTGTCCTTAAGAAAATTATTTAAAATTCTCCTAATCCTGTAAGGAACGTGATTTTTCTGCATTAGTTGTTTAACATGGCTCCAAAGGACTGAGTTAAACGCATTAGAAATGTCCAATGAGATTACGTAAGAAATTTATTATTTATTTATTTCATTGTAATAAAATGCCCCAGAGCTGTGAATCAGGATAAATAGCGTGTCATCATCTAAACAGCATAAAAAATTTTTAAATGATCCATTCTTGCATTTCAACCAGAGAAAATTGATCTTATGATTTCATTTATTACTAAAGAAACATTATGTAAGCCCATGAACGAAAACTTCACTTCTGTGACCCTTCAATCGCAACGTAGAGTCAATCTAATTCCTACTGATTCCATTTGAAAATTGTTGGGTACTTTACGAACACAGAAACTATGCAAAAATTTTCATTTAACGAAGCGCTTTCATAGGTAAAATCGTTAAATTATACTGATAATTAGTCTAGTTGCAATCAACAACACGAGAGGTGGTTCATGAACTAGCTGACATGCATAACGTTTCTCTCTGATATTTTTTATTGTTTTAGACATTTGGTCTACAAAAAAAGTCTTTTGACCACTCTTGGCGAGCTGAAACATTTTCAATAGACTCTTTGATTTTTCGCTCATTTTCGATTGATTGTTTCGATTTGGTTCATACTTGGAGTCAATTTCACCAATAGGGTTTGAAAAACTACTTGTTTATCACACAGACTGTTCCTGTTCCTCATCTAGCTCGGTGTCTGTAAAGGAGGTTTTCTCTCTTCCTACAGTAGCGTTATCTCATTTAAAGTGAGAGTCTGAGTCACCATGATTCAACGTTTCTAATCAACGGTTAAATTAAATACGGAAGACCCATTAATTAATTCGTTTACATTAAATTAAAGTTCTAATAAAATATTAGGCTTTATTATAGTTATATTGTATTTTTTTAAAAAAATTCATATTTGCTGAAGCATTTTGGAT
Source organism: Araneus ventricosus (assembly GCA_013235015.1). Lineage (NCBI taxonomy): Eukaryota > Metazoa > Arthropoda > Arachnida > Araneae > Araneidae > Araneus > Araneus ventricosus. The sequence goes on from BGPR01000364.1 coordinate 57,955, forward strand.
GAGGTTAGAATAAAGCTTTCATTTGAGTCATAAGTTATTAAATATAAATCTGTGATTTAAATTTTCAAGGTGACTATTATTCATTATATAGTAAAGTATCATCGCACTTAATTCATCTTGAAATTAAAAATAATAATAAAATCTAATTGAACTGATAAAGTGTTGAAACGAACCGAAAATATTTAAATTGCTCATATTTAGACATGAAACATCTGAAAGTGAAGCAAATGTTAATTAATGAACACATTGAAACATTGGATAATTTTGTGTTTTTCATGAAAAAGAGAAAATTGAGTGAAATGAACTTCAATGAAATATAAGAGTGGAATGAAAAGTTCAGTAAGAATGTGTTTTTTTGTAAAGTTTAATATTCTCAGTGACTTTAAAATAATAAAAAAACAAAATTATATTTTTCTTGCAGAATTGAAAAGATACGACTCATGAAGATTTTTTTAACTATTTTTCACTTTCAACTGATAACTCCTGTTTTTTTTCTGATTGAAGTTCCTCATTTGTAAATATTTAAAAATTCATATTGAATTAATTAAAAAATGACCTTATCTTAATATCAAAAATACATAGTATAAAATTAGCTTAAGGTATAATACTCTTATTTAGATCTTTCATAAGTAATGGTATACTGGATAAACCGCGAGACTGACATGTTTTATAGTTTTGTTACCGGGTTTTATGAGTATGATTCTCCAATCATAAGCTTTCCTCACAAACTACCAATTTTCTTCCCTACAGACTTTATAAAACTTCGTCTTCTTTACAATTTTGGTGCTGAATATTACAAAAGAAAAATAAATGTTAACAGAATAAATTGATGAGCAATTTCATTAAAACTCAAATGGTTATTTGCATCCAAAATTTTTTAACTAAAATAACAATTTTTATTAAAACGATTTTTAAAATTTAAAACAATACATAAATATAAATTCTTAGTTAGTAGCGGAAGTATTTGATATCATTTGTTTCATTTTACTTCAATCCATTTCTTCCTGAGTTTTATAAAAATAATAATAATAATAATAAGACGCAATCGATGTTTCTACTTGTGAAACGTTTATTTTTCTACTGTAAATTAAAAAAATATAAGTGCAAATGCTACAAACAAAAGTACCATTTTCGAAAGATATCTGATAGCATGCCGGGTCTGCAAAAAGAGGTAGGTAACTACTTCTCGTGAAAATTTAAAGTGATAATTGTAGACAGTGAAATAGATGGAAATTCAACTAATCCAAAGAAGTTGAGCAGAAAATATTTTTACCGATTTCATCAACACGCCTATTCCTTTGCATGTTGCAGTTTAAACTACCTACAAAAAGTTATTTCACTTGACTAATCCTTAAACGAATTCTTTGGAAGCAATAATAGAAGATATAATAACAGTAGATTTAAATCTTTTTAATTTAAAAACCTAAGTGCTACACCGAGTCTTGCACAAACAGTTTAAAATCAATTTCTCAAACATTTTACTGCGAAAGGTAATGTCACTAACCTGGGAACAGATTTTCGAGAAATAAAAAATTAAAGTCGTTTGTGTGCCAAAACCAGAGTAAAAAAACTTAAAAGAGCAAACTAGTTCGCTTAAATGCTCCATTTAATTTTTTTCCGTCCAATTTTGTTCAACAAACAACGATATTTCACCACTAATGAACCGTCTTAATTACGTCACGAGCACAAATTCTTAATTGAATCGTAGGAGAAACGCGTTGCCGAATTTCCAAGGAAAATATTTATAAATTAAATACTCGGGCGTTCTCCGAGTCGAGTTGAGTTGAGTTGCCAGGGAATAATATCTTTTCGTTAAAGTGAATATTTTAAGTGCACGAAACTTTTATTCGGCCATTTGCTTCTAAATTTCCATCCCGAATTACGAAGGCGAAATTTTACTTCTACCTGCCGACAGCGAAAGATTTCGACTTTGAAGCACGCGATCAATTAAAAGCGGCATTAAGCATTAAAGCTTCACTCCGTTTTGCTCTAAGTAACTTTTCCCTCCTCTAAATTGCGTTAGAGCCTCGAATTAAACCAATGGCCGCTTTCAGCAGATGCTTTCCATTTCTCTTTCTCAAATGCAAAACCGCAGCCATCTTTGGACATGGATTTTTTATATTCTTTTTGATGGATTTGTATTGCATTAAAAATATAAGCATATTTCATTAAGTCATTGATTATCAATCTGTGAGACTAAAAAACGTAAAAGATTTTCGATAACAATATGAATATATATTTGTAGCATAACAGTAATTTCGTTTTATTTAAAACTCTAAATTTCATTGGAAAGCAGGCGTAATAAAATAAAAACAACTGGAAGGAGGAAGCTTGAATTATACTGATGTGGAAAGTTCGATTACGGATACTAAAAAGTGCAGAAATACAGCATAAAAGGTGCTTATTATTGGTAATATCTTATTAATGTTATTTTATATCGTTATTGTTATTTGATATACATATGTAATATTTTTGATTTGCATGTATTTATTTATTGCGAACTGCTCTTTTTCCATTATGTTCTACTATGTTGTGGAGCGTAGTATATTGAGTTCGATAAAAAAAAACTAGATCGTCAGTTGCTGGTATGTAAGGGTTGTAGGGTGGCTGGCTGGTAGGGTGTATGTGATGCTTGATCATTCTGCTAATATACGTCAATTTAGGGGTGGGGGTACCTTTTTGACTGAAAGGCCTCGTTAAATTTTGGGAATTAGGCAAAAGGCTGCACGAGCAGAATCTTAAGGTGTATTGTTCTGTAATTATTATCCACAAATGGCACTCCTTTGCATTATGCGACAGAGTGCATTCTGACTGCATCCTTCCACGTGACTAAACCGGCACAGCAACATGAGCTAATCTGGTTCCGCAACGTCGCTTCCAACAAAGGCCCCCGACTTAAAATCCAACGATTGCTTCACCATCTTAATGATTTTCAAGATCTTCTTCGAATAAATCTATGATTATCTCTCATTTCAAGCTTCTTCCATTACCTGAAGGCCGACATGGGGAATTTTTTGCGCCCTCTTCGCCGAAGTGACAGCGCACCTGAACTATTCTCCGCTTCCACACAGAAAAGCTTCCACTTTTTGGAGAAAAGAACAATCAACAGAATAGACACACACTCGCATTTAATCTGTGTTTGTTTTTTCTCTCTTGTTTGTTGATATTGTACACTTCATACTCATATTTCTTTCCTGTTTAGAGTTTTTGTTTGTATATGGTTTTATATGATACTCCCCTTTTGTTTATTGTATATTATCCCAGAATTTTAGATTTGTATTTTTGTAACCTTTTTCATCTCACTGCCTTCTCCTTTATCTGCTTGACAGTTAAGGAACGTTTTCCGATGTCTCTTCCACTTCATGTCCGCTACACTGTTTAAATAACCAAAAGGTTATAGTCGCAGGGGCATGAAGTGATGTTCTGTTCTGTAGTTATTATATTACAGACAAGTATAGTGTTTCAATGCAAATTGTAAGTAACTGGTAAGGCCGCATAAGAAACTCATGAAGACCGTAGATTAACCACCTCTACGCCAATCCATTCATCACTGATATAAATCTTGCATTACTATTGGTGGATATAATTAAAAGCACTAATTGAAAAAAGTTGAATCATTAACTAATTACTTAACACTTGATAATTATTTCTTTTGACTTAACCAGCGTTTCTTACCGGTTGTTAAACACGATATTTCGGAAGACGCCTTCCATTACAATATCCGCTGCCCTCTCTACCTGTCTTTTTAATTTTTCCAGATACTTTAAAATTTTGCTATAGAAAAGAATTTTAATGAAATGTGGTCTAATTAAATTAGTCTTATGAATAGCAAAATCAAAGAATACATCTGCACAAGGGAAATAAGTAACATTAGGTTTTGAGTTTTTAACAGATTATTTATCTGACTGCATAAATTAAAAATATTTATTTATCAAGTCAGATTGAGGTAAGAAAAAATATGCATTTTCATATCACAGTAAGAATTTATCGATTTTCCATAAAATTAATGAAACTATCATTATTAACTTCAAATATTCAATTCTTTTCCATAAAATTAATGATTCAAATATTCAATTCTTTTATTTAGAATGCAGTACATGAAATAAAGATTTACATTTATAATTATAATCAATTTTTTAGCCTTTTGTAAAAATATATTCTCATTAAATGTTGCAACTGTCAAACACACAATTTCATTCATCACTTAATATAAATTTGTAACATAATAAAAAGTTATAAACCTTAATAAGGATTGAACATTATTTATGCATCTTATAATATACATTTGATAAAATATCAAGATTAAGCTATTTTCACGAATAGAACTATTCACCATTCTGATGCGCACTTTTCCCCATGGACAAAGGGGAAAAATGCATATTGGGAAAAGAAAGGAACCCACACCGACCCGGCCTACCCGAAAGGGTGCAAGGCCCTTAGTGGGACGGTGGGGAATAATAATAATTGAACAGAGAAGAAAAAAAGGGAGATAGAGAGACTGCCGTTAGCACGAAAGGGAACAGTTCCCCAGTTTCCAGCGACAAGAAGAGCTGGGTGTATTTAGGAAACATAAAAATATAAGCCCATATTATACAATAACTTATATAACAATACCCCAAACTATTGCACCCAAAAATAGGGCTGGAATTTAAATACATCTGAGAATAATCCTGAGTAATTACATTATTACAAAATATCAATTTAGAATATGAAACCAGTCAAAAAAAATAGAGTAAAAACAAAACTGTGGGACTGGGGAGAAAAAAAATACAATTTCCGGGGGGGGGCCCCCATTTATAAAAACATTTTTTTTTCTCTTTCATCTCAAAGGCACTTTAAAATCCATATAGAAAAACTGATAAAAAAAACTAACCCACACAAAGAAACACACAAAAGGGTAGTTTTTTTTAACAACCCCACTCCCACAAAAAACCATCTTTCCAAACATGAAATAAATCAAGTTAAATAAATGTGTATAAAAAATTGCCGGAGCCAGTTGGTGAATCCGTTAACACATCCATTACGCCTGTCAATTGATTATTCCTTGCGCTAAAGAAAACTAACTAAACTAAACATAGAGGCGAGATTATTTGTGAGTTGCGCAGAGCGAAAATTCTCAGTGGAGGAGATAGCTGGTCCGTGGAGAGGAATGTTTCAAGCATAAACCACGGGAATGATATCATACTCCTTTAACACGGGCATCCATTTTTATAAGAATTCACGTATTGCTTTAGGTAATATATGAAGAATGGAAAATTCACAGGAAAAAATAAAAGTCTCCTTGAATCCAAGAAAGATTTCCAGAATTTTGAAAATATAATTGAAGTGTTAAAAACATTATCTCATTACGACACTTAGTTGCGTACCGAAAATGTTACATTTCCATTTATAAGAAATGTCCTTTCAGAATTTCTTAAAAAACATTTAATTTTTAAATTAAATTGATACTAAAGATTGATTTGGATTCCTGACAGTATGGTTAAAAATAAATTTTAATTCCAAGTCTTTCATCGTTTCTGATTAAAATATATATTCCACAATCATAATATTAAAATCCAGCTGCCTTGGAGGTCTTTGACTGCATATTATCATAAAGATTTATATAACTTCGATTTTCGTTTCATCTACACATTAATAATAATAATTTGGAAAGTATGCGATGATTATTAATTGAAGTTTTGGGGTGTGGCTGAATTTTTACAAGCCAACTGAATTGCATAAAGATTATAACTTACATGTTTTTGTTTAAACTTTGGATCTCGGTCGCTTTACATAAATAAATGGAAATAAAAAGTTTGTAAAACACACTTTGATTAGTTTACTAAAAAGTAGAAATTTTCTTTTATTTTAAATATTTTCTATTTTTTAGTCTCAAACTTACAATTCACAATTATCAATGCTATGAAATCTTAAAATAAGTTTTTTTTCTGAAATACAGTACCAAGTAGCGACACTCCTATGGAATCAAAATCTAATTAAATCAATCAATTAATTGACAATAAATTACTGAAAGTACTAAAATAGCACTGTGGTGTAGAATTAATGATTATATATTTACCTTTTTAATATATGTTGATATCAGAAGTACAATCTTATAAACTTTTTAAATTAGGACAAATTTATAAACTTTTAAATTATCTGCCAATTATACCTTTTAAGTCCCAGTATCTAGTTAACGCCAAAATAATATATTGTTATTCAACTCATTTCCTTGCTGATACATAAGCATCTCAGTTCTTGATCATATTTATTTGTGCAAAGCAAGTCTCTAATGTTATTTGATCATCAAAATAACTAATACATCAGTAGTCATAAACTAGCACTCAATTTTCTACTATACTCAAGAATTAATAATCAAACTGTCATATCATATGATGAGTGAACCTTACAACTCAAATCAATCAACTTGACACTCAAGAATTAGCAAAAGTGAAGCTTGATTTAATTTAAGTTTACAATTTACCCCTGAAACAATATCCATATTCATTTCCAGGTAAAACCATAAAAAAGATCATTGCGTTGTGTTTTAATATAATTTTAGATGCTATAATTTAATATTAACCCAAATTCGTTCCAAATAGTACCTCTATCAGTGTCCTTAAGGTAGTGAAGAAAATTCACTGACCAAATTACTTTAAACTAATGGCATTTATTTGTATCAAAAATAGTTCTACCATTTTGCAACACAATTCACGTAGCTTAATCTTATTGATTAAGAATCAGAATTACTACTTCACACGAATAATGACATAAAACACATAAAAAATAAGGAACATAATGAAAAATATATATAATTTAATATAACAAGCATAATATATTTATTTAGGGTCGACCCAGTGTTTATAAGAGATTTTTAGTTCGATACATCATTCACATTCAAAATTAAATTAATTTTTCTAATTAAATTCTTTTTTTTTAATTCTTCATTAAGTTTTTCTCATTAATATTAAGCTCATATAAAAGAAATTTTTAAATCATGGACACTAACAGTTTAATTATTAATTTTAATCTATACCTAAATTAATCTTATATTTTGATTCCTAATATTATACTAATTGTCTTTTCATTAATTAACAAACATGATTATATGTATGAACATTGTTCTTCCAACTAAAACACATTCAATTACAAATATCATACTGATCCATAAATTGACACATAAATAAAAAAAAACTTCCGAAAAATATCGATATATAAATCATGTCTTGCTTTTACAAGTAAATGTTGACAATATGTACTATTAATAAATTAACTTCTTAATTTCAATTTTCACGAACCCTTATTAACCAATTTTTATGTAAAACGGTACGATATTGCTAAATGTAAGGATTATATATATGATGCATTACATTGCCATTCACTTTACCAAAACTCATGTCATGGAAACCTATTCACCCTATTTAGAATAAAATTTCAATTTAATTTATCTGGAATTAAATACTTCATTTAAAAGCTTCATCCCTAGCTTAATTTCCTTTTGCATCATGAATTCACATATATCGACTTAAAATAAATAGAACATATTACTTACTAGGAATTTAATGTTAATCAACCTTTAGCAGTATCATATCAATATTATTATTTATACATGCATCACAACAGAACAATCCTGCTCACTAAAATAAGAATCTTTTATATCTGATTAAAACTTAATTCAAAATATCCAAAATAGTAAGTCAAACACTTATCTGCATACATCAGTATCACGTGAAGAATCCAGTAACATATGCCCCACAGATTATGTATATTATTCATTTTGTCTACACATGCTCGTAGGATCTGGCAGTTGTCTCATAGGTCAAAAGTTTAATGAGTTTTAATTCACATTGATGTTGCACTGGTAGTTCACGCGGTAAGAAATGACAGGAACAATGCAAAATTTTCACAGCAGGTATTTTCATGTAGCATCGGCTATTATTCTGATTAAATAAATGTGGATTTTTACGCGACTCAGTCCCATAACGGGAATGGGTCTCGACACATGATAAATAACATATTCATCGTAGGGTTGATCGGTGATGTTCATAGGCATTTGCCATAGCATCGAAGGGAATACTACATGCGACCATTTAGTCCGTGAATTTAGTGATGAAGGAGGTGCTCCAATATGAGGTTTAACGACCTTCAGTTCAAGCACCGTACGGCTCTCATAATTTTAATTTACCATGTCAGCATGGGTTCTCTCATCGCAGACGCGCACGCCACTTCCTTCAGGCACCCCGGGCCTATCCCGAGCCTGACAGATAATAAGCCGCAAAAATCCGAATCGGCCCGTGGCCAGTACGGCCGTCTTCTTCCTATCTCAGCTCCCCTCTGTTTTATTGCATTCTCCTTTTTTTTCAAAACCCAAAAACCTCTCTGTCTTCCACCCAAGTTCCTCTTTTTTAAAAACCCTCTTTGGCGGCTCAAAAACCAAAATTATGCCAAATTATACAATGTCCATTGGCTAACTCTTGCAATTACTATTACAACCCTAAGGCCTAAGATCCGATAGTGCACCATGACAGATTTATGCACCTTTTCCGGCGTACGAGTAATCCCCGACTCGACACTTGACACTTTCCGAGATGCCACCTGCCTGAGACCGCCGACACACAAATTCCAGAATCAGACCCAAACGCCAAGAAACCAAGTCATTTTGCAGTTCAAAAGGCCAGAGAAGAGAGAGGAACCTTACATCTTCTTCTCGAGGATGGTAAAGTGCAATATTTTTATCGGAAGGGATTAATGAATAGGGTTGCACTGCTACTTCGTAAATAAAAGCATTTTTTCCCCGTACCCAGGAGAAACGAAATTTTCTAATGTGCCTTCACACGAGGATCTCAGAACTGTAACAAGGGGTTCTGGTGTTTATAGGCAAATTCCCTTTTGCTAGAGTCAATAAACTTCTCGAAACGTTGGTTTTTGGAAAGAAAGGGATAATTTCCACCAGGAATTATCCCTTTCGCGGAAAACCCAAGCCGCGAATGAAAAGAGATTTAGTTAATAATACTTTGTTGCATAACTACTACTTTCTCGAAACAAATAAAATATTACAATAATATTAATGGCTTATCATAAGATTTTTGCTAATTAAAAAAACACACGAATAACATTTAAGTTACAATTTAGCAAAACAATGCCGGAAGGAAAAATTGTAGAATTTAAATAGTTTTGAACAAATTCTTTAGTTTAAAATTCTATACAACAGCACTAGCAGCTCTTGCCGCCTTCCGGCGGGTTCGTCGCCGGCACCCAGTTTGCTCAGTAGTGGCCGTTGCACCTCGCTGCTTCGAGGCTCTCAGCCACTACTTTTTTCAGTTTTAAATGCTGTATAAAAATCAATGGAACATACTATAAAACCTTAGTAGATTTCATATTCTTTGTAGAAAACAGCATTCTCTGGAATTGTAAAATCTTTGAATAAACCCCATCGAGTTAATAATGTTTTGTATAACTTTCTCTGATTTCTGCATGAAAGTTTTCATATCCATAGATACAGAATTATATCACCCTGAATAAACAGTTTCCGTCACCTACAATAGGTATTTTACAATATTTTTACACGCCATTTTGAGGGAACTGTAGGGATTATTGATGAAAAAAGTCTTCTCAAAATTAGAATATTTATTCCAAAAACAACTTCATTCTCTCATTTTACAACGCTGCATTCCATAAAATTTATTTTAACAAGAACTAATTTTCTTGTTGCCAATCTAATAAAAATAAATTAAGAAAAGAAACAAAATCGTTTGCTATTGATGCTAAATTAAACTTTAACTGAAACAAAGATAATAATATTTATAGAGCTGACTTATCAAAATCGTTTGCTATTAAAACTAAATTAAATTTAAATAAAAAGAGATATGATTATTGTTCACAATACGAAAATGCAACAGAACAGCATAAAAATGAAAAATACTATTTTAAACTTACGAAAATAAAGCGAGGCAATTGTTGAAATCGGTCCAGTTTTTGATGCTGAGAAACTTCGCATTATTTTGCAATATCTCTCAAAAATGTGGTGGTGGCAGGCGACCATTGCTGACATATCTAGACGTCATAATTTCCCATATGAAATAAAAATTATCGAAATCAATCAGGTGGCGGAATTGTGGCTGGCGAACTGACTAAAGGCTTTTCTCCATAAAGAATGTACAGTGGAAAAGTGTTTTTTCGATTTCGTTCAAAAATGAAGAGTGGTGGGGGTAGGCGACACTTGATGACACATCTAGACATTATAAGCTTTCACATGAAATAAAAATTGTCGAAATCGGTCTGGTGGTTGGGGATGGGGAACTGTCTGAAAGTTTTCCCCCATAGGAGTATGTACAGAGGTTAAGTGTTTTTTCGATTTCTTTCGAAAATGGAAGGGGCTGCAGGCTACCATTGATGGCATAGACGTCTAAAAATTGTAGAAATATGTCTGATGGCTGGCGCTGGGGAACTGTCTGAATGTTTTTAACAAATTATTTTAAATATACAGAAATTTTCATGGAGACCACTCAAGTATACAAAATTCCCAAACTCTAGCACATAAGGAAGTAAGTGAAAATTTTATTAGAAAATTCAATCTGTACAAGCATGGAATAAGTCAAGTTAAATAAAAGTTTTTAAAAACAGTAATTAAAGAACACCTGCGAATTAACGAATGAGACTTTTTCAATTAATAAGTCTATTTTAATTAATTTTTTTATTATATTTGTAATATAGAGTGGCTTAGAATAAGGCTTCAAGTATAGGGTTTGTAAAACCACGATTTATTAATTTTCGCATGAAATTATTTGTTATGATATATATTTCAACAACACATGCTTTTTCATTCACTTTGAAGTCGTCTGACTGCTTTGAAGAAACAGTAGCGATGAACAAGATTAAAGGCTTTCGGAGTGCTGCAGATCTTGCTCCTTTTTGTCTTTTCTTTATTGTAACCAAGTAAGAAAAAAACCACCTTCAAACAAACTTCTGAGCAAAAAGAACGTGTTCTAATTTCATAAACCGTGACAGGTAGAAAATCGCTTTTTAAGTACAGTCGCTATTTTTTCTCTCTGCTGGAAAGCGAAGAACAGAGAAAAGATAAGGCAGGAAAACTGAAACTTTGTCTTTTTTTTTGGACCTGCTGATAAAACTGACATACATAATCTGTCTCATAGTAGCGTAGTATCATAATTTAACTCCTTGAGGGTAAACGGTTTTGAGATTATTACTATATAGAAGGACGCATTTTCACGAAAGTTTATTTTTTATACATTTTGAATTTGGTCATTCTGAGTGTCCACTTCTTGCCCTTTGGCTCAAGGCTGTGAGTCTATCAGCTTTCCATTTCGTTCTTAAGTATGTAATTCAGAGTGGTAAATCAGAATGAAAAAAGCCTCCTATTCGGTCTTTTAATTATATGTGTTATATATCTTTGTATTTGAATGTTTACTAAACTTCTATTCCTATGTTGAAAAATACCGCTATTTGTAGTGAATACCATAGAATCATCATCCCATTACAAAACCTATAGAAATGAATACTGATACCTAAGTTCCAAAGTAATTTTATATGCATTCACCTTTGAATCCGTTTCTTATATTTTTTGGTGAGACAAGACCTTCATATTTATTTATAGAATATCAATGCTCAAACAATGGGATTAACAGATTTGATCCGGATATAAATTGTTAATCATCTGTGTATCGCTTGCTTTTAAACATTTTTAAGTGTTCTTACAGAGTTCTGTTAATGTGCTTTGGCAACAGTTTATTCGTGGATATTCTTGCTCATGATGCGTTAATGTTCGTCAATATATGCTAACGTGATGTGAAAATAAATGTTTATGTTTTTGCAACGTAGCGAGTTATTTGTCGGATCCGGTTTAATATTAAGAAATCATAAAATACAGCATTAACCCTCTGGCTGCATATTTCTTTAATCACTATTTAGATGCATCGTTTGCAAACGTGTTCAAATACCGTTGAACCAAGTGAGTTGTTATTTATATGCAAAGCTTTGTTAGTATAATATGATCCAACGCTATAAAAGTATTTTGTAAACACATTAGCTGTGAAAATCGGAGCATGCAGCAGAACATAAACTTACTTCCAACCCGCGGAATACGCAGTCAGAGGGTTATAACAGAAAAAGAAGCATCTTGTATCTAAAAACTGCTCTTGAAATTCATCACCGCATCTTTTATATACTTAAAAATTGAAACGCATGTCTCAATAAATGTAACAGTATAGTACACTAGACTGCGAGAATGATTTTTGGATCTTTTTCTCCATGCAGTACTCATGTTAGTCAGTTCTTCTTGAAGAAGTTCCTGAAAATCTTCCTTTACTCGAGCGTTGTTAGGAGTGGACGTGCAATTTCACAAATGACCATCCTATATTACAATAGAGCATTGACTTTATGACGCCTTAGATCGAAATAAAAATTGAAATTATCCTGTCTATACTTCGAAACTTCCCTCAGGTTCTACAGTGTACAAGAGAAGTTTCTCTCCATCATAGAAAACATTATCAGAAGTTTTTCAATTTTTATTTCGTAACATAAAAGACCATGATTCATTAAAAAAATAAAAGAGAATAAAACTTGTTCTTCGTACAAGTAGAATATTTAAAAAAATTAAATAAGCTTTCAATGCTGATAATTTTCGTAGATTGTTAAAGACAAAAGTACCATAAGTGATAACAGAATGGCATATTTCAATATATTTTGCTGATTATCCAAACACTTTAGTTATTTAATTGTATTAGTTAAAAGATTGCTCATCAACACGAGAAAATAATTTGCTTTAGCAATGAAAAAGTGCACACATGACGAGAATGCCTTCATGGTTTGTTACAATGATGCGCACAGCCCAAAAATATAACTTTCAAAATTTTTGGAATATAACTACATTATTCACCTAACAATTTATTTATTTTTCATTTCAAGTCATTATTGGAACTATGCAAATGCAGAAAAAAGTGCTGGATATTATGTAAACAGTTATGCAAGATTCTAAGATAAAATTTCACAAATTCATTAAATGTGATCGGAAAATGTTCTTTATTTGCCTCTGTTTAAAATACAATTTATGTGACGGAAAATATTCAGTATGCACTCTTTCTAGAATAGCTACCTTACTCCACAGTTTCATTATTTCGACATTAGACATTTCCTCCTGTTTGATTTAGCTTTCAGTAAGAACGAAATCAAATTTACCTTGAAAAGGTATAACTAAAAGGGATTTACTTTTCCCTCTCTATTTTCTGCGAAAGATACCGTATTCTCCGCATCACATTTGAGTTTGTCGCAAATGCAGTTTCCTTCCAGGAATGTTTCGCAAATTCTTCTTGCTTCTATGGAGAAGTATCCCTGAAAATAGACTTTATTCTTGAAGTTGCAGATGCTACTTCTTAAAGCGTTTCCCGAAGAATAGAATGCAGATAAATAGATTTCTTACTTTCTGCCCGCCACCTCAAGTCTGCCGATGTGCCTTTTATTTACTTGAAACCTCTCTCAAACAGCTTCGCATTTTTTAGAGCACAGAAAGGAATTTTATTCTATGAACAGCACTGCTTTCAGCAATATTCACAAAATAACTTTCTTTCTGGATATTGAAAAAAAATTTTTTTTTTCTAGTTTTCCAACTGTTTCGATGGAAAAAATGGGTGCCCTGAGCAAGTTGAATATCAGTATTGCGGCTTTGCTTTAGACTTCATTTTTTCACAATTTAAGTAATAATTCTGATATTTTAATGAAATTAACCAGAAGGGATATTAATTTTTAAAACATTAGTCTCATATCGCAATTTTTCTGTAGTTTGGATTTTGTTATTTGTTGAATCTTTTTTATTTTTCAGAAAAGCTAATATTGCTAATAGAAATTGTTCAAATGCCTATTGCGTTAAAGCATTTTTTTATTTGTTTTTACATTCAAAATGGTAGACTAAAGAAATTTGAGAAAACATTAATGTTTGGTGAATATTTTTACAATTTTATTATTTCATTAGTTTCAGAAGGAAAAATATTTCTTACTTATTTGCAAAATGTTTTTAGAATTTACGCTTTGACGAGAATTATTTTGTTTCTTAAAATTTTTCGCCCATATAGGATATATTTCTTATGGTATTTCACAAGGATTTGCTAATAGAAATCAGAATGGGCCGTAAAACTTTTAAATATTGACTCATAAAATTACATGATGGCTTAATTTTTTACGGAGCTTCATGAAAGTTATTATAATATTCGCCTAAAATTTAAATTTTTAAGCTGAATGCATTTACAATGCTTCTTCCGCCTTCAAAATCAAAGCCGAAGACTAATCAGGGGAGAAAAGCGAATCCGAAAATCCACAAACCTATACAGTATTGCTGAGCAAAATAACTTTTTATTATAACCTGCAAATGCATTTTTATATTATAAGAAGGGATCTTATTTCAGATTATACCCGTTAAGATACACCCTCTTCAGCATCCACGAGTAAAAATATATTCATTTTACTCCGCAGATTCATTATTTCAACGATATAGATCTCTTTTGGATTTCTTGTCTCGCTTAGCTTTCAGTAAGAACGAAATCAAATTTACCTTGAAAAGCTACAACAAAAAGGGATTTACTTTTCCCCCTTCTGCTTGGGCGAAAGATACCGTCTTCTCCGCATTACATTTACGTTTTTCGGAAATGCAGTTTCCTTCGAAGAATGTTTCGCAAATTCCTTTTCCTGCGATAGAGAAATATCCCTGAAAAGAGACTTTATTCTTGAAAGTTGCAGCTGCTGCTCCTAAAAGCGTTTCCCCAAGAATTGAGTGTAGATAAATAGATTTTCTTACTCTCTGGGCCGACAACTCAAGTCTGTCGACGTCACTTTATTCACTTGAAACGTTCTCGGGAACTGCTTCGCATTTTTTAGAAGGCAGGGAAAATTTTACCACATCAACAGAGCAGATTTCTGCATATTCACAAAAGAAGTCGATATTTTCTCTTCTAGATTTTCCAGCCATTACGATAAGAAATAAATAAATCTGAAGAAACTCTGTGTTTTTTATTAAATGTTGTAACATATCTGCTTCATATTTATCATGCTTTTTTTCAATTCAAACTGTAATTCTATCATTCATACACTCGTAAATTTGATTCTTTTATAATGCATTTGAATCATCATATTTTGTGCTTGTTTGATTTTGCTATTTACAAACATTTTCTTTTATCTCACGAATAAATATTGTAAACGGACAGAAACTAAAAATATGAATAGACTCTTTTCACATATTTTGAACGATTTTTATATAATTAAAACCAGATTTCCACGAAAGTCCTATTAGTTAAATGTTACATTTTATTGTCCTTGTTCCTAACTACCATTCTACATTTCAACTTCCATAATTGTAATGCTTTTTTAATAATAACAGAAGTAGTTTTCCCTCATCCCTTTTCCCGCTGGTGTGGTGCGGAATTTTGGATAGAGGGGCCATCTTAGATGTCGACCTTGTCATCTGACCGCGGTTAAAAATTGCGAGGTCCATACTAAAATAGCCTCGCGTTGCTTCGAAACGGGACGTTTATATAAATAAATAAGCCATTCCTCTTCCAAAACTTTTCATAGGCTTATAAAGTATCAGGTACACGATTGTTCAATGCTATTTTCAATAGCTCAGACCTTTAAGAGTCCATGGGTGATACCTCTATTGATGTAACATAAATGTAAATAAAATGCAATGAATTTACACTAGTTGGTTGCTTCATTCTTTTCTTAAAACGTAATGGTGGATTTAGATGAGATGTATGGCTGGTTGCTTTACCTTAATGTAGTTTTACAACTTCATGTGTATGTGACTAATAAGATGGGGTTTCTTCCTTAAATATTGGCAGTAAAATATTTTTTTGAAATGATGAGATATTGATTAAGGAATAATGTGAGGGAATAATTCCGAAGTTTCCTACAATTATCCTTATTTTTAATTTTATCTTATACTAGCCGTTGTACCCGCGGCTCAACTAGCGTTTATCTGTTCTAGAGGTATAAAAGAAAAAGCAAAACGCACATACTTTTTACATCATACAGTTTTCGAATTTTAATACTCAACTCCTTAAGAGGTTTAGGGCCCTCAATCGTAACTAATGATACCTAACTGATTACTACTCTAAAGGTTTCGGATAAATGGCCCTTTTGGTTTCACCGTTTTAAGCATATTATAAAGATTTTTGGAGTTCCAACACCAGAACATGCAACATGTAATTGGCCATGGGAGAAATACGGAGTTTCTAACTTGATTTTGCAAGTTTATTGTTTGCGGCTTGCGAGTTGCAGCTTTGTTTCGCATCGACACACATACCAAATGATAAGTTTGCAAGTTTGTTGGAAATTCGCATTATCAAACCTTTTGCTTGTACTGCATATAGGATTCTCAGTGTGAGCTAAGAACAGAGGTAACTGTAACAGAGAATGCATTGTGCTTCCACCGTCCAAAAGTCTGATAGATATTCTTGATGATGGGGCAATGGCAAGAGCTATATGACATTTAGATTGAATTTCAGTAAGTATCAAATTAATTAAAAAAATGTTTTTTTTCGGTTCCACATGAGGCTTCAAGTAAGAGACGGCCATCGCTCCATTCAGCAATCAAATTCACCATTACTTCATACGCTATTGACTGATCTTTTGTTAGTCAATGTTTATTTGTTCCCAGCATATCTTGTGAAATATTCACATCGTAGTTTGTTTCACATTACAAATATGTGTTCAGAACATCATGCGTTGACTTGTAGCACAGGTAATCCAAGATGTAACAATATTTCCACACTAACTGATAAGCTACTAAAAACCAACAATTACAAAATTCAGCAACGCTCAAATTAATATTCACTATGCAAGATGCATCGTGCCCACGATAGAATGCCAACGTGAATATTTTTTTTTTTAATTTTGGTTGAGTAAATTTGGTTGGTGCAAAAAAGTGCGATGATGTGTTTTGAAGTTAAATCGGAAAAACGTTAAGAACTAACTTTCTATCCAGTTTCACCTCCTTTAGGGGGCTCCAACAACTTTTTAATATCGTTGTTAATCCTTCTAGGTGGTAAGGAACACGTGTGTCAAATTTCGTTTTAATCCGCCAATAAGTGCGATAAAAAGAAGTTGAAATAAACAAATCAATACACAAACACATTGAATTTTATATAGATATATTCACAACATAATATTTGGATTTTGGGCTCAGATGTTGTGACAGAAATGGTTAACAGGGAAAAATTGTTTCTGTAATATAGATATTACGAAGGTGAAAAAAGAGGCCATAAACTTGTAGTTAAAAAAATCTGTTTTTGTCCGTTGATACGTTACAAAAAGTATACTTTAGAAGATGGTGCGAGAAAATAGACAATTCAATAAAAAACTCTGGCAAACTATTATAATTACAATCTTAATCAATGAGAACAAGAGGGGAAAGGCCAATTCATTTCAAAGATATAAATGCTAACCGGGGGCATTAAAAACTTTAAATCGGTAAAATATGGGATAAAATTAAGGAAAACAATAGAAGAAATTGTAACAATTGTAAAAAAGCAGTGTTTGAAGCGCACATATTAAACGCTACGAAAGTAAAAATGTTGAAATAAAGCAACTTATATTTAACACTAGCTGTTACCCGCGACTTCGTGCGCGAAGAATTTGAATTGCTACTTTTTTTAAATTCACGAATGTAAATGTTTCGTTATATATAGAAAGGGGAAATCAAAAGTTCTGACGGTTGATAATACATAATTGGACGACTAATTTAATTCTCCGTTACTGTAAATTACATCATTGTACTCGATGGTATCATCTGCTCTTTGGAATATATCATCTACCATGCTATATGTCATCTGCTTCTACTGTTTAAAATAATACATAAGACAAAATATACCTTCCTATTCTCAAAAACTCTGACAACCATATCATATACGTCAATGGACGATCATGGTTTGTTTATTTTGGATTCATATACCGTTTTCCGGTAACCTTCCGATTTAAGCAATCGCCAAATCTATTTGGCAACTGTATCAAGCGCCAAGCTCGAATTAGTTCTTTCTTTAGTAAACAAAACATTGAATTCCGTGTTCTTTGGGTTTGCGTAATCCTTTCTATTTAAATCGGTTAAAAACAGCTCTTAAAGCATTAAAATTCGAAACGGAACTATTGTAATTAGCTAAATCGTTTGGTTACAAATTTAACCGCCAAGAAAATCTTGGATGTCAATGAAAAGAGTCATAAAGAATAATTTTGGCAACCTTTCCACTAAATTAGGCTCTTATTTTAAGTAAACATTGAACGATATTTTCATTTAGTTACACTTAACTTTAGTTTTTAAATTTTAATCTAAAAACTCTTGGAACTATATTATATCTACCATTAGATTTCTGTCCCGGCGTTTATTTTTCAGTTATTATTCCAGAGATTATTTCTTTTCTCAGCAAGATCACGTGATGCATGACTTTAAAAATAAGTTATTCCACATGCTTGCGCTTTTCTGAAGGATCACGTGACATTTCATTTTGTTTACGCATCCCTTAAGGATCACGTGAGAGTTGATTGAAAAATAAAGTAATAATCTTCATCGCAAATCGCTTGTTAATTATTTAATTGTTATCTGTAATCAAAAATAATGAATTTAACATGATGTCACCTACCCAATGTCCGTTCCTGGGTTTCAAGCTACAACTCTGCCAATTTTCATCCAAATCGGTTTGGTAGTTTTGCCGTGAATGCGTAACAAACAGACAGACACACTTTCGCATTTATTATATTATATGGGTATTTATAAAAATAAGCAAAATTTTCAGAAATAAAGGTGAATTAGTTCAAAGTCTAACCGTTGCCTAGCAACGGAGTAGCTATAAATCTTCGTTATTTCAAAATCGTCTGCACGCATTTTAAAATTTTGGAACTTTTAAAAATTAATAACAATCGAAGGGAAAATGTCAGAGAAATAAAATTGATAGCATTGAAAAGGTAAAAATTTGAACTTTAAGATGGTATAAAAATATTTTTTGTCGGACAGTTTGCTCCGAAGTTACGGCGGAAAAACGGTTTCGGTTATTTTCTAATTAACTGACTGTTTAATTAACTTTTGGACGTAGAAAAGTTCGTAAGTGTCTTCCCCTTGTCTTAAATAATAAGTGTACAAAATTTGGTTGAAAACCGCCCATTGGTTTAGGAGGAGATGTGGAACATAGCCACATACATACCCACCCACATACCCACAATGACTTTTATTTATATTAAGATTGGCAAAAGCACGCGAGTGTCAAATGTGATTATATTAAAGATTACAACAAACGAAAGCATTTTTACCAAATGAGTTTAAATTAACTTTTAAAAATGATAGAAAATATTGTACAGAAATGTATTAGAGACAAAAATGCCACTAAAAAGCTAATTTTTTAAATTTTAAAATGGTGTAAAAATAGTTTCTGTGCGATGCTTTGTTCCAAAGTTATGGCGGAAAAATGTTAAACCCACTCTTCATCCCCTTCAGAGGGGAATGGGAACTTTTTAATAGCGTAGATAATCCATAGACTTACGATACCCTTACTCTATCCTTATGAGATAATCCTCCTAGGTGCTAAGAAACATGTGTGACATTTTTTCTTCTAATCCGTAAAGGGGTTTGGAATTGTATATGGTTCAAACAAACACACGAACAAACATACATTGAATTGACTTTATTGAAGATATTGATTTTATATATATGGATGAGAAATCTTCAGAAACTATAACTAAAAGTATATTTTGATCTAGCTTGAACGTAACCAAAAATAATTTCCGATCCTTTAACCATGTACAAGTTTTCTTTTCCTTTACAATAACAAAAATACTTTTTTTAACTCAGATTCTTATATATATCAATGCCTCATCTATTTTTCCATTTTTAATCTGGTGAATGCATCCCATACAGAATTCTGCATCGTGCTATACGTTTGGCCACTAGTCTAGGAGAAAGTCAATGAGCATTATATATAGATAATCAAATAAAATAAAGCAAAATATGATTAACAATAAAATAAATTTTTAAAAAGTTACAAATTAATACAATGTTTTTAAATTATACAATGTTTTAGTGTCGCGAAAAATGCCGCTGCAAACAAAAAACATAGGAAGACAAAAAAAAATATTCAAAGGAAGTAAAAAGACAAGGAAAATAAATCCGATAAAACCGGAGTAAACAAACAAGGAATCCATTCAGCCTACTTCTTCAAGGGCTATAGGCTTTTAATTCAAAATAGATTCAAATAACTTGGGATATTCTTTTGTAAGAAGCTCGACTTTCATCAAAAAACAGCTTCTCATAGCCCGAAACCCCAAGTGAATTCGAGATAGAATAAGAATTCACAAAGGAATTTGTTAACAACGAACAAACATTATATCGCCAGTAAGATTATTTAAAAAAAACAATTTAAAGAAAATTACCAGCCATCCAGCACTTTTATGCCTTCATGGGCACTACATATTTTTATTTATTTTTTCAGATTCAATCGCTATTTCTTACTTTATTTACTGTCCAAACTGAGCAATTTAATGATTTTGTAAAGTTCTTTAAGTCGATATATATTCTTTTAAATTAATGGGTTTTTAATTTAATTAAAGATCTTATCGAATTCTCCTCCATTTGTCTTGCATTAATAAATGCAGACTGAACAAATATCAATATTATGAATTTGTTATTTATTTTTATCCGACTGAAGAGAATCAATTTATAGCTAAGTCGCCACTTTAAACAGTATTTGTATGCTATGTCATGTTTCAAATGATAGTCATTAGTAATTGAGGTAAAAATGTCATTATCACATAACAGATGATACCGGCATAATTGAAATATTTTACGAGGGGTTGTGAGATAGATGAAAATTAGAAAATAAATAGACATTTTCCGTCTGGAATTTTAATTTTGTAAGCACGTTATAAAATAAAAATAGTTGCATCTTTTACAATTCATAAATGTTTGATATTTCAATATCTTCAAAACACCAGATATTCATCACTATGCAAAAGGCATTGAAACTTCATTTAGTACTAAACAGTGCATAATATTTTTATACGTAGCAGCAATTGAAATGGAATAATGTATTTTTCTGATAAAATTATCATAAGTATATGGATTTAAAATTTAAACTTGGATAGTTTGAATTATACATGTACCTCTAGAGTTCTGCAGACCACGTTTGTAGTTTCGTAAGCCGACTGACTTATTATAAAGAGACAGGTTGTTAATTCTAGAAAAATCACTCAATTTTATTTAAGCCAAATTTTGCCATGTGCACTAACCAATTTTGAGCGCAGATTCAAGCTATTAACTGCTGCGTCTCATGCTGGCCATGCTTTAAATTTCCACTCGCGGTAATGCTTCATGGAGAGACAATAGGTTCTCACATCTGAATTAGGGTTATAGAATATGACTAAGAAATGTTTGATATTTATTTGTATAAGATCATGAATTTTAAGTATTACAAGTCTGCAAAAAAAACAGCAACCAAATAAGATTATGAAATAAATGTGTTCGCTCCTGCAGTTGTACAGCCCCAATGGAGCAGCTTCTCATCAATTCTATTGCAGCAGATATACTCAAAAATATTTAAAATTGATAGATATTGAGAAAAATAATTTAAACTGATTTTGTACCCTTTGTGGCTGATGAGCTCTTAAGATAAAATATCATGAATAAGAAGAGAGGATTCAAATAAATTGTTGAAAGTAATTGACAAAACTTTATAATTTGCTCCATTTCTTCTAGAATACATTTGCGTTATTTTCTCTTCTTAAAATACTGATCATATTACTTTAAAATGATCAATAACTAGTATGACTGTCAAAATAATGATTGATCACGACAAATGTCGCCAGAATGACTACTCGCAAAGGGTCAATACCCTGAAGAGTATATCTGAATACATTTCTCTTCTCCTTATTAAAACTCTAATACAGAATGTTTCTCAGTTACTTACAGTTCAACAAACTATTTCATTTTAATCTGTTAGGTGCGATAAATGACAGAATGGGCTAGTGTTAACCTGAATCAACTAGTAAAACTACAAATAAGATAATAAAACCGCTGCTTCTTTCTAAAGGGCTTATTTGTTTTATTTATATTTTTATGAATTTGCTTATAATTGTACCGCTTTTCAGTGCATTGAATTAACAAGGAAATATTAGTATTGAAAAGAAAATACTGATTAAATATTAAGTATTGCAATTTTTATTATATTTTAATTTAGAGAATACTTATTCTATTAAAATTTATATGATTATAACTTTCTTCATAAATCATCAATAACAATAATTAGTTATAATTCTCGTAGTATAAAGAATATTTTGATTGTATTATGATTAATTGATGAAAAAAGTATTTACTTTGCTTCAGATCGAAACACAAAGATAATAATTTAAAAAGAAATTAGATTTTTCTTAACTTCGAAGCTTCTTATCCCAAAAACGGTAGGAAATACAGAAAAGAAATATATCGCAAAGTTGAAGAGCATCATCGATTTAGTTAAGAAAGATAGCCTGCACACATTAGTGTTAAGAGTAGAACCCTTCAAACGGTTTGGTCTCGATTTCCGAAGCTGTTAAGTCAGGAAAGCCAAAGAATGGAGTTTGAGTTCATTTATCTTTCTTGCTGCCTCAAAACATAGCTGGCAGATGCCAATTTTGTGACATCAATTATGGATCCACAATATAACATGACAAGTTACCACAAGCATGAGGAATGTGGCGTTGAAAGTTGTGTAAAAGGGAAATTCCACACCTAGTAATGTGTGTTCTACATGTCTTTACACGAATAACATGCCTCAACATTCAATAATAATAATTCATAATTCCTGTTTGCAAGATTAGATCTCTAAATCTTTCATGATAAAGCTGCTGTACGCGCAACTTTAGCTAAGATATTGACGGTATGGTTTTGCACTTCATTTTCTCCCCCAGGGGAAGCACCACAAGTAAGTGGTTGAGAAGCCGCCGGATAAGTAAGCGGGCTCTCGCTTCTCCTGGGAGTGCAGCAACAGTGAGGGTTGTGTCCAGTGATAGTACTCCTACTTAACTCCTACGGGAGGAGTCGGATCGTTGCCGGTGATGGCCATTAGGCCATTAAGACTCCTGCCTCAGTACTCCAGCTATTGCAGCGGCTGTCAATCAAAGTTTCCCGGTGCCAAGGCAAGACAGGGGTGACCCTGTTGAGATTAACTTCGGGATGAAACTTTAATGGCTCAGAGTTTGCTTAAAAATATAACAACATCCTTTGCAATCGAAGTAATTTTTTTTTCTCGATAAGTTTTCTAATATGGTTTTCTAAAAAAGCATCAAAAGGGCTTCAAAAAAAGAATTTAAAATCGTGAAATAGTTTCTTATCATTCTTTCATGAAACCAGAAGTTACGTAAAAATATTATTATAGCAAATGCGTATAATTATAGTATAATCTCAACCAACAAAAAGTGTTTAACATCCTCCTACGTTGTTAATGTGCTTACCATCTTAGTTACAAAATGTTTTCCATATTAAGCTGTTCTTCGACATTTCAGGACTTTTTCAGTGTATTAACTCCTTAAGTCTCGCGTCCGTCATATTGACGTGCATCGAATTATCGCATTTTTAGGCTTATAAACTAAAATTTAATCATTAATTAGCTTTATAATTCCACACAAAGATTACGTAGAATCCATAAGCATCTCAAGTGTTCTATGCCTTCTTAGATGAATGAAAACAGGAGCCCCTTTCCTAAACAGGAGGGTCATCTTATTAGATAGCAAAAAAAAAAAAATGCGATCCTTAAGGGGTTAAAATTGACTAACGTATTGGCTTAGTTTGATTTTGTTTATTTGGATTAAAATCCAGTTTTGAATTTACATTTGGGTTACTTTGGAACTTTTGTGAACAGGCTGGATTTAAAGTCAGAAGCGATGTTTATTGTTTTATTTCCGCCATGTTTTTAGAAATGAAGCAGGATGCCCGATTAACCACTACAAAGACCATCGGACTAAAAAGCTTCATATATTATTCAAAACAATACAACAAAAATAAACACAGCATACCTATTTTCAAAAATTTTCACAAGATTGGCCATTTAATTTCTCGAAAAGTTGAGAGAAATAATTTTTATAGTTTAATCCACCTTCATCAATGTTTCTGAATACAATATCGTTGAATTGTTTTCCTCATGATCGGTAAGCAAGATCTGCCACGCGTGCATCAAGAAGATGTTCGTAATTTTGAGCAGTAATAAGATGACGGAAATAATACGTGAGTCGCCTAGCTAATCAGTATTAAGCTCTACTTCAAAAATTTAATAAAAAGAGTTTTTGAAACATACTTTTATTATTATATTAATAAGTAGCTTTTTTATTCATTAATTTTGTCTTTTCACTCTAATTTAAAATCCATAACTATAAATATTACGAAATCTGTAATTAAGTACCAGATGGAATCACTTGTATGGAATCAATATTTAATTAAATTAATAAATTTACTGATAATTAAGTTAAAATATTAAAATATGTCTTTGAGAAAAATAAGTGCACAAAATTTTACATCGGGAAATGAGTGAAAAATTGATTCGAAAATTCCATCTTTACAATTATAAGGTATATAAGAAATCTTTTGAATGGTGAATGACTTTAAATATAAATTTCGTTGCTATGGAGATCAGACGATTTATACGCAGGCGAAATAATCTTGTCGAGAAGCGTCTCATAATTCCATTTAGGCTTAACGATTGCGATCGAATTTTGAAGGTTCCAATTTTTTTAAAGTTCTTTAAATTTCCGGCTGAGCCATATAAGGTATAAAAGAAATGTTTTAGATGGTGAATGACTTTAATATAAATTTAGAATCGAAATATACCCAAAGATTATAAAAAATAGGTAGCATTTATTTAACAAAAATGCGGATAGCGATATATAGCAATAAGCGAATAATGATGTTTATAACTCTGATGTCATAATCTTGTTGTTCCGTTGCCACTCGCTCGTTTATTTTTAATTTAATTTTAAAAATAAATTGTACCCTTACACAATCATGAATGAAACCAAGTTAAATAAAAGGGTATAAAAAGTTGTTGAATTCGTTAACACATCCGTTACGCCTCTCAACTGACTCTCCTTTGCGCTAAAGGAAACTTAACGCCTGTCTAACTAAATATAGAGGGGAGATTATTCTTCAGTAGCGTAGAGCGAAAATTCGTAGTGGAGAAGATAAGCTGGTCCGTGGGGAGGAAAGTGTCAGGCATCAACCACCAAAATGATCTCATACTCCTTTTCAACGTTGGACTTCAATTCAATGTTTTAGATGACGTGAGCTCATTAAATATTTTTTAAATATCATAGGATCTTGTCTTTATTCAAGAAATTCTAAAATGCCTCGCCTTAAGCATTTGTAGTTATTTTCCGTGCATGTAAAGAAGTAGAATCTATGTATGCTGAATGTCTTTTGATGTCGTGAATCTTGCGTAAGAAACATCACCGCATCCCTTTTAGCTACAACTTGTGTTCACGTATCGCATCCGGATAGAAAAGAAAATGTGATGAATATAAATTTGTAAAATAAAACAAAACATCCAATTTTTTAATCCTTAAAAATGAAATCGATTGCTTTTCATTTCCACTACGTTTTTTCTTAAAATCAAAATGTATGAATGTTTTCCTGGTTTTCGGTTGCTTGGTAACACATATATTTTAATTGTGAAATTCATGCAATTTAGTAAGTATAATCTTGGTTTATAAAAAATACTATGGCGTTGATCTTGATAAAAACATTTTCAATTCTAAGTGCTTATAATATTTTAAGGTTAATAAAAAAAAATTGCAGCAGCGTCTTTCGATTTTTTCGTTCGTCCACTCCCGTGTTATCTGATCCCCTCATCCAGCAGTTCAACACCTCTCTTTCTTTTGTCTCCAGCTTTTGAACCACTTGGTACGAATCCTTGATACTCCATTTTTTCTTCCTCATCATTTCTACGGCGACAACAGAAGCTCCTTCACATCGTGGATTTTATTACCATTATCCGAAGCACTATTCTTTTCTTTTTGGTGCCTGTGTGCTTGATCGGAAAAACACCGTAGAGTGTTTTTTCTGTTTCTCCTTACGTACTCTAGTAACCTTGAATGAATTTACACGCTGATTGGGATCATTTAAAAATTCGAAAAAATTAAATGAAACATCGCATAGAGAGAGAGTAAATTATTAACGTCATTGGATTACTGTGCAAACAAATTGAAAGATGTACACGCTACGAATATTGATTCTTATTATAATAATAGAAAGCTTTATATGTAAGCAAGAATGTATGCAATTTAAATTCAGATCAGTAAAAAGAAATTTTTCTGCTCTTTAAGATGGTACATTAATCATCTTTGTGCGATATATATTTCAGAAGTTCTTGGCGAAAAATTGAGGAAAACGCCGGAAATTGACTTAATTTTTGTTATTTAATTAAATATTTTAAGATGTAATAATTTTTTGAAAATTTAAAAAGGCACAATTGATCTAGAAATGGACCCCACAATGGCATGCGCAAATTTCACCCCGATACCATTCATCGTTTAGGAAGACTTCTTGTGACAGATAGACCGGTAAAAATTCTTTTTTTTCCTTCCTATATCCTCTCTCTTTTCGATAGGAACTGGCTGAGTAATCTTGAAAAACTGAACACACTCCTAAGGATGATTTAAATAGCTTAAAACTTTTGTTTAATTTTCAAATTAAACAAAACATCTCATACAAAAAGTAATTAAACCACTGCACAGTAATTGGATTACTGTGCAACCATATTAAAAGAGGTATATACTAGACATAATACCGGAAAACAAAAGTCTGCCTTGGAAATAAAAATATCCAAAGAAAACAATATTTTCTTATAATTTTAACAGTGGCAAAAGCACGTGAATAAAGGATTTCATGAAATAATAAATTGGTTTGAATTTAATTTTATAACAATGGAAAGCATTGTTACATATTGTGCATAAAATGAATGTTTAAATGTTAATTAAAATTTGAGTAAACATTGTACCGTAATAAAATTAGTATGATCTAAAAGATAATTTTCTGGTCTTTAAAATGGTTTAAAAATAAATGTCGTGAGATATATGTTTCATAAGTTATTGACAGAAAACATCTAAACATTAGGTTTAAAAGCGGCTAATTTTCGTTATTTAATTTAGTATCTTAAGAACTAATTAGTTCTGAAAGTCAAAAATAGCGCAGTTAACCTACAAATGCACCCGAGAATGTCGTGTTCAAATTTCATGTCGCTACCCATCGCCGTTTAGGAGGAGTTCTTGCGACAGACACATGTATTTTCTGTTTTATATTACAGATTTGTAGATATTTTGATGTCCCGTTTTATTTCAGAAATTTGGGATTTCAAATAACTGAAAATAACCCGGCTTGTATAATATTTCTTGTTCTCAAAGTTTCTTCCTCTTTGAAATCAGTTTTTGACAACCATTGTAATACCCAGTTTATTCAAAGAATTCAAAAGTTACAAGCAGAAAAGGGAAAAATATCTTCATCATAAATAACCATTATACTTTAAGTAATACAATTTACAATGTAATAATATGAAGGATCTTTTCTCATTCAAGGGTTTTGGATATTTGCTTTCTTCAGGGAAATTAACGTATAAAAATATTGTTTTATCATGAATTCCTTTCATGCATAAAGTCTATCTCTAGAAAATAGCATAATAAATATTGAAAATACGCATTGTTAATCCAGGTATGATTTTATACTGCCTATTGAATATCCGAAAACTTTTTCCAATCTAAATTTATGAAGGTTGAATCTTGCATTTCAAAGAAATATTATGAATTAAATAAAGCAGTGGTCACCTTATTGGTCAATTATTAACGCTTATTCTCTTAAATCAACATTAGATAAGATTTGTTGGTTAGACTCTAAGGCGCAAATGTCATATTTATGCTGCATGGATGACAGAATTGTATCAAGAATTCTACAACCAAATAGAAATTATAACAAAGTCTTTCATAGAATCAAAACTATGAATCTTTAAAAAAAATGGGGAGAGAATTGGGATCATAAAGGATAATATACCTTTTAAAAGCATGTTATATACGATTATTGAAACTAAACCCAAAATTTATGATGTAAATAAGAGTATATAAAAAAAGCATTCATTCATAAAAGGAACCAAGAGAATAAGCAAGTGAACCTGCAGATTTTTCTTTTCATAAAATATCACTCTATACGCGAGCTTTAAAAAAGAAATGAATTTGAAGATTTCAGGAAATCAGAATCTTAGATTTATACAGGGGGATTTTTAATAAATGGACAAAATTTGAAGCAGCGGTAGTACACTGTAAAACAAGCAGCTTCATAATAGTTTAAAAAGTCAGAGAGGAAAACTGCATGTGGTAGAGGGCGCGTAATGCTGACCGTGATGGGGATAGCGAAAACACAAAAGTGGCTTGAATAAAATCTAAGGATGGCAAAAATCCTTGAATTCTAGATCTCCAGAATCCCCGGACAATACTATCAAGATATATTTGTTGGATATAATGTAATTTCAGAGCATCTTTTAAAATGCGACCTATTTTGTCGATTCTATTTATACGTAAACTACAGATGTTTATAGGCCTTTAGAAATTAGTAAAATCATATACTTAAAAGATCTTAAAAGTTTTCATCCAGTAAAATGCAAATAATATTATTATATCAATTACTTTTAAATTAACTATTCTGCTGAGGTATATTGGAGTTTATTTTAGTTTAGTTATAGTCACGTTTTAAAGTAACACTAGAGTTATTATAGGAACGGACTTCGTAATTTTCAACGGTGGTTAGATAACAATGACAACACTTCAACCAGCATTCCCTCCGGTGCCACAGCTGCGGGAGGATGTTTAACCCTCGATGTCAGATTTAGCGTCCATCAGGACTTCATACATGGTGAATATTTGGTGGCAGCGTGTTTCAAACTTGGAACCCTCTGACCCCGGCGTCGAGACCTTGTTACAAAATCCCGAGTGGAAAATTGATATGAAGTTAGTTAATCATTGGAACCTAGCATTCAACGATTCACAAAGAAACGTAGAATTAAACACATAAATACCTTCTGCCTTAACGAGAAATTAACAATGTCTCGATACACTAAAATTAAACGAGATCGATGAATTGAAGTAGTCAAGAGCTGTAAAATATTGAATCTATCATGAAAATATTCACTAGGCAATAAATAGTCGAAATGGCTTTCATAATGCAAATATTTTTTATCCTGACAAATAAATACAAGGTTCTTTTCCTGAACCTTCACTAATATCTCATTAAACTTCGTCATTTCCTTTCTAAATTCATTACATCACTCTAATATAATACATTCATCCGTTAAGTTTTCTCGCAAGATTTCTGCGAAGCATCATCATTTGGCACTCTCTCTAAATCCTCCCTCAGAAATTGCGTGCAGCTCAACTAGGTGTCATCAAATATTCCATCTGGTTTGTTAAAAGCTACAATTCGATCATAAAAGCAGTGTTTTCATATATCGGTTGTTGGTGTACTTGTTTCTAGGTGCACGTCATCACCCTCCAAAGTGTCTATGCAAAATTGGATAGCATTTGGTTTCCAAGCCTGTCTTGTAGAGTTTCAACAGACAGACACGCACACGTCTTTCTTTATTATTATTAGATATCTAGTTAATGATATTGGTAAATACATCCATTATATTAATCATTTCTTGAGATATTTTGCTAGATTTGCTAATTGATTATCAAAACTGATCATGGCAATTCATAAGGTAACTTAGAATTAGCAGATAAATCACAACTGCATCAATGATTAATTAGGTGACAATGCCAATATACTGAAATTAAATTATATCAAAGAGATAGTACATATTGATTCAATAATGGAAATTGTCCTCAGATGAATAATGGTTGAAATCTATTATTCATCAACTGGAATGTCTTTCTGAACTGACGAGCAAATGAAGGATTCTTTGCATCAAACCTCATACCTTCACATTCAAAATCTTCCCTTTGATTCCATATTCATAACGACGTTCCAATACAATATTTCTCCCACCTGGCTGAAAGTACATCCATCCATAACTCTTCTCTCAAGATTTCTGCGATGTTGGAAACCATCATTTGGCAGCTTCTCTCACATCTCTCTCGCAGATTGCGTGCAACTCGACTGGGTGTCATCGACGTTTGCATCTCGTTAAGTAAGTGTGACAAGTCGATCATAAGCCCAATGTTTTCATAATTCGCTTGTTTCTCCACAGCTGCTATTGATTCGTTGTCGACTGGCTGAGGCTGACTCGCTCGACTGTGTTAAACTTCCCCTTGCGATTCAAATAAATGGAACACTAAATTATAACCTAATGCTCGATATTAATTTGATTCTTTGAAGTAAAATAAAAATTAAAAAATAAGATTTATTAATGAAGTTAAAAGTCGAAAAATAATTTTTTAGAAAAACTTTGGGGAAGAAAACAAAATTCTTAAAAGAGTGAGACCCTGATAGAAATATGCGAAGTAAATTGGAATTTTATTCACATTACAACACATTTTAATTTTTATCAATGTTTATAAGTTTTCTTCCCTATAATATTCGTGGCGGATTTATTTTCTTATCGCATTATTTTTAACAACTCACAGTTTCACGATATTTGCTTTCAGCCCCAGAAAAATGGCATTATTTATCAGTTTTTTTTGTTTGTTTCTTAATTTTTTTCTATTGTTTCAATTAATTTTTTCGTGTTCTGAAATCCATCCCACCAAAATTTAAGAGTTCTTGTGACCACTGGTTTTTTTCCAACAGAACTCTGAGCAGGGATATTTCAATGTAATCACTGAATTTCTTTTCAATTATCATTATTTAATGCTTCATTTTCCAATTTTCTTATTTCCCTTGCAGAGGCATGTAAAATTTCTTTCGTTTGTAGACGAAATTTGGGAATTTATACAGCAAAATAGGAAAAGCTAATAGATTTTTAAGAAGCTTCGAATTTACTTCCTTAACATTATAATTTTTGAACTATCTCATTAGATGACACCCCTCTCTATTTTTGGGATGCGTTGTCAGATTTATTCAACCACATGTCCATAAAACACTTGAGATGTTAATGGACTACTACTAATTTTTATATTGATTTAAAACATCTACGAATGACATTTTTTTAGCTTATATGTTTAAAAAGGGCATAATTTGATGCACGACTGGAGTTCAGGCAAAACTGAAAGGGGTTTTAAACAACTGTAGATCAGGGGATATCGCCATCTATTTAATCTATTCTTAAAGTGTAACATAAAATACACATCACTGAGAGATATCCTAATCGATATTTTACTGATTTCTAAGAACCACAAAGTTTTTCTGTAGTTTAAAATTTATTATCTAAATGATTTTTTTTACCAAATCGGCTTATTAAACATTGTATGAAGAAAACTTCCCACATTTCTACCACGTCTGATGGCATCAGTAATTACAAATTCATTGGCGGAAGATTTTTCTCAGAAAATTCAGGAAATCTTTTCAAAAAATCACTTTAGAGATTTTCACGATATTTAAGCCAACCTAATTTAAAGATATGTTTATCGTTAAATTATCGCACCCATTTGCATTCTTCTCATTGCATGCTACAGATGGTATTTACACATTTTTAGAGCGAAAAAACATATTTTTAGAACGAAAATGAAATATCGTCGGAGAAATATAATGACAAAATGTCGTCTGATACTTTTAAATTTGTTCTTCTTTCAAAATGTTGCATGTAAACAAGCTGTGGATTGAAGGATATGTTTTTGCGCTTTCCGAAGAGAAATATTTCTATTCCATAATTCAAAAACGTTGTGAAATGCATGGTATTAAAATTTTTAACTGCAAAATAAGAAACATTATTAATCGGAAAGGGAAAAACCGTCAATCATTACTTCTACATGGAAAAAAGACTCCAAGGGAATACCCTAAAAAGGTACGTACTGTTTCAAATATTTCTAAAGTGAAATCGCTGATAACAAGAGAAAATCCTCCGACGCAGAAATCAATTGCGAAGTCTTTAAATACATCTGTAGCAACAATAAATAAAATAATAAACCAATATTTACGACTTAAAAAAATCTAAAAATCATAATGATCACCAGCTTTTGCCGAGGCATGTGACTCAACGCAGAATAGTTTGTAGAACCCTGTATGAAAACTATTTAACAGGACATAAATGAAAATACATTGTGACCCTTAATGAAGCATGGGTTTACCAAAATGACTGCAAAAAATAGGTCTATTTACTATCGAAAGCGAAGAGAAAAATAATGCGCAAACCTGGTTCCGTCAATGCGAGGAAGGTTTCAGTAAAGGGTTTATGATTGTCGCAGGGTTCTCCTACAATGGGAAATTAAAAATAAGAAGAGTGGTAAAAAAATATTAAAATCAACTCAACGTACTATCAAGAGAAAGTTTTACGTCGGATATTTACAGAAGGAATTCCATTTCTTTATTCCAATGACTTTCAAAGAGTGAACCTTTATCAAGACAAAACTACAAGTCATACTTCGAAAAGTGCCAATGCATTCCTTGAAAAAAATTAAGACTGATACAGGTATTGTATATATACCTTTTCAATATATTCCTACGAAGTCCCCTGACGTTTCACCTATGGACTATTGTGCCTTTGGTCTGTTCAAAATAGCTCTTTCTAAGCGCAAACCAACCAAGATTGAGGGACTCTGGAAAGTATTGACCTAGAAAATTGAATACCATTTCGTAAAATAAGAGAAATTTGCAATTAATACGAAAACTATGGTTCGAAATCAGTTCTGCAGAATCGTGTGACACACAATCGAGTATAATATGCATTTTACAGTGAAGATTGGGTCACGAAGGCAATTTGGAGTTGGGACTAGAAAGTGATGAAGAGGGAAAGGGATTTCGACACATCCCCGTTTCACAGGAAGCTAATAAAGTGACGAAACTTTCATCAATGATTATGTTTGATGTGCATAGTATTTACATGCATTTTCGTAAACATAGCACACATATTCAGGAAGTTATAATGATTTCTTTACAAAATCGTAAATTTCCTCGCATGTTCTTTGCTTATAACATACAGTCTTCTTTCAAATTAATGAAATTTGCAGAACACTCAGCAATATGTTACAAAAGTATTGTATTAAAATTTGAAGTAAATACGTTGAATATCAGAGGAAATATGAGTATTTGTACCAAATATTTTTTTACTGCGCGTGTGCAAAACGTAGCGTAATTTTTCTTTTATAACTTCAAAGCCAGATATCTAGAGCAACTTAGAAAAAAATTCCAGTTGAATCTCGTTAAAATTCGAAAAAAAGTCGGCATTTAAGTGAGGTGATTTTCAATTTCTCTTTGGTAGATGCTAAATGATGAGGGTTCTTGTACAAACTGATATTTTTTAAACTTGAATCTTCGAATTTTATTCGACGAAATGCAATTTAAATAATGTATTTAATTTATAAGTGACATTCAGGATATTCAACTTTCCTAAAATTCAATGTTACAGTTCGAAGGTCCAAGTTTGAAAAGTATCAATTTGTGGAAAAACCCTCATCACTTATCTTCTATCAAAGAGAAATTTAAATTCACCTCATTGAAATGCCGACATCTTTCTGAATTTTAACGGGATTAAACTGGAATTTTTCTATAAGTTGCTCTAGATATCAGGCTTTTGAGTTATGAAAGAATAATTATGCTACGTCTTTCACATGCGCAGTAAAGAATAATTTAGTATAAATATTCATATTTACTCAAATATACAAGATATTTACCTCAAATTTTAATATAATATTTTGCTATTACATTGTCATGCATTCTGCAAGTTCCGTATGATTTGGTAGAAAATTCTGTATGTTATAAGCAAAAGGCATAAGAGAAAATTTGGAATTTTTTAAAGAAACCTTTATATCTTCCCGAATATTTGTGCTATGTTCTGAAAGTTTCATCACATTATCAGCTTTCTGTGAAACGGGATGAGTCGAAATCCCTAACCGTCTTCATCACTTTCTAGTCGCCCCTCTAATTGCTCTCGTGACCGAATATTCAGTGTAAAATATGTATTGTATGTTACACGATTCTCCGCAATAGATTTCGAATCATAGTTTTCGTATAAATTGCAAATTTCTCGCATTTTACGAAACGGTATTTAATTTTTGCACACCAGTGTAGTAGAAGAGGAATGGAAATCAATAACCCTGGAAATTTTACGAAAAGCCCTTCTATCATGGATATCACGATGTAGACTTATAGTCCAGAAAAACTGCTATCAGATCAAATATTAAAAAGTAGAGTCTTTACATTTTAAACATTAATTAAACGTCCCCGAAATCGTTCTAAAAAATGTGTAAACACCCTCTGTATTTGAGCAAATTGAGCCTTGCAAAAATTTGAGCAACATTGAGCCTTCAGCATAATCGCATAAAGAAGCAATCTTTAGAGAATATGCTGCTTTCGGTCTTCAAGATAACACTTTTGTAAGATTGACGCAACTTTGAATTGGCATTATGGAACTAAATATTAGGCGTCTTTCTGAAATACAAACATATTCACAGCTTGATTACCTCTATACCCTCTGTTTTAGAACTTTTCCATTAGGATGATAGTGGAATATATGTTAGGGCGGACCGAAAAACACTTTTTTTTTCAAAACGCTATAGGGCGGAAAACTTGCCTCTAAGGTAGATAAGTAAAATGCAAAAAACAAATTTTCTTTTGCTTACATCTGGTGGTAGCGCATCGAGCCTAAACTTTTCGAAAATATACGATTTTCATAATTTTTCTAATAACTGGAAAAAAATCAAATAACTTCTATAATATATATAAACTATGTATATAGCTATATGTATAGTTTAGTAGAACAAAGTGTAGGAAAGATAAATAAATGAAAAAATAATATATTTTATAATTTCCTAATAGTGCATTACACTAAAAATAACACGTCTTTTTACAAAAAATTGACAAAATTCCATTGAAACAAAAAGTTGTTTCTGATTAGGTAAAATCTCAATTTGTAATCAAATATAGTCCTTTACTTGTCTTCAGTTTCTTTTGGTACTTTCAAATAAGATTTGCTTTTGAAAAACTTGGCATTGAAAATCTTGAAAGAAGTGTAGCTCTTATAAAATCATCTCTGGAATTGGAACCGACGATTTTTTGCGATACCTCGGTTACCAGCTTCACACCTCGTTCCACTGCTTGGGTGTGAAATGGGAACTTGTCAAAGTTCCACTTGATTGGACCTAAGACCAAATCTCTTGATTTGTGAATCTTCGCAGCAAAGGTGGTGGTAAAAATGAAGTAGTGTCCCAGTGAATCATTTCAATGTAGTCTGTAGCTAGGCAATTGATTTTTGGTGGTTGGAAACACCTGATTGACTTTCTTTTAGATACCAAGTTTCTATCTTTTATAATTCTTCTGAAACCTAACTCTCATATATGATCCCTTTTATCTACTATCATACTCAAAAGCAAGTTTTCTGGATGGGCAAAAAATACATTTCTCTGAATTACTGGGTCAATGACTTGTAAAAGTTTTATGGCAGGAATCTTGACGATTT
Source organism: Araneus ventricosus (assembly GCA_013235015.1). Lineage (NCBI taxonomy): Eukaryota > Metazoa > Arthropoda > Arachnida > Araneae > Araneidae > Araneus > Araneus ventricosus. The sequence goes on from BGPR01000364.1 coordinate 93,468, forward strand.
AATAACTTCAAATACATGTTCTGTTCCATTTGTGAAGTACTTAATTTTCTTAATATGAAACCATACAGGCATATATGACTTTAGGATAAAAGAAACTAAGATCTTGTGTTCATCTGTTGGGTTTTCAATTCTTAAATACAAACGCCGAACTCTGTTCGCCTTTGTTAACCATTTTGAATGGGAAAGTGGACCAGGTTCACGAACAGATAAATCTTCAGGAGATCTGCCTGATTTTATAGCATAACTTATGTCCAGCAGATACTGTTGATATTTGCTTAAAATTTTCCTTTCAATTTTCGGAATGTCACACTCAACACTTCTAAAATTTTACCACTTTACCACTGGGAGTTTCTAACATTTACTGAGCTGTGTGCCAATCGGACCACTAAATGTTTTTGGCCCAGTCTTTTCACCATATAAATTTATGAACATATGCCGGAATAGCAATTCATTAAAGTGTAAGAGGAACACACCCCACTGTAGTGGTCTTTTAACTTGTTTTTCAACTTGGCAAATAACACCTGTTTTCCACCCAGTATTGGTAACGGTTTCATCACATCCAATTACGTCCAGTTCTTGTAATAAAAATCCAGTTTCAGTCAAATAAGAAAGAATGCTATAGGCAATGTTTTAAGCAGGTCTAAAAGAGGGTGCAACGTGATGAACACATGATCTTAGTTTATTTTATCCTAAAGTCATATATGCCTGTATGGTTTCTTATTAAGAAAATTAAGTACTTCACAAATGAAACAGAACATGTATTTGAAGTTATTAAATCGTCAAGATTCCTGCCATAAAACTTTTACAAGTCATTGACCCAGTAATTCAGAGAAATGTATTTTTTGCCCATCCAGAAAACTTGCTTTTGAGTATGATAGTAGATAAAAGGGATCATATATGAGAGTTAGGTTTCAGAAGAATTATAAAAGATAGAAACTTGGTATCTAAAAGGAAGTCAATCAGGAGTTTCCAACCACAAAAAAATCTATTTCCTAGCTACAGACTACACTAAATAATTCACTGGAACACTACTACACTTTCACAACCACCTTTGCTGCGAAGATTGTAATGTATCAAGAGATTTGGTTTAAGATTCAATCAGGTGGAACAGCTGCTGATTGGAACTTTGACAAGTTCCCATGTCACACCCAAGCAGTTGAACAATGTATGAAGCTGGTAACCGAGGCATCACAAAAAGTCGTCAGTTCCAATTCCAGAGATGGTTTTATAAGAACTACACTTCCTTAAAGATTTTCAATGCCAAGTTTTTCTAAAGCAAATCTTTTTTCAAAGTACCAAAAGAAACTGAAGGCAAGTAAAGGACTATATTTGATTACAAATTGAGATTTTACCCAATCAGAAACAACTTTTTGTTTCAATGAAAATTTGTCAATTTTTTGTAAAAAAGACGTGTTATTTTTAGTGTAATGCACTATTAGGAAATTATAAAATATATTATTTTTGCGTTTATTTATCTTTCCTACACTTTGTTCTACTAAACTATACCTATAGCTACTTGTTATAGAAGTTATTTGATTTTTTCCCAGTTATTAGAAAAATTATGACAATCGTATATTTTCGAAAAGTTTAGGCTCGATGCGCTACCACCAGATGTAAGCAAAAGAAAATTTGTTTTTTGCATTTTACTTATCTACCGTAGAGGCAAGTTTTCCGCACTATAGTGTTTTGAAAAAAAATAGTTTTTTTCGGCCCACCCTAATATATGTCTAGTACTATATTTTAATGACAGATGTTTACATCTCAAAGAACTCCATCAGACGAGGATTAGGTGATTTGTCATCTCTCATACAATGCCTCAAAAATTCTTATGCAAAACATGATTTTAAAAGCTTTATTGTGACTACTGCCTATGGGGTGTACCTCATAATTTTTAAAATGTTGTCAGATGATGCGAAAGACACCTGAGCCGTAACCCCTTATCCAGACTTCCTGACTGCACTAGCGGGAGGATATTCGACCCTGATAGAATTAATATGCACCAAACCGGGATGTACGACGGATATTTAGGGTAATCTGGTCTCGAACTCATCAGATTCTGCCATAAAGCCATCATCACTCTTGTAACGTCATCACACTAGAGCCGAATCGGATTGCTCTGCAGGATTTTGAATTCTCCTTTTGGTTCTCGCCATAACAAGCCAGGCGAGAATATATCAGAAATTTCGTCGAAAGATATAGCAGATCTTTACTAATAATAAAGGAGAACGTGTGTGAGTTGGCGGTCTACAATTCGGATCGCTGGACCAAGATCTACTAAATTTGGCACAAACGTACTTTGTAGGGTTGGTATGTGCACCTTCTGAGTAGGTTTTTAATTAGAATTTAGAAATTTTGCCGTTTTCCCTTAACGATTTTTGAAAATATAATAGCAGAAAAATAATTTGTACGCCATCTAAAAATTCTAAAATTTATCTTTTCAGTAATATCAATCAAGTTGCCGTACAACGTTTTCTCTAACTTTAATAAATTTTTAAAATTATTTTTCGGCATAATTTATAACAAAACTTTTCATTGCTAATATGAAATTCAGACTGTTTTCATTGCTTAAACAAATATTTAATTGAGTGTTTCTCTTCTATTGTTTAAAACTAAGGTAATATCCTAATGGATTTTACTTTCTTCTTTTATATCAACAATTTTCCTGTGAAGTTTGTGAACAAAATTCTCTAAGATAGTAAGTATATTAGGATATATAACTAGTAATTTGAATGATTGTGATTGCTATGTTTTAATTCTTTTTATCGTCATGTTTTAATACAGATAACACGCTGCTGAACATAAAATGTAACACGCCATTTTAATGTTAAATTCAAATCCTTATTTTGCAAAAGGAATAAGAAAGTGAAATCGGCGCCGACAACGTGTTACATGACTCGGACAGTTACTTGACTCCATTACGGATTTCCACGTACACGATAAACAGAACAGATGCAAAGCTACTAAAAGAACACAGGTTAAATGTCTATCACAATTTTAAGATCAAAATTGCTTTTTTTAAGTAAACCATGAATATAAAATTATGCATTCACTTGAAATTATATTTTCTCAAACAAGCTGGTTGCCGAAGGCGGCTATTTTAAAATAAATAGAAAAAGAAATCTTTCTTTTCAGTTTGGCAAACGAAGACGATATAAAATAGTGCTGGATACAGGATGAAATTTTGAATCTGAATTTTTCTCTAAAAAGTTTTGTTAATAATATGGTTTGTCGATATATTTTTGTATTATTTTGAATATATTGTAAATAATTGAGCAATATACAAAACGGTTGTTAAAATAATAACAAATTTAATAAAAGAAATCTTTGAAAACACATTTTCATAATATACTAAAGTGCGGAAATTATTATTAAATAACTTTCTATTTTTCAATCTTAATTTATAGTTCATTATTATAAATATTATGAACTCCTGAAATTAATTTCTGACAAATTCACTACTAAGTTGCCCACCGTACGGAATCAAAATTTAATTAATCGGTGAACTGTTAATTAAGTTCTGAAGTTATTAAATTATTTTATTTCCATCTAGACTACGCAAGTGTTAAAGTAAAAAAAAAGCAGATCAAGAACTGAATGGAAAATCGATTACAAAATTCCATCATAACAAACATAAAACAAATCACGTTGAATAAAAGTGTCCAAAAATACTTCCTTTGTTGATTACTGCATTTCTTTTTGATCGAAAAAAAATCCAATAAAACAAAAGTTTTACTGTGACCCTTCTTACTTTGAATACCAGATAATCACATAATTAAAACTGTACAGAAGTCCTTTTTAAAAATTATGTTTTTACAAAATAATGTAGATTATGTCGACTGCATTTAAGCTCACTGTAAATGTCCAGCGTCTTTCAGAAGAAGAATTTATTTGTTAATTACTGATTTAAAACTTATCGTTTAATATCAAAGAAATAATGCGACTTTCTGAGAATTCATCCATCTCAATAAAGTGAAGAGACATCTCTTAATTCCTTTCCAATGGAGGTTAACGGATATCACTTATCTTTTAGATGGAACAAATAGCTGGGACACGATTTTGTCGCATATCCCGACATTAATCACAGATATCTTACGTTGCGGCCCTTTTGTTTCTGCAGGAAGTGCAATCAAATCATTAAACCAGATCCGTTCAGGAAATTACTGGTGTCGGAAGACGAAAAAGTAAATTCCAAATAATGAAAAATTCGAAACCAACTGCCTTTATTATCTCGGAGATAATTTGCGTTAAAGTAGCGAGTTTTACTTTTCATTGTTCTTAACAATAAACTGTAATGATTTTTAGATAAGAAAAACCAAAGTCTAGATGTAATTGAAATAGAACGATAGTACTTTAATTGCGTTAATCTTGTTTCTTTTTGACTCCAAAGAATGCTCAATTGATAGTTGGTGTTTTTTCACAGATCCTGTATTGGCGTATCGTGGGTCTTGTATTTAAACTTTTTTTAAATTTTCAACGCCACAATTTTGGTAGCATGAACTATGAGTAGAGGGAACACTAGAATGCCAAAACAAAGGTGTTTGCTTTTAGGGAAAATGTATCCCTCGTTTAAGGACAGAGACATGCACTATATGCCAAAAGTATCCGGACACATTCAGATTTTCACATTTTTTTAGAATTTCTCCGGAAAGGTTCACTGACTGCCTTTAAACTTCGACCATGTAAAGAATAGACTGTAACTCACATCTTACATTTAAGATTCGGTCCTGAGGGCAATTAGGGCACCATCTACAAATTGATAAATACAAACATTGTTTTGGCCCACCCGCTTCACAGAATGCAGATGACAATATGAAACTTTCAGAAATGGTTATGTTTAATGTGCATAATATTTACAGGAATTTTCGTATACTCAGCACAAATGTTTGGGAAGATATAAAGGTTTTCTTAAAAAATCCCAAATTTTCCCGCCTGTTTTTTTGCTTATAACATGCAGAGTTTTCTGTTATATTATACGAAACCAGGGACGGCGCCAACTGACGAAGGGGCAATGGCCCCCCGCTTGACCCCTCCCCTCCTCCCGTTGGCAAGAACTTAAGACTTTCGTCGGCAAAAATCTTTGCGATTTCGGGAGATGTTGAGAGCAGGGTATCAAGAAATCTAATAATTTTAATCCCATCTTAAAGTTATTATGTAGTAAATGGTCGAAATAAGCGATTTGTGTTCGAATTTGAAGACTGATTAACGGTTAAGTCAACAGAATGACCGATATCCTTTTCAGTTGTCGTCCATTCGACCTGTAATTAGCACCACATCTGACAGAATAACCGACAAGGCGACAAGTGAATCAAATGTCGCATTTCGCCGACTGTTTTTGGTCGGTCAGTTAAGAGATAAACAAGACGGGTGAAAATTTGTATCTTTTGTTCTTCCATTGACTGTTTCGATCACTTTACGGCGGAATTATTAGGTAAAACTAAAGTATCTCTATTGCTCAAGAGAGTGGCAATACATAGTAGTCATTCCTCTCAACGGTTATTTTTATTCGGCGCGGAATTTTTCGGCCCATAAACATAATGTTAAAATAACCTCTATTAACGGCCACTCAAACCCCTCTAAGCAGTCGGGTTGGTCGCGCGTTCAACTTCAATAAAATACATTCCTTTCGTCTCTTCGACTGTGCACCTTTTATTAAGAGAAAATGGAGGAAAGAAAGAACAAAAAATTCACACACTCGAAAACAACACCGGAAATCAAATAGAAAATAACCAATCCTTTCCCGATGTGAAGAGAAAAGTGAATTTCGGGCTCTACCAAGTCCGTGGGCAAAAGACTTGCGCAATAAAGTTCGTTTACTTTTTGCTCACGGCCTGGACTCTACCGGGTTTGGGCATTAAAGAGTTCGTTTGTGCCTTTTAGGTGCCGATTCGAACTCTCACAACAAATCTGCAGCGAATGAAATTTTCAGCTCAACGACTTTAGGAAAAATTGACGATATCATATCCTTTCCTCAACAACCACCGACGAAACAATTAGGGATATATTTTTACAATTAAAAAAAATTAAGAAGTGACCTGCGAAAGAGATGAAAGACCCATCAAATTTTATCCTTTTTCTAAAATAAAAAAAATAGAGAGAGAGAGAAATTTTCGGATAAAGTACTTTTTCTTTGGATAGTTTTTAAACTTAGCTTAATCAGAAATGACGAATTAAGACTTATTTAAATAAGTATTTTGTACTCCCACTCCCAAGCATAATACCCTTTTGGAGAGGTCAATTTTCCTCGGAACGGTGGGTACAATTGTAGAGAGTTTTCGGTGTATTATATATTAGCCGCCATCTTCTACTATCTACTTCTACTTCTATTCGTCGGGAATATAAATTCAACTGAATCTCATATGCGTTATTTGATATTCATGGTTCCCTTAAAAAAGTAGTTTTAAACTTCAAATTGTGCTAGTCACTTAACCGTGTTCTTTTAGTAGCTTTGCATCTGTTCTGTTCATTGTCTACATGAACGTCTCTAATGGAGTTAAGTAACTGCATGTGTCATGTAACATTAAATTTCAAGTCGTCGGCCCGTTTCTTATGCCTTATGCAAAATACGCATTTGATTTCAGTATGAAAATGGCTCGACACATTTTACGTTTTCAGAATATTAGCTGGATTAAAACATGCTGATAGAAAGAATTAAAGCATAGCAACCATAAGTATGGAGCTTACTGAATATGTTTCTAAATATAGTTATTACCTTATAGAACTTCGTTTAGAGATTTTACAGAAAAATTGATGAAACAAAATAGAAAGTAAAATCCATCAGGACAATACCTTAGCTTTCAACAATGGAAGTGAAACACGCAATTAAATATTATTTGTGTAAACACTGGAAACGGTTAGAATTGTGTTGCAACAATGAAAAGTATTGTTAAATTATTCCAATTTTTACTTTCTCGTGTACGAAGTATACAAAGAGAAAGTATTGTAATCGTCAAAGAATTCGAACTCGAGATTTTGACAAATCTCCACGTTTTAGACCTCCCTGAGTCCGGAAAACACAATTTTGGAATTATGTCTGTGAGTCTGTCTGTGTGTGTGTCTGTGTGTGCGTCTGTGTGTGTGTCTGTGTGTGCGTCTGTGTGTGTGTGTCTGTCTGTGAACAAGATAACTCGAAAACTATTAGAGCTACGGGGATGAAATTTGGTATGTGATCTTTAAACATAATTTGTATGTTTCTATCAAATTTTGGACAAAATCCGTCAACGGGAAGGCTGTCTATTTGTATGTCCGCGGTGATGTGAGCGCTATAACTCAAAAACTTGAATAGCTAAATGGATAAAATTTGGTACACAGTTTTATCGTTATGAATGTAGATCCGTATAAAAGTTTGGGCCAAATCCGTCAAAAAGAGACGTTCAAATTGCATATTCAATTTCCTTTAATCCGATTCTCATGCGCATGCGTATTGGTAGCAATCTGTTATTGTTGTAAATTTTATTTACAACAATAAATAATGTTTTCAAGCATCAATTGTTAACAATTTTTTTATTGTTGTAAATCAAGCCGTTCTCATTATTTCAGCAAATCTTTTATTCACGCGCTTTTGCAATTGTTACGGTTGTGGTAGTATAAATAGTTTTCTTGGGAATTCAATTCCAAAGCAGAATTTTCGCTTTAGTATTCATTGCATTGCCTACTTTATCGCGCCTGCTTCAAAGTAATATTTTTTTGAAACGTGGCAACAGATATTTGATTTCAGGTTTGTTTGTTTTTTTGTTTTACTTTCTCGTATACGAAGTATACAAAGAGAAAGTATTGTAATCGTCAAAAAATTCGAACTCGAGATTTTGACGAATCTCCACTTAGAAAGTATACGAGAAAGTTTAGGGGAGACCACTCCCGCTGGTTTTAATTTATTAAAATTAGGGGGAAACTTGTAAGACAATTGATATCATTGAAGAGGTAATTTTTTAAACTTTCAGATGGCGTAAAAATATTTTTTGTGATGTAATATTTTCGGAAGATATTAAGAAAATCCGATTTACAATTTTTAATTTACTTAATTTTAGTTTCACATTCAACAAAGCTGGATGTTGTGTCGTCGTTTTAGGACATTAATTATCGCACTCAGAATAATATTTTTAATTCTCATAAATATTACGGTATAACTGGGAGAAGTTTCAAATTTAATAATGTATTGCATCGTTTCTCGGACTAATCTAGTATTTATCTGCCATTGCCATCCATCTAACTACTACTGACATTCTTGAAATTCAGGCCGTACAATAATCATTCATGCAATTCTTGTGTCTACTTTGCGATCTACTCGGAGTGGGGGATTCAATTTAACTCCATGATAAAAATAAAATACGTCTTTTCTTAATTTTCTTTCCAATGCAGCAAAGTCATAAATCAACACTTTTTGACACCATCCACTACATATACTTCTTAAAATGCAAAACTTTCTTTGGATTGGGGTTCCTTATCCAGTTCTTTTACTTAATTGATTTCTATGGCACTGAATATTTAGAGTTCCTCTCCTGTTTACACAATAAAGACCAGCTGTTATCCAATATATGTAATAAGGAGAACTAAATAAAATTAATTACTGTTATTTCAGTGTTGTTAAAATGGGGGATTAATGATAATAAGTTATTTGAATTTTAATTTTAGCCGTCTAGAATTCTGATTTACAGCACCATTATGAAAGAGGCATTTGGTGCTAAAAAATGAACACAAATAAAAATACAATTGTAAGATTCACTTAGGTAGTTACCTATCTTTTCTAGACTACCTAAAAATTAATAGCCAATAGTGAACGTATAGCTGAAACAAAAGTACATTGCATTTGCTACAAAAATAGAGAGATTAAAGAAGACAAATTTTTTAAATTAAATATATTTATTACACATTTAAACTTATACCTGCCAACTGAAAATTATAATATTTTAGAATATTGAAATACAAAAAAATTCTTGTATACGCAGAGAAACTCGTGATGCACACGACATACAGATAAAACCAGAAACAAATTATAAATTAGTACAAGAAACAAGTAAAAATTATTTTAATTGCTACAGACTTTTAAATCTATAAGATAAACCAAAGTTAGAAAGCTCTCTGTTGCAACGTTTATTTAACGTAGCATTGCTGGGCAAGATTTTATTAATTGAAAAAGATATTTCACTGCTACCGTGATGACCAGTTTCTTGGCGTGACAAGAAGCAAAAAATTCGAAAGGGTTGGTGAAATCGCTGATTCTTTTACTGCATAACAGTTCATGCACAAGTTAACTTCATTTTAAGACGATTTTAGACACGTTGGTAGCAATAATGTTACCTCATTTTTTTACACTCCATGGTAGTAGCACTCCGTCATTCTGATGAGGCCCATGACAAAGAATCCGCTGTTTGCACAATAAATCAGCAGTCTGTCACTCTTCAAAGAAACTCTTTAGTGTTGTTTCCATTTACCATCTTTGTTGAATATCATTGAAGAATTCTCGCTAGTCATAACAACCACTTCTTTTTCAGGATCTTCGGTATCTCTGCAGGGGCAAGCACTGAAAAGGCTTAACGGCCCTCGTCCCCGCAGATGCACCACTTTCTTCACGTTTAGACAAGCCAATCTAAAAAGTTACACAAAGGAATCTCTCCCAGCCAGGTGACGCGCGACAGATTACACACAAAAACTTCCGCCGTTCAAAATGGCGAGCATATAGTTCCGTGGAATTAAGTAATTTATAATTTAATAAACAATGAAACATTAAAAGAAATTACATAAAAAGTTAAAGCAATTAATAATTAAGTTGATTACTAGAAAAATAAACATGATAAATTGAGATTTTTAATAAAACTGTAAAAAGTTCCGTTGATAATTTAAAAGTTGCCAGAGATGCCACAAGATAAGAAAGAAACTTTGGTGGCGAAAATTTAAATTATTTAAAAATACTGGTAAAGCCGAAAAATGATGTAGTTGTATTTTTGCAATCTAACAAGCGTTATTCATAGTTGCTTCTAAAAATCAACAATAAGGCTTTTTATTTAATCAAAGAACATCTCAATTCGAAATCAAAATGCATCAATAGAAGCAAAACAAGATGTTTGCATAATTAGACAGATTTTATTAATTTTTTTATCTTATGCTAGGTGGGCTCCACCAACTATTTGACAACGGCTTCCTAGCAACCACCGGGTGGCTACCGCATTGGACTTGGAAGCTTTGCTACCTCTTCAGACGCTCTTTAAACTCATTACGACTTCATTAGCTCTAAAATAAAGAAAAAGAAAGCTTCGCGATAAAGAGATGTGCAAAAAACTATGTAATCAAGAGAAAGAAAGCTATGCAAGACAGAGATGAGCTAAAAGCTATGTAATCAAGAGAAATAAATGAAATTACTAATTATGTCTTCGATGCTATTTATAAATGTTCTAAAATTAACATTAAGGTACTATTTAATCAACGAGCATCATCAAGCCTAGATGCTTCAAAAAATAACGAGGATAGAATGAATCATCCAATTAAAATCAGTCAAAAATTAAGCAATTTTATACCACTTAGATTGTGCTGCCATCTGTGGATGAGAAATGCAACAAAGTGCTAGCTATATATATAATTCTCTTACGTAGCGACAAAAAAGGGTCGAATTTCTTAATCGCCGTTTGGCAACAGCTCGCAAGTTTGTTCCGTTCACAATGGCGGAAAGACCGAGACAACATTTTTTTTGAGAGAGAGGGAGAGAACGATTTTTTAAGTGAAATCATTTGAACAAAATAAATTTAAGTCTTGCAGTTTTGATTAGCAAATGAATGAATGTCTCCTCAATATGTCATTTTTACTTAAAAGATTGAGGAATCGGACTTTTTAATCTTTCCATTACTCACATTTTCTGAGTTTTAAAAAGCGACTACCTAGAGGAAAATGTTTTATCTTTCTTGACTAAGTTATAACTGCAATGAGTCTGTATACATGTGGGGAAGCTTCGTGGGCAACATTTCGTTTAAAAGCGTACGTGTTTAAGATTTTTGTGGAAAAAGCAAAAATTTTGAAAAAAGCTATCTTATCAATTTTAAAAAGTTAAATTAAATAATTATTGTGGATTTTAATTTTGAATAGTGAATATGAACATCTTTCAAGCCATTTTTCATCTCAAACTGTCCTTTTTTAACTAAAAGGTTGTAAAATGGGTTATAACGTCTGTGAACAATTCAAATTTTCTGTGGTTTAAAATATAAATAGCATATTTTTAAATATCTTAGAATTATATGTATTAGCGTTCAGATTTCTTTTTAACATTTACTTATGTATCTCTGTGATACCAGAAGATTTCAATTTTAGTAATTTATGAAAAATTAATTTTAGAAGTTCATGCAATTTCAGATAATTTAAATTTACTTTCATATGATTTAAATTTACTTTCAGATAATTTAAATTTACTTTCAGTAATTTATGTATTTATAATTTCCTATTACTAGAAGAAATGCATAACTGTATGGCGAGCGAGAGAAGCGAGCTGGGATCACGTAGTGACCCCAAAAGAATCCGAACGTGAGTCTTGGGAGTTGGGGAGCGGAGCGAGCAGGAGGTGTAAATCCCTAGTCTTTTTATAAATTGCAAATTTTAGCTTGCAATTTTAAAACGCAATAAAATTTTGAATTTCCAACAGTATTTAATTACACTTGGATAAATTTGAAGAATGATACCAAACATAAGTGTGTGTATCTTAAATTAAGTCCGATATAATACGTATAATAAAAATGTTACAGATAGATTTTTTCTATTCTTTTTTTATACATAGAAAGTAGACTGAGTTAATCTGTTACATAGATAAGGTAAGAAACTATATCATGATTCAGATATTCAATACTCATTCAGAGAAAAGAAGATAAATGAAGTTTTTTTCAAGGAGAAACTATTCCGAACAGCAAAATCATACATTGGGCCAATGACCGTTTCAAGGATGCTCTTAAATTTAGTACCTCCAATAGAAAAGAAAATTTCGATGGCAGTCTTCGCTTATCTATGAATGAAGGTAAAAACACTAGGATATGTTTTTGACAGCTAAATTGCAGTAAAAAGCATCGAAAAAACGGAACAGTAATTTACTAATATAAAAACAGCACATTTCTTCTTTTATAAACACAATAAGAAGGAAAAAATACGGTTACTCAAAATAAAATTGCTTTTCATAGAATTTCTAAACGTCTTGTTTTTGCTTCGAGAACAATGAAAAGTTCACGAATTTTTCCAGGTGTTATTCATAAAAGCTGCGTAATAATCATTTTATAAATACTTACTCGCATTAAGTTATTCTTTCAAAGCATATGACAAAAGAATTTCAGTTTTACAACATTTCGAAAAACATAATGATAAAAGAGTATTAAAAATGTATCTAAATTTTATTATAATCAGCTTGTCGCAACATTTTGTATAAAATAAAGAATAAATTGTTGATCTTTTAAAATTGTTTCTGGTTAATTTTTCAAAATTATTTCTGCTTAATATTTTAAAATTCTTTCTGGTTAATTTTTTAAAATTCTTTCCGGTTAATTTTTTAAACGTTGCTGTAAGCTTACGACTCCGTTACATTTATGTTATGTTCTAAATAAAGAATACTTTATTCAGACAAACAGCGTGCAGCTTTAGCATGGAACACTAATCTGAAGAAAACAGCAATTTTGTTGCTCAAATAAAATACTTGGACGTCAATAAGTTATATTAATATGGCAATATTTTCGTTTGAAGCTAATGCAGTGACAGAATGTTTTCAGGCAAACCACTGTATTTATTGTTCCAAAGTCAAACTTAGAAGGATTTTTTAAAAAATTAGTTCGATCACGAACTCCGCAAATATAATTAAAACATCACATTTATTAAAAATAGTTTCATTTTTTGATTGAATAGAGTTAATAGGACATTTTAATATTTTATCCATAAGTCTGAGAAAGAAAGTAACAAATAATGTACGCATTTTCCTCAAAATATTCAAACCTCTGAAAATTGACAAAGTAGACCAAGAATATAATTAGAAAACTTAAATATCCTTTCTTGCATGAAACTGAATAATTTAAGTGCTCAGTTATTCTTATATACGAATTTTTCATGATGTAAAACAGTTAAAGAATAAAATGAGGAAGTGTAAAGAACATGTAATCCGCCATTTTAACGACGTGACACAGCCATTTTATTATTATCATTTTGCTATTATTTCGCGTTCAGGTATTATGATCAGTGTAGCCATATTTCTGTGAACAGAGTATATTTAGTTATAGTTTTAGTTATATTTACATCCCGTTTTGAAGCAACACGAGGGCTATTTTGGGACGGACCTCGTAATTTTGAACCGCGGTCAAGTGACGAAGACGTGAACAGAGTATATAAATATGCATTAAAAAGCAGTCAACCTAAAATATAAAAGAACACGAGTTTGTGTGGTATTTCGTACAGTTGAGACGCAATTGTTATGGACGAGAAAATTGCAGCACTGCAAAATTTTTCGAAAGGTGCAAAACGTTTGTAGGACGTTCCTCCCTTCCTTACTTTTCAACTAGTAAAACATTTGAAATTATTCAGATTTGGTTCTCAATATGTATGAACCTAGAAAAAATAAGAAATTAGCATTTCGATGAGAGACGTCTGAAAAAAGGAGAACGCCTATATTTTGAAGAGACATGACTGATGAAAACTTCTGGATGTTTCTAGTTCAGTTTAGTTATATAATGCCTAGCTCAGGAACAACACGACTGCTATTTGGGAGCGGACCTCATAAGTAGTTTGAACCGGGGTCAGGTGACGAGGACGACATCTGAACTGGCTCCTCCCCCTCCAAACCTCCGCACCACACCAACTGGTGGATGTTAGACTCACGACGTCAGATTTAATGTGCATCAGGCTCACATAAACAGCGGATCTTCATTGAAATCGAGTTTGGGACCGGGAACCCTAGATCCCCGAAGCCGAGACCTTACAACTAGGCCACCGCGGCCTAATGAAAGAAGACCCGCGATTTCGCAACATATCTTCAGGCATCGAGAACGACAAGAGACGAATTACGTTGGTAAACAAATATCTTTTTCTTGGAATTTGTTATTTTTATTTTGAGTTTTATGAACCCTATGTGACTTGTAAAGCAAAGGAGGCGTGTTGCATGTTTGCCCCGGCCTTCAAAAGTCAGATCTACACCACTACAATTCATACATTATTTCCGACGGCTTCAGCCCTTTATTGTGCAAACTTCGTAATCTGATGTGAAATCTTCCGGAATGAAATTACCATATCGAGGTAACAACAACGGTATAGAGGTATGACAAAGGATTTCCATTACTTTAAGAAAGAAATAGAAAGAAGGGAAATGGCATCATCAACAAAATCTTGAAACAGAACCAATTCCCTGAATTAATTTTGATTATTAATAAACAAAGAATTAAGTACAAGGATTAAGAATAAAAAAAGATTATTGAAAAAATGCCACTGGGTGTTTATAGTATTGCTTCTTGGAAAGTAAAAATGCTTGCTTTTATCAGGATTAAAATAAAATTTATTGATTTGAGAAAACATAAATTATTTTGCCTTAAATAACTTCCTTTCGATCTTCTAATTTTGTAAACAAAATATATGCATGGAATAAGTGAAATTTTATTGAATGAATCATATTCTTTATTAACCTGGTAAATTTCAGATTAAAGCTTTATGAATAATTAAAATTTATGTGTCCTTTAAAAAATATTGCAAATGAAGACAAAACTTACGGTTTAGTGCTGATACAAAAAGATGCTTGAGTCGTCGTGCTTCCAGCATGAAAAGTACTAACCTCACCTTCATTAAAACACTTTGTCATGTCCTCTGTCCTCTAACAGCGGAATTATTCTGCAGAGAGTAGAAATAGGTCAGCAAAGCTGCAATCAATAGCCTCTCAGTACCAAACCGCTTTTCGCTATGGCATCTTCTAATCGAAGTACAATGCCAAACGACTGAAGAATCAATGTAATAAATCATGGATTCTGAGCAACTGACCACACAATCGATTTCATTCCCCGCCATTCCGACACAAATGGAAGAAAATGGAATTCAAAACAAACCATCGACGATATACCATGAAGTTCCCAAACAGCTATTTATTCCGAAGACAAGATACATTGAAACAGTGCTTGGTGTGTTCGAAAACGGAGGAAGAATTCAGATCTGATAAAGGAAAATGAAATTTTGATTTTTACTTTCCCGTATAAGAAGTGTATATAAAAAAGCGTAGTAATCCTCTGAAATTCGACCTCTAGATTTTATTCGAATTTAAGATATATTAAGTATTTCTGTGTTCGAAAATAACATTTTTGAAATAATGTCAACATGTCTGCTCGATTCTCGGAAAATATTGCAACACGGTGATGTTTCAGAAAATGACATTATCTGGAAAATACCTCAAGAAAAATATGTCAAAAAAATTATGCTTAACTCTCCGTTAGTCTCGTGGGATGCAGGTGCCCCCCTTTGTTAAATTCCATTCATTCTTTAGAGGTCAAACTTCCTGTGCCTGTCTTTCAAACTCTCAGGAACAATATCGAATTTTCAAGTTCAAAATGTTACTAAACGGAAGGTAAGTTAACACAAAAACACATGAAGAACAAGTGTGCACCTAATTGTGTAACAGGAATTGGCAGTTGATCATTCTTCTTCTCTCATTGTTTTTGAAATACTGCTTACTTTCAATGGCTTATTATACTTCCCGTGTGAAATACTTGCACTTTGCTTCGTTTAATTTTTAAGTATTTTAAATAATTACAGTAAATTTCATTCTAAAAATGTAGTAGATCTAGTGTAGCAGAGGGTAACTCTTTTCTAGTTTAGAACTAGCCAAAAAAGTTTTTAACAGAGGTTTATATCGATACAATTCATATAAATGAACGAGAATTACTCAAAGAATTTTTACCAAATAAGAAGCGAGAACTAAAGTCATCTGTCAATCTGATCTCTCTATTGACGAAGCTACAGGTGGTAAACAAAAAAATCTGAAATTGAAACCTTCTATAACATGACAAAAGGCGTTAATGTTCTGCGTTAGCTAGGCAGGAAAAATGATGTCTCAAGAAATATCTGTCATTGGGTTATGGATTTTTTTACAATATTTAAAATACCTCTACTATTAACGCTTTTGCAATTTTCAAACACAATAATATCGATAAGGATATGAGAAAACTTGATGAAATCAAAAATTTCTGTTGGATACTTAATACACTTCAAATTTTATCTAGAGCTGGCCAATGCCCGGCTTCCAAAGGAATTAAAACGAAGAACAAATAATATGTCAGTAATCCACGGTATTGAAACAAAAAACAACAAAGTGAATTAGTAATAAAAAAGATGCAAATATTATTGAAGAAATAGAGACAAAACTTCCCAAAAGTATTGTCGAAAATGCTATAATTGAGCTTATGATGAGCAATTATTAAAAAAATAGGCAATTAAAATTATTTTTGCTCTTTTTTGGCATTTCTTAGATGTTTATACTCTAATTTCCAACTGATATATTTTTTCTCAGGAAAAATATCTGTATAAAAAAAGAAGAGAAAATTTGGGACATATGTATCCTACGCGTCTAACCGCGTAACAAAATTTCACTCGCCTAACGGAGGGTTAATATGAACTACTGGCCTAGAAAAATTTATAATTTTATGCATGAAAAGTCAGAAAAATATATTATAGATGCAGCGTAATTAAAAAAATGCTAAAAACAAACTCATGCGAAAACCTTTTAAATTTGGTAAAATACATTTCAATCTTTTGTTAAAGAGTCACCAGTTTGTAAGGAATTATAATGTAATCATTAATGTAGACAAATGCAACGGAAGCTGTGGCGTAAGTTTCTAAATTTGACCCAATACATAGTCTTAAATTACAGGAATAAAGAAATATTAATAACAATTTTCTAGACCTCATGAAAAAGTTTATTAGTCTCTTTCTCCATTAAATACTGAAGGTTTCCTTCACAAAATTTAAAATCCAACATAAGAATTCTATGATAAATATTCAGAAGATTAGTAAAAATTCTTAGCACATATAAAGATGTTTATTTCATCTAAATGAAAGATTTGATTAAAATTACCCTATTTAGTATGCAATGTTGTGTAACATGAAAGATAGGCACTATCTTTTCATCCGTTTTCACCTAGTTTAAAATGGCAGATATAAAATTCCATGACAGGCGCGAACATGTAATCATAAATATTTACCATCTTTACGTTTTCAATAAACCAATTTTTCAAAACTGCACAGAATTAATTATCTTATATCAATATACTTGCGTCCAAGATTAGTTTTCAACAGTTTTCCTCCTTTTCGATAAACATCATCCGATAAAATTTAAAAGATTTTTGAAATTTCATGGACAATGAAATCTATTGATCTTTTGTACACAAATTACTAAAACGGTTTTGGATGATTAGATTCTTCACGAAAACAAACTTGCAAAGAAAATTATGAAATATTTTAAATTAATGCTTTCGTATCATACGATTATCAATCTGTTCAATTATGATAAAGCTTTAATTTGTCCTCTGTGTTACGTGGTAGTTTTCAAATTATCTTACAAAATTTAAATTGAATTTTCAGTCTGTCACCTTAGCCGCTATCGTTTCTCGAAGCTTCCTCGCCACACCAGCAGGAAAATGTTTTACTCTGAATCGCGAATTTTGCATCCACCGGGCCAAAATACACGGAAGATATTTAGTTGAATCATATTCCGAAGATGAGACCATACCAGCAGGCTTTCGAGGCTCCTCAATCAGCTTATTTAAGATCGTAATGGACATCAGATATATTTAAGCGTGCGCAAGGTCTTTTTGTCTTTTAAAATTATTGCTGTTTTGATTTAGTTTAAGAGTTAAACATCAAAAATTCTGTAATTCAATGCATGATCAAGCGTGCCGTTCTATGTTAAAATTAATGCTTCTTGTTTATAGGTGCAAACAAAGAATATTGAGAATATAAAGGGTGCTATTAATTTTGAAATTATCCTACACATGTAAAATAAATAAATAAAATATTATTACGTCCACAGAAAGTGAGCAGAAAACAACAAAACCAAATAGATTTACAATAGCCATTGGAGTAAAACACGTAAGAAACAAGATAGATTGCATTTCCACCAACTGTTTCACTTTTCTAACTAATAGATGTCACTGCAACCGTCTGACAGTCTGAGCTTCGTGGCTTGGCTTCGAGACACGATTCCATTACAGATTCAGAGTTTGTATGGGCCTACTGAAAGTTAAATCCATCGACGGTCAAGCATCCTCCCGCTGGTATGGTGTGAAAGCTTGGAGTGCTGTGTACTACTCATTATTCATCTGACCACGGTTTAAAATTATGAGGTTCATCCTAAAATAGTCCTCGTGTAGCTTCAAAAATGGACATTAATATAACCAAACTAAATATTAAAATAGTGTTAAGAATTTGATCAACCAATCATTTAGTTATGTAACTGAAAAACAATTAAAGGGTGTATTTATCCGTAGAAGGGATTCGTATTAAGAAGTTAAATTCTTAAATTAAAGATTGGAGAGAAGAAAAATATAGAGTAGAGGAGACTTCGAACGAAACAGTTTTTATGAAAATCACAATAAAATGCAAAAGAGTTGTTGCGATCTACTGAGAATTTGAAGTATGAAAGTCAGAATATATCAATTAGCAATCAGAATGTATAGTTTCAATAATAATAAATTTAATAAAAAAATTTCTAAAAACAATTTTTATTAGGGTACTAAAAAGTAAATTTTTATTTTATTTATTTTCTTCCTTTTAATCTTTAAGTTAAAATAACATGGGCTCTTGATATCAATTTTCTCTGAAACTTACTAGCAGGTGGCGCCACTTGTATATAATCAACTTTTGATTGAATTTATTGATTAACTGATAATTAAATTCTGAAAATATTAAAATAGAGTATTGTCACTGAGAATAGACAAGTGTGCAAAATTTCAGAACTCTAGCCTATCAGGACGTGGATGACAAACAGATTTCAAAATTCCATCTTTACAAACGTGAAGCAAGTCTCGCTTAACAAGAAACACCGATTTTTTGAAATTTCAGAGAGGAAGAAAAAACTCAATTTTTCGCCACCAACAACAGATATTTCCAAATTTTTTTCACATTTGATATAAACCTAAGTCCGCATGTTCCTACCAGATGCAAAACAAATTCGGAAATATTCGTTATTGGTCGAGAAAAATTGAGTATTTTGTTCCTCTTTCAATTTTCAAAAAATTGAGATAGTTGGTGTTGCCTGCTAAGAGACGAAGTGTAGCTTGATTTATAATAAATGTATAATGAATAAAAACATCAAAGCGAAAATATAAAATGTAGTGAATAAATTGTTTGACTACGTTTTTTTGCAAGAGAAACCTCATTCTTTTTATTAACAAATCCAGTAATATTTAAACACACAAGTCGACACGAGTTCTTTTTCTTACTTCCTTACGATGCTATATTGCATCATCACATTATTTTCAGTAATAGAAAATTGAAATCCCGGATGTCCACCTTTGTTTGCACCTGCAGGTTACGAATGTGATGCATTACACGTATTCAACTCTCTGCGTTGCGTCACAAGTACTATTCAGTGACGCACTTTTTAATAATTCGTTAAATTATCTTCCAGTAAATCGGAGCTATTGCTCCAATCCTTCCGCCCACTGTTCATGTGTTTTTGCTGTGAAGTTCTAACTTTCCTCCCATTCGATTGTTTTTGTGTCGTGCTTCCTGTCTTGTTTGTCGTCCTTTTTGTTTTTGAAGGTTGGTAATAAATGCTTAACCTAACAAGAAACATTCATATGACAGTTGTTAAATCATGAACAAAATACGTTTATGTTGTTCGGAAATTCAGGATTTTCCGGTTGTAGGCGTTTGTTTGAAATAGTGTTGCGAAATCCTGCGTCATAAAACTCAATAAGCCAACTGGTTGCTCTTGTAACATTTGTATTGTAGAATAAATGTCAGGGTATGTTTATGTTGTCTATCTGATGACAAATAATGAAAAGTTCCATTTTCATTACGATAAACATACAACAGCGAAGGTCAACAACATGATTTAATTGTTTTAAGTTTTAGATTATAATCATTTGTTAGTTGAATGAACAAATGTGACCTTTAATCTTGCAGTCTTCTATATTATTCACGACTGAAAAACATTGATGCAATAGGTTTTATTTTAAATATTGCGGATATTGTTCCTCATCATGTAAATATTACGCACATTTCTTGATTTCACTAAGACTGTGATAAATTGAAAGTTTTTCTATCGTTTAAAAATTATTAAATGAAACTGTTTAATGATTAAAATATATCATAAACAATTAAATTTCCATATCACAAACATTCCAACAATTCCTAATGTGGGCGATTGTTAAATAAAATCTCAAAACTATTAATTAAATTTACTCTCACAAAATATAAATATAAGAAATATTTTCTGTCATACATTAAAAGCGAGTTCTTAAAGAAACATAATCGTATTTCCACATTATGTTCAAAATGCATATCGCGAACAAGAGCTGATTCAAGCTAACATTGTGATGCTGTTGTAATGCAAATATAGTGTAATACCAGTAAATTACAAGAATATTCCTTTGCGCGATTAAATATAATGTAACAATAAATCATTAAAACTATACCACATTTTTCATTCATCTAAAAAAAGAATCTTAATAAATTCTGTAGCGCGTTTTCTTTTCTCGGTAAACTTATTAATTAAGAGCCAGCCTCCCATGGAGTTTGCTGAGCAAGTTTTCTCGAAAAAATTGAATTAAAAATATTTAAAGCAAAGGACTTATTTATCTTTTTAGCCTTTTTCTATTTCCTTCTGAAGAATTATAATAATGAAGTTGTAATAGCAGGCTATGGTATTATGTGTTTAAAAAAGTTTTAAAAAAACAATAAGTGCGCATACCATTTTACTATTCAACGCATTATTATTTCAAAACGTTTTGATATAATGTATCTTTTTTTGTTCTTAAAGTGCAAGAACTGATTAATAAATCATCGAAATAATTATGCTATCCAACCTATCAATACTTGTTTCATCATTTTTATTGAACATTTTTTTCTTTTAATAAGTCAGTAATGTATGTAATTCAATAATGATTTAAAGATTTAGTTTTGATCTCGTATTTACAGACGAAACTGTACCTTAAGGAATGAAAAGTAAATGTCTTTATTTTTGGCATTCGTATTTTATTTTTATAAAAAGCTGTTTTCATTTCCAAGCCTGATTATGCAAAACCCTCAAAATATTTTACTACAAGGAAAGTACAAGTTTTACTAAAGAACAAGTATTGACCCACGGGGGCACCGCGAGGTCACGGATGAGAAGCCGCAGTATAATTAAGCGGGTTCTCACTTCGCTGGTGGGTATTGTAATAGAGGCGTGGCTCTTAGGGTCAATATCCGATGACGGGTCGTACCCCGGTAAAACGGGGGGGTCGACGCATGAGCCACTCGTAAGGGGGGCTATTATACGGCCACAGTGCCCGATGAAGTTGTGGCTGCCGGTCATTCAGCGTAGACCCGGATGCTAAGGCAGGGAGGGGTGATGGTTTGTTTATGATTACGAGTTGACAAAATATAAATTATAATCACGGTCTTTTCTTATCATAATCTCATTTTAAATAATAATTACAACACCCTAACTCGTGTAATTAACTATATTAATCGAGAACTCAGAACAGTTAACAAATTATACCAGAAAAATTTAAAATAATTATTAATTAAATGAATAATATAAAAACAATACACATTTTCCTCTAATATATTTATATACCTTATCTGAAGTGGGTGGTATGTGTTGATAAAAACGTATTAATGTAATGTGTCGTTTTCTATCTTAAAGCCCCAAAAGCAGTACATAAAATCATCTGAAAATAATAAATTTAATAAAAGTCGTTTTCAAAAATGCACTTTTATTAGTGTTATAAAAAGTGGAATTTTTTTTATTTTAATTTCTATTTAATTGATATAATCTATCTTTTTCTATCCTTTAATGTATATTTTTTCTTTTATTGAATATTCACTGTTATAAATATTATAGAATCTTGATATAAATTTTTTCTCAAATTCACTACCCGGTGGCGCCACTCGTACGGAACCAAACTTTAATTAGATCAATCGCTTAATTGATAATTAAGTCCTGAAAATAATGATATAGTAAATTATCATCGAGAACATGTTAAGTATGAAAATTTCAAAATTCTAAAATGTTAGAAAATGAGTAAAATATCGATTACAAATTTACGCTCAATCTTTACACACATGGAACAAGCCAAGTTAAATAAAAATGCACAATTAGAGAACTACAAACCTGTCATTACTTTTTTCATAATTTTTATTAAACCTTTTTCTATTAATATTTTTAAGCAATGACATTAAAACTTAACTTCACTCTCATATTCACATATACAACTATACTTTAATGAATAAAAGTAAATATCTTCTTTTTTCGATTCATATATTATTTTTAAAAAAACAATTTTTTAGATATCGTGAATATGAAAATCCTTAGCATATTTTATTGTCAGAAAACTAAAAAACCAATACTCTTTTTTATTCAATCCATATTTGTACAAGATGTACAGTCATGGCATTTTCCTATCGTAATTGTGGAACTATAAATACTGATTAGGGGGCTACGGCCGCCTGACTCATACAGTTTCTAACCACACCAACCGAGACCCCATAAATAAAGTTATTGCAAACTATATTTGAAGAATTTTGAATAATTCTTAATCAATGATAAAAATATGATAAGCATTTTTCTCTGATATATTTATATATCTAAATTTAGTTGATTTATTGAACCGTAATTATCAAATTACCAATAAAATTCTGAACTGTGTTTAATTTGCCTGAATGATAATGTGGCCGTAGTGGCAAATTCTCAACTTGTGTAGAAAAGGTTCGAGCGTTGGAGACTCGATTTCACAGTTGATCCATTTAGTAAGTGGATTTGGAAGCTGTTATGGGTCGAATCTCTTGCCGTTTGTTTGACTTGGAAAATTAGTTCGAGGAGTGTCGACTCAGGTGACATTCTGGGCATATGACGACAGTTCACAATTAGAGGCTCGTCCCAATCTAGCTTCATAACTGAACGTTAATATAAAAGAACTTTCCTAATTCGAATTCCTGAATAATTCGAAATTGTACCTTCAGAGTTCGTAAAGACTGCTGCATAATGCATTCAATCAACAAAGCAATCCAAATTTCTCATTTCCTTTAAAACTTTGTGTTAGGTGCGAACTGATGAAATGTAGTATTTATTTTGAATTTTAAATGCGCAATTCTTATATTCAGAAGGCTGCATACTGTTTGTTCATTAAAATTATAAAGAATTTTAATAATAATTTTATCACTTTATTTATTAACTTACTATTTATTTGCAAGTTATTGTGTATTATTTATTATAAATTGCTAAATGTTAAAAATAAATCTTAACTGCCATTTTTAATTTAAGAATTGCTTTCTCTTTCTAGACTCAATTTCAGACCCAGTTTCTTTTAAATTCGAATTCCTGTGTAAATCGAATTTCTATTATGATGCAGTCAACTTCGAATTTGCCGAGTTCCATTGTGTAACAAATCTAATCTAATTTATAACAAATCTGAAATCCGGATAAAATCGAATTCTAATTGGCCTGAATAATCGCCTCTCTATCTGCATAATGTCTGAAAATTCACGAATATCATTAATATAGAAAATTTTATGTAATAGAGCGACACTTTTCGCTAAAATCTTATATTATTTTATCTTATTAACTCACTTTAGACCCAATTTCTCTTAATTCGAATTTCTAGATAAAACGAATTTCTATTTTGATCCAATCAGCTTCGAATTAGCCAAGTTCTAATGTATAACAAATCCAATCAGGATAAAGTCGAATTATAATTGCCTTGAATAATCAGCTCCCTATCCACATAATGCGTGAAAATTCATGAATACCAGTAATATAAAAAATTGATGCAATAGCGCGACAGTTGTCGCTAAATTTTTATATGTATAAGCAGAAAATTAATGATATATAATCTCTATTTAAACCAACAGCTGCTAAATACAAATAGGATTTGATGTAATCATGGCATTCACTCAGAGCATTAGGCTCTTGTTCGTACAGAATTAGCGAGGATACGCTAATGGAGATTAGAATGTATTCACAAAATCTAATTCTGCATCAAGCGCTAAGCTGAAAGCATGAATCATTATGAACATGTTTCGAGACATTATCAATACATTACCGCTATCTGCGTAGAAAGTTTGCTCAATACTAATCATCCACTAAGGTTTAAAGCGTTGAATGAGGGTCTTGTAAATAAAAGGAATTACATTAATCATGTTAATTTTCCCTCTCAATTAGCTTACAGCCAATTTATACTACATTCGTTCATTAATTTTGTATTCCATTTTAAATAATGCGTGTATTTCCACATTTTCCTGCTTTCTAACAATTTAAAAAATTAAAATGCAGAAATGGCTTAAAAATTAATAAGGTCTTATTTGCACTAGCAGTTTAAGTAAGATTTTAGGTGCATGAATTATATTAGATTTTGGAGAAATTTGCGGAATCAACTATTAAAACAGAATTAATTTTTAGGTAATCCTCTCACATTAGCACATCATCAGAATTAAACTATGTAAATAGCTACGATTTTCTCATAAATTTCTCAAGAAATTTTAAGTAAAAGACTATAAACAATAACTTCACTATAAAAAATATCGAAAAATTTGCTTTTAAACAAAATGCTCAGTAACTTATAAGCAACCCTTCACAATAGATAATACAGAAAAATTTTGCATTCAAACAAGAATAATTTTATAATTTCATCAATAGATGATATGGATAATCAGATTTTGTATTTTTAAAATTGTATTTCGAATAGAATAATGTTAAACATATAAATATTCTAAATATCTGCTATTTCTAATCTAGCTATAAATTACGTAAATATGTTATGGTTTATGAGCTATGAGTTTTCTATCTGAATACGTCACTATTGTAGAACTAGAAAATCACCCGCCATGGTATGACAGATACAAATTGCCTCTTCATTCAAGAGATTTCCCGTCAAATTTGACGTGTTTAAATAGATATATATACGAGAGAAATGTTTAACGTTGATTGAAAACAAACAAAATAAACATATGTTTTATGACAGGAGATATTTTTTTATTTACATATTTCTTTATTCAGAAAACCTCTTGGTAAACAACATTCAATATGAAGTACTTTTCGTTGTTTAACAATTTTATTATAATTCAATAACCATGAAATTCTCAGCTTGTCAAACGTAAGTCAAAACTTCAACTTTGGAATTCTTTTTCGAAATTCTAATCAAAACAAAGCACTTCTCTGCTTGTCAAACGTTGCCAAAAAATATTATCAAATTATATTATCACGATTGCAATAAATAATCAGATGCATCGTAGCGCCCAAACTATATCTTGCGCATGATATACCATTGACGTAATTTACTACTTTCTATTATAAAACGGAAATTAATATAATTTAAAATTTCTCGGGAACTATTGATCATAGCGAGATAAATTTTATATCAATCGATAGAAAATTTTATTTCACTATCTTAGAAATATTGAATTTGAAATTAGAACGACAATTACTCTTTTAAATTTAAATTTACTGAAGTATAGGTTCTATAACAATGAAATAATGCTGTTTAATGTCTCGCAGTGCTATGGCGCGAGTTTTATTGATGGTGACGTCAGAGCGTTAACGAGAGACAGATCTGGGCTATTGTACTAGTAATAATACAAAACTATATGACAATTTTGAAACGTTTTGTCTTATGTATTAATTTCTTATTCTGATTTTAGAATGAAAATCTCCATAATGTTTGTTACATTTACCCCTCAAAAAAGTTATAAAGATTTATAACTCAGTTAGAAACTTTGTTTCGGAAGTTCTCAATATGGCTGAAGTAAATCTGGAACTTATTAAGTATTTAGATGGCGTTTCAATTCAGTGGTTTAATAAAAAAAAAACTACATTTCACATTACAGAAAAATACAGATACTTCTGTTTTATTTTTATCTATTCTGTTGTCATTTGTATAATCTTTATGCTATCAATCGATTTTTAAGCATTCTTTTTCAATCGGCAACACATAATAGCTTTCGGAATTAAGTTAATGCTAACAGAATTTAATATTTCGAAGTAACAAATTCTCAGTAAACATTACTCTTCGAAATCTTCTTTTGTACCAAGAATCGGGAAGAAACTTGGAGCAAAACACATTTTTACGTGGGTGTTGATCAATATTGTTAAATCGATAAAATGTTATATCGATTTGTAAACTTCAGTGCGACCGCAATCCCATGCATAATAGCAGATGCGCGTTTCGCTCGAGGTTTGGAACATAAAAAAAGGAAAGAAAAAGAAGAAAGGAAAAAAACAGCTGCATCGCTTCCGGATATTTATTTTCGAATTTGTAAGTCATTGCTGAAAGTTACATTTGAATCTCTAGTTTCTTTTTTTCTTAAAACGTACAGGCGCAATAAATATAGTAAGTAATTGATCTTAGATAAATTAGCATTTTATCCCGGATTCTTTTTTTTATCGTTTTTCTGATTAAAGGTCTTGTTCTAAAAAAACTCGCAAGATTTCAATAAAAATTCTTTTGCTGAATATTCTAATATCAATTGCAATTTTTGCAATTGATATTAAAATATTCAAAAAAATTAATTTAATTCATAAATTAGATTTCCATTTTGTGTACCTGGAAACGAAAACTAAATAAGTTAAGTAAAATAGTTATAAGTAAAGTATAAAATAAATAATCTTAGTTTAAAGCAAATTTGAATAACTGTATGGAGAAGGAGTTGAAGTTTACAAATTTAAGAAAAATATACTTAGGGAAAAGTTATAGTAAAATAATTTTTAAAAAATGCTTCTGTGTTAAAAGATGGGGTAAATCTTAAGTAAAATTATTATTTAAAAGAAAATCTTATTTTTAAAAATAATTTAATTTTTAAAAATCTCATTTATTATTAAAAATTTTAATGGAAAGAATAAAAACAATGACAAAAACTGATGGAAAACGAAATTCACGTATAAAACGTTTCTGAAACCATATAGTAATGCATGTTACTCCGGCTTTTGAAGGGTTAATAGACGTTTTCATCTTGCTGTGAAGTGGAATCATGCAGCCATACTTGAAATCATCGAGTTTAATCTCCATTTAAGTCATATATGGTTTCAACATAGGATTTTGATGTATAATATTCAATCAAATACCATGGAGCTTTTTAAATCGGTGATGATATGGTTTAAACAACAGATTGGGATAATTTAACTCATTCAAACATTTTTAATATCATTTCAAGATAGTTTCGATTTATATCATTTTGTTAGCAGTCAACTCAATGTTAGATAAAGAAGAACCAATCAAATGTGTCTTCTTTTTTTAGTATAAAATCTTTTGGATCTTTGAAATAATTTCCTGAAAAATTAAAATAATTCGTGTTTATCAGGTAGTGATAGATAAAAAAATAATGTTGAGACAATTTTCTATCTTTAGAACTATAATATTAACACCACAGCAGACCCCCGAACTCGGAGTCAGAGTGGCTCCTGTCGGTTGGTTGGGTATGCGTGAAACTTCATTGAAAAAGCATGAGCAAAAAAATCACATTTTATATATAAGAATAGGTATAAAAAAGAGAACATTTAAATCAAAAGAATAAAACTGTGCATTAGAAGATAGTAAACAGGTTTGTACATTGATGTATTACAGTTGCGGTCCCTCTACAAAACTGGGCCGTTCTGTTGGGTCCAGGTTACAAAAAGTCATGTATACTAGTAGAATTGTAAGTTAACTTACATATAGAAATTTATATTAGCGATGAAGAGTATCATGGGCCCATACAAAACTGGAACTGTCAATCTTGATTCCCTATACTATTGGCTTTACATCAGAGGAACAACTACCTGTGGTAGTTTTGAAGGAATGTCCTTAAAAAAAAGATGGGTGGTTTTCTATTTGTGCTGTTGACTTTGAGAGGTAGTGCCTTATGTGTGGAAGAAGAGAGAAGATGACCTAGGGTTAATTGAGTCTGTGGGTAGTTGTTGTCACCATCTTTTGAAAAAAGCACTATTTCATTTTCCGTGATGAAGTGGATGAGTTTTCTGATTTTCGCACTAGAAACATTGTTGTTCAGAACTCTTTTCTACCATAGTGGTTCAAGGTCAGCTGACGGTTTTGTTAGGTGGTTTGAGTTTGTAAGCAGGCAGCTTGTAGCATAGTGCAGATGACCTGGTTTACTAGGTTTCCGAAGCCACAGGAATCGCTGTTTCTGATGTTGAATCGTTTAAGTTATGTGGGGAATGGTACGTGGCCCGTGATGAACATTATTTCAGGCCTTTGCCGAAATTTTCGGTCCTTTAGACAAAACTTTGTAAACTCTCCTGCCTGTTTCTCCATTGCCAGCGGATGATGGACTCTTTTTGTAGGAGACTCTTGATATGGCTTCTTGGCGCTGAGATGTATATGGGGGTTTCCATCCTGTGTTGCCTTCTTGGCTAGTTCGTCCGCCGCTTCGTTGCAGCTGTATCCGAAGTGAGCCCTAATCCACTCAAGTTTGATGTTTGTAGATTTCAGTAGGATTTCCTGTGTTTGTTGAGCAATAGGGCTCTTGGTGTAAATTGAAGCAAATGAATGGAGGCTTGACTCGCTGTCTGACCATACCTTAACCTGTTGGTTGGTCTTGCTTACCCAAAGACATACCTTCCATATAGCAAGAAGCTCTGCTTGGAAGACTGTGTTGAGAGGGCGAAGTTTCGCCATCTATTCGTATTTCGTTATCTCTTCTTCCCTGACACATACGGCGCTGCCTGTTTTGTCGTCCATCTTTGAGCCGACCGTGTAAATATTGAGACCGGTGACTGGAAGAAATTGCTTTTTTAGAGAGATTTTGTCTTCGAGTTGAAAAATTGTTGGGTGGAATTTGGTTTAATGCTGTGCCGTCCTCATAGTTATTGGGGTTGAAGTTGATGTTGTTGTAATTAGATGTTTTGCGTTGTCTGGCTGTTCTGAAGTAGGCCGCACCTGTTCTGCTTTGATGTGGAGCGGTATGATCCCTTCTATTACCTGGAGTGCGCTGTTGGCGCAGTAGAATATGCCCCTGTGATGTTAAGCAGGAACTTCCTCAATAATCTATGACCGTTTTCTTTATATTTACTATTATAGCAGCCAGTAAACCCTCGCAAAGCATTCGCATAATCAACTTTTCCCTTCTCTCCTCACCCCCACAAGTAATATGTTTTAACGTAAACTGAGTATGCTACGTCAAAAGTCGATAAACAAATCCTATCTTTTGACATTTTATTCCTCGCAATAGATACAGTATTAGTTGGGAAAATGCGATGTTGACAACAAAAATAACATATGGATAATCTATGACACCTTATTTTTTACCCTCAGTATTATAGATAATATAACAACAACCTATTATCGATTGTGTTTTTTTTTTCACATTTTCAATAATCTATTATTGAAACAACAATTGGTATCAAAAGAAACTATTGAAAAATATTTCTTTCGGCGTGATAATTAATATCATAATATAAGAGACAGTTATAGAATATCTCTTAATATGCACGATAAACATGGAATTCGAAATGAAAAATCCAATTATATAAAAAAGATGAATAGCATATTAAATTAATGACATCATAAAAAGCCAAACGCAGTGATATGAGGCATCAGATCCTTTGAAGTATTTTAATTCATTTAATTATAAAAGTACTTTGCAAGATATCCAGGGAAATTATTTTCATAAGCTAAATAACAAAATGCACAAAATTAATAAATATGACAAACACTAGGCGGCAAATTATAAAGAAGGAAACACAAAACGAAACTAGTTAAGAAGGGCAAAATTCTTCCCCAATGGCTCTAAAAGAACACACTCATTTAATCTCAGAAGATAACTCTCCTCTTCAAATATTTGTTCGGACGCTTTGGTCTTTTGTTTGCTTGCGCCAGTGATGACTTTTCTAGGACGCCAAGCCATCCAAAGAAACGCCTCTTAAACTCACATAATGACAGTTCAAGAAGTTTTATTTTTTCTTTTATGTTCTTTGTGTGTATGTGAGCCAGTGCCAACACGGATATCGGAAAATCCTTTGGTTGCCTTTTAGTCAGAGTGTGCCAAAATGTAAGTTTTCTGGTCGAAGAGGAAAAGTACACATACCTTTGGAAGTTCACATCTTCCGTTTGGCCTACTCTGATATTTTTTCGCTGCCTTTAGTTGTAAGTATTCTTTTTGAAATAAGTTCATTTCAAAAGGACAAGATAGTTACTTTGCGTAGATGGATTTTTTTTTCTATGCATGAATAATTCCTTCATTTTCTCTTTTATGTTCATTACATGTAAGTGGTTTTTACAAATATAACTGCGTTATAGGCATAAACTTCCTATAAAAGAGTTTAATTAAAATTAGAAATGGGAGATACGCAAGAATTTTAATAAAAGAACATTTTTAGAAAACAACAGGGTGATTAGAAAGTAAAGAGCGACTTCAAAAATCAATCATTTGAAAACTAATGATTAGTGAATGATGCCATTTGCACTGAAAGGGTGGAAATGAAACCAGATTTTTTAATAGAAAATCAGAATTCAGTAGCAGCATAGTTTACACAATTTAAACCATCATATGGTTCAGAAGTTGTCGGAACAATACGTTACGTTATATAAAACGCTAGTCGGCTTACAAATGTTCAGTGTGTCGCTCCCATTCAGAATTGTAGCTGTCAAATGAAATATCATGCTTCTACACAACATAAAGCACCATTTCTGTTGCTCATATTATGTCATATCATCAGAAATGGTGCTTGATGCTGCAAAAAGTAGGGTTCCTTGATTGAGAGCTATAATCCTGAATGGATAATGGCATATTGTATTGTATTTAATTTGATTTGAAAAAGGGATTTTGGGGATTTTCAGCTATAATTTTCAACTACTACATCCCCTATTTATTCCAAAGTTCTTTTCAGTCCGTAATCAGAAAAGAAAGAAAAATTGCCATCAAAAGATGGTCTAGAACTACTGCCGATCTGATTCGGTCAAGACAAAAAAAATGGTGCGCTCCTACAAGGGCTTCCGAATTCTTTCCGACATATTCGGTATTTGTAATCTGTTATTTCGACCATTATCTTCCCCTCACATCGCTTCGACAATTTCAGGATCAACTGGTAGTATAAGTTATAATCTTTGCCACCAATAATTCTTCGCTGGTTTCTTGATACCAAAAAAAGCGGCTTCATTTCCATCAGTTGCTCAGTTGCAAATTAAGCAGTATCGAAGCGCTGTAACCTGGTTGACAAAGACCGTGTTATTTTAAGGAGGTTTTAATAACTTTTTATCAGTGGAAGAAGTGAGAGAGCAAAAATATTTATAGACATCTAACATACCCGGAAGTATAGGGGAAAGACAACAGAATTTTAAAAAGTTAGTTAAAAAAATTTTCCGAACACTATTGCTTGTTTGTAATTCCAAGTTTTAGGCAGCTAAAATTTTAAAAAGAATAATTTTTCTCTAAAAAAGTAGGGGGCGACTGCTGCCTCGCCCCACGACTCTCCGCCTTCTCTTTTTCTTATTTATTTCACGGGAAGGAAAACAGTGCAGGAACGGCTTTCCGGCTTCACTACACCCCAGATTTTCATGTTTTCTGCGGAAACACCATCTTTCTATCTTCCATTTGCTCGCTAATTACTAGTTTTTAAATTGATCATGACTTCTGAATCGCCTTACAAACGCGTCAATTTATTTAATTTATTTTATTTCAAATGTATAGAAAAATATTCGTTGCCATTCTCAGTTATAAAATGAGATTTTGTTTATTAAAATAAATATCATCTCATTCTTCGTATAACTAAGCATAGCTCGGGAGAAAAGAAACTCAGTTACTTTCGCTTACTCGTCACTTTCTGTATTTTTTTAAACAAGGAACTGAAGAATGCTGCAAAAATATCATTCTGCAGATTTCAGGGATCGCTCACAAAAGCCCCGAAAACATAGTTTTGTTTTGCTGAATCCGATGCCAAGATCAATGACACAGCCGGACCAATTCGTGCTGTTCTTCCTTTCCTTTCACTTCGCTACGTGCGTGCCTCGTCCCTTTAAGCAAAACGAAGTTCAAGGCAAATCATATACTGGCTTCGAGATGCATTTGTTTCCGTGTTCTTTTGAAGGGACAAAAACCTTTGTCGTTTCATGTCACGATCCTAGTACCAAATGGGACAGCTTCCTTTTTTGCCGCTTTAGCTGATGTAGTTTGTCCTTTTCTTTTCAGAATATAGATGATTTGATTGGTATAGGTGGAGGTTATCTGGTATGCAACTGCTTTATGTGTGTTAGAAATTAATATTTCAGTCATGTACAGAGATATAGAATTAGCACAAATCGGATTTATTTGAAGCATGTATGAAATTGTCATAACATTCTGCAGCATGAAGAAAATGGTTGTTGAGAAAACTAGATACAAATGATAAATGTGAGCATTGTGATAAACCGTTCATTTTAATGGATTTTTGTCCAGAAAGGAGGTCAGATACTCATTAAATATTACAGTAAAAATGATGTCACAGAAAAAAATATGAAATTATTGATAATATATATTTTAAATTTGTGTTAAATATATCGCATTCACTTGTTTTGGGGTAATTTCTAAAATATTCAATCGTAGATTTTCGGTAAATTAAATCGAGCACAAAAGTATTTGAAAATTCCTGTTAATAATTTTTAATCTGTTAAATAGTTAAATCCTATATTTTAATATTGTATTATATCCGATGATTTTGTATTTCATTTTATCATGAGATAACTCCTTAAAATAAAATCCTCTTTTCCATCCTAAAAATTATGAAATTTCACAATTGTTACTCTTCGCAAAACTTCCTCCTCTCTGTAGTCACTGTGAGTATCTTAACAGTTCGTCACATTTTAAAAGAGTGTGTAGCTTCTTCTAGATTTCATTTAAAATATTATCACTCCAAGAATTTTAATTTATTCTTTTTATTGGGAGAAGGGCCAAAAGACTTAATTTTTTTATCTTAAAGACGCTGGCCTCGTTCGTGAAATTTAAATCTTTTCGTCTTTTACCTTATATTGGCAAATTGCTGTTTTACATATATACTGAAACTTCTCTAAAGCGACCGCCTTCTGTTCAAAGAAAAATTGGCCGTTCAGAGGGGGTGGCCGGTCTAAACTGTTTCATGTTTGGAAACACAAAATATATATTTAAACAAGCCCTAATTCGTTATCTCTGACAAAGTGAATTTTACGAATCATGTAAAGAAAACTATTACTATTACTATTTATTTGCTTAGATCTTTAAATTTTTTCGGATTTTTTTCAATTCGTTCATAATCGGAAGAGTAAATCTCAAATTAATTATCTGCTAGTTCTTGAAGAATGGGGAATAATATCACTCGCTGTTTGATGCACTAGTTTAGATTAATTCAAACTTGCCTAGAAATCGTTCAAAGTTCAATTTGCTATGCTTGCTGCGAAAATGACTTCTTTCTTTGTGTTTAGTATCCACGGCCTCTTGAATGCTCCACACCGGTATAGGCAGTAGTTCACTTTTCTACACATTGGAAAAGGAATGAATAATTTCGGTTTGATTTCTGATGTTGTTTCAGAATATATGTGTGTATTTTTTTCTTTTCTTTATTTTCTTTCTTTTCTCTTTAAGAATTGTCTACGGTTAGAGAGACGAAAGTAATAGATTTCAGTCAAGTTGAACTGTCTACCAACCCAGCCGCTCAGAGTGGTTTGAGTGGCCGTTACTAGAGATTATTTTAACATTATGCTAGGGGGCCGAAACTTCCGTGCCAAGCAAAAGTAGCCGTTGAAAGGGGTGGCTAGTGAGAGAGGTTTGACTGTACCCCAATTCTTTGAGTACTTTCAGTTTTCTTTTATACTGCAATAGTGACCAATGAAAACTCATCTCTTACATATTTGAATATGAGTGGATAGAAGTGTACGAATAACACTGTTGAAAAGAAGGTAATTTTGATCCATTTGCAATAGAAATGTATGATTATATCATCGTTTTTTCTATTATGTCATTCATTAAGGGATTACTTTATCCTCATATATGAAATATGACAAAATCTAAGAAGGTGCGTTTTCATTGACTACTACTTCATTTTGTTAT
Organism: Araneus ventricosus; assembly: GCA_013235015.1. NCBI lineage: Eukaryota > Metazoa > Arthropoda > Arachnida > Araneae > Araneidae > Araneus > Araneus ventricosus. The sequence goes on from BGPR01000364.1 coordinate 127,632, forward strand.
ATTTTTTTATTATTTTGGATAAATATCTAATCATGGTTTCGGCGCAGCTTATTCTGTTTCAGGATTCTCTGGCAGCAAATTAAATTTAATCCAATCCAATTCGTCAACTTTCAGTTTAAAATATTTTCATTCCTTTGGAAACGAGTTCTCTGAAAATAGTTTTGAATGCAGAAACAGGTACATTTTTGAATTTATTTTTTCAAAAACGAAACAGACTTAAAAAATATGTCCCTTTTTTTAAATAAAAAAATACTCCTTCAAAGTTGGAAAATTATAACAAATTATTTGCATCTGTGTAAATAAATAATTTGTCTCCCGTATACTTTATGCTGCTATTAGCTGGTTTTTCCAATATTACACCCAGACAATGTTCATATTTACTTTTCGTGCCAGGTCAAACTGATATATTATGAAGAAGCCTTTGGTGAATAAGGTTACTTTGGTGAGTTCAGATGGTAATGAGGTTATGAAATAAATACTAGTTAAGTGACATACCGCAGACAAAACTATGTAAGATAAAAATATCCTTTCGACCAGACCTTCAACATATTGTTCCAGTTCTCTCAGACTTAAAATTCCGTGTAATATATCAGCCTGAATGTAAAAAAATTCTATGCAGTTTCGATGTAATTTCTCGTCACATATATATAAAATTATCATCGATCTTTTAGCATGCTGGAGGTATTATCAAAATAAAATTAGTTATAACTATATAGGCAACGGAGTCAAATTTACTGTGTTCCGCTGATTCAATGAAAACTTTACATCACCAATCAGAATTAATTTGAATTTAAGTATTGCTTTTTTCGTTTTACATGGAAAAGAGAAACAAAAGAAATTTAATTTTTACTAGGTGGGACATCGTACTCGAGGGAGCTCCTCGTAATAAGAGTTTTGGTAGAAAAGAAAGGCTTGCTCATGAAATACTAAAAGTAAAGATTTAAATTAACGAAGCAAAGGATCCACGGCATAATCTAAAAATGAAAGAAATGAAGTTGAAAAATGTAGACGGGCAAATGGTAATAACTACACACAGTTTGAGGAAATAAACCTGGGGAGTTTTTGAAAACGATAAAAGAAAATGAATGAATGAACTAAACTCGTAATAGAAATCCACATATTATATCTTTTCGTGATAATAAAAATATCTTTGTATTATCATACTAGAAAATATTTCTGTTCTTTTTTAAATTATCGAATTAATTTTTTAGCAGGAATTTTATTGGACGCGATGTTAGTAATTTCATATTAGATGTAATTTTTTTAAAAAAATACTTATTTTTAGATCAAAATATAGAACACTAGCTGTAATAAGAGCGGAATTATACTATGTGGTAATACAGTACAACTTTTATTTATCTTAACTCTTTAAAGGGCCATTTTTTCTAGTGGTGTTATAGTAAAAGGCTTTAGGTTTGAAATTCATTTACGAAAAGAGATTCATTTAGATTATTCGATGAATATTAATTTTTTGTTAATTAAATTTGCTAATTAATAATTAATTATCAATTCCAGACACTTCGTTGTGGTTTGAGAAAAGATATTGGAACATCTCGGTTTTTGTTTCATCGAAAAAATTGGAGAGAACTTATGTCAACCTTAAAAAAATGCATTTAAAAATTAATGAATTTGGTATTAAGTATGCTTACCAAGGCCTTATAAAAGATTAACTAGTAAACCAATTTATGAACTTCTGGCAATTTTTCATCAACTAATTCTGATTAAACATTTTAGAAAATGATATACTTCTTCATCTCGGGATTCACTGAGTGTAAATCATGAAGTAAAATTTCTTTCTGATTTCATCGTTCATCTTGCGACTTGCATGTTATTTGGACACGCACTAACTGCGTGTCCCTGACTATTCTATTTAGCTTAAATATTCCTCCTATGTGAACCAGGTCGGACGTTAAATCTGTTTTCGAATCAAAAGTTCTAATCTTTATCTGAAGTGGAATTTGAAATATGAATCTCCGATGTTATTTTCTTCAGTTGACTGAGCTCTAAAATTACACGGTCCATCCCCCTAATGGTAGATAGTGTAGCTTCTAAATTGGATCTTAATTAAACAAATTAACCATCCATACAACTTTCCAATCTATAAACAAGATTTCCGCGGGGAGATTTTCTGTGATGATGACACAGAATATTTCAGACCTCGGGATATTATTCTCTCGACGAAATAAGGATATGCTTTTCTAGAAATTATTTAATGAAATCTTTATTTTATAAATTCCATTTTCCCTCAGAAGATGGCAGAAAATTGATCGACTTCATGCATTTTGTGGAGCAATAATTTCATCATAAATTATCTTTTTTAAATCTGTAACACTGCTTTTTTTTCGGTACCTGAATATTAAAAGCAATCATTGAGTGGTTCATTTTTGCATTTCCGAAAGATGTGATATTTTTCTATTTGCACACTGTAATGTCTTGGCCTAGGTATGACCAAATAAATTCAAGCTTAGGTTGGCCTAAGTACCTTTATTAATACAGCAATAATTAATAGACACTTCTCGCAGAGAAGTCTTGATTAAATATGATTATTTACAAAGTAATCAATAACATCGTAGTTCTAGAACGTCAAAGTTCCATGGCAATTAGTCCCTAAAGAATTGTATTCACAGGATGGTTAGCTTCCACCTATCAATGTGATTCCGAACCACGAGACTACCAGGAGTGCTCGCAAGTTCATGAGCCGAGAGTTCGGAGATGCCGATTCCTCGGGGTTGCCTACCAAAGTCCGAATTCAGTCGGGACTTTCAATCCACTGATCACACAGCTTTCTTCGGTCCTCCGGAGCCTGAAACCTAGTTCGAGACTCCTAATCCGTTTCTCTCCGCCGTCCTTCCCTCGAGCATTCAGTTTTTATTCACCCCTTCAGGGGGTGGAGCTCCGCCTACCCTTTCCTACATTGGATAATGGTACTCTCGTTGACCAACAGCTCACCTTTCTAGTCGTCAACCCCGACTATGGGGAGGTTCTTGAGTTTTCGCCACCACCGGCCTATTCACCAAAGGGTACCGCTAATGTGCTCGCTGACAGTGATGGATTCCTCGGCATTGTGGCGGCCCTCTGTGTGAAGCCACTTCTTTGCGCACGTCTCGTTAGCGATGTCCAGGTGCAACTGTCCTGCTGTTTGCTGCCAATATGAAAAGGGACGGCACTCTTTTCCTCATGGGAATTGTGCTCGCGGGAAGGAAACATTACAACACCTATCATGTCAGATCATGTGTTTCCTACACAATTTTTTATATAGTTACACCTCTTTCAAATTTATAAAATAAATTTAGTATTATAATGAGAAAAAATCACCTAAAATCAGAATCAGTCTTCTTTATAGAGAGTTGCAGCAGAATCTATATTAAATCTATACTTGAATAACTATAATGAAGTAAAAAGAATTCTTTTTACTTCATTATAGTTATTCCAGATTCTATTCAAGAATTTCTATAAATTCTCTGGAAGATTGCTTCGCAGAGACTTTGGAATGTTCTGAGTAGAATAAAAGTTATGGAAGTAATTTTCTCTTTCGGAAAACAATTTAAGTTCTCTTAATCTCTCTTATATCTCTTTGAAGTAACGATAAATGTATAGATTAATCATGATAATAACTTACTACAAACAAAGCTACGGCTTCTCGATAAGAATACCATCAATTCTTATTAATCAATACTCTATATTTTAAAAGGTAACAATTCCCTTCGTTTTTCAAAACCAACAGAAAAAAAGTTATGCTAGTTCTGTTGCTAATTTATACTAACTCTGTGATTTAGGAATGTAATTGTAATAATTTTGTTTAAATTCTGGGGTTGTAGAATTGTCTAAAACCGATTTATGTTACCTAGAGGCCAAATTTGACACAAACACGGAAATTTAAATTTTCGAGATAATTAGACTTCTGAATACAACTTTAGCATGACTATTTAGAAGACAAGAAATGCATCAACATTATAATAGTTAAATAACTTTTAGAATGCTTTTATTATCCCCCAAGCCGACAAAATTCCAATGGTTCTTCTCTAAATGTTACTCCAGAGGCAATATTTTCCTCTCCCAGGATTAAGTAGTGTGATAACTAATTCTGATCTTCTATCCATAGTTAGCGTAGAGCTTGCAGAGGAACTTTCTGACCAAAAAGTTCATGTACGTGTGGCCTTATTAAACATTTGTAAATACTTTTGGGGTAACATGATCAGTTTGAAGCTATTGCAGGTATCAATTATGTGAAGTACTTTTTTAAATTGTTTTGCTTTAAACATACATCATATTTTTTAATTCATCACTTTTTGTTCAAAAAGAAATTCATTGAAACTTTCTCGCGTAATAGAAAGATATTGGTATCTGTCATGATACATGTCGTTTCATTTATCAGCTTTTCTTACAATTTCCTTTTATCTTTCAATTAATAAATATTTTTAGTCCGATGAACATATTTTTATTTTCTCCTTTTTTTATAACCTATTTGATTCAATTACCGAACTTACAAAAGATCAAACTGTATATGAATATATGTACCTGAACTGGAAGAACACTTTACCAGTAAACAGCATGTGTCTCCATAGTGATAGGAAACCCGATATTGGTGGATTTCAAAATAACCATTACATGGAATTACTAACCATTTAAATTGGACCATAAATCACATTGAAATAGAGCTTAGATTCTATGCAATAGCGACGGTTTATTATTGTAATATACAAATATATGTAAATCTACCTATAAATATTTCTGCCATTTATTTTTTCTGGCGCCGGGCTATGATATTAGTGAAAACATCTCAATTTCTTAGTTATATTAAGTTTGGTTTCGAAACAACACAGGGGCTACTTGGGGACGAATATTGTAATTTTGAACCGTAGAACATTTGACAAGAACAACCACCGAGTCGGCTCTTCATTCGCCAAACTTCCACGTCATACCTGCGGGAAGACGTTTGACTCCAACGGATTCCTTGAGCATCGCGTTCACGTACAGCGCGGATCTTTTGGGGAATCGGGTATCTAGCTCTTGACTCTACAATCCCAAAGTCGAAATTCTGTCACCACTTCTGAAAATGGTGAGCATTGTGATATTTCAGAGCAACAGACCTTCCGCAGGATGGCAATGCAAAAGTCGACAATAGATTACTGCTAACTCTGATCTGCTCGAATTTTAATTTGAAATTGAAATGAAGTGTTAGACTAACAGAAGAAAAATCTGTCTTTTGAGGTATGAAATTTCCCGAGGAATTTCTGAGGAATTTATTATTCTGTGATTTTCCTGAATCTCACTATCATTCATTTGCACCGTATCATTTATGATTGGAAGCTTTCAATTCAAACTGCATAAATATGTTCAACCATTGTGAAACTGTTTCTACTGTTTGGTTATTTGGTTTCGTTATAAATTCATTTAGGAACTTTTTTTATTTTTATCCAACTTCAGTCTTCGAGAAAGATTTCATTCGAAGCATAATTTTACTAAACATTTCATTTTTTTATAATAAAAAAAGCACACAGATAATCGAGAGCAGTAGATACGATACGCTGCTTAGATGCAAGATTATCCAAAATGTTGGTGGGAAGTATAATATTCGAAAGCAAATGTAGCCTTTATCCCAATTTTGCAAGATTATGATATTCTAATTTCCTTACTGAGATACATAACCCAGTAAATATTTGTTAATCACATAATAAGATAAATAGTACAGAGATCGGCTTTAAAATTAACTTTTTTCTTAATTTATCACCTAAAATGTCCAGGAAGAATCTTTCAATTTCTTCAGACAAATGTTAGTATATTAGTATTTAATTGATGTTGAATCTTGATGTTTCTTTTTATGACTGAATAATAAGAAAAATTTAGACACCAAATTTCTATTAAAGTACGACACTTTAGGAGCTTTATATATCCCGCGGCTTTATAAAGTGAAAGAACTCATTCACTATACGAAAATGAAATGAAAAAATGTTGATGTTATTGATGTCACGCGTTCAGTATTTTTCAGGAAATATAACAGGTTTGAAAAACATGGTTAGAATAATGATAGAATTGATAGAAGAAATGATTTAGGTGTCACATAGATTTCAAAAGTCAGTATTTTTTTTCTTTATTTTAGACAGCTTAATTCGAACGTCAGTCTATCACATCTAGAACTGCGTTCATTTTTCAAAAGTGTTTGACATCTAAAAAGTTGAAAAATAATATTTACCTTGCAGAAAACCAGGAAATAAATATTATACCTCAAACCATTAATCTTTACAATAAATCATTTTCTTCCAAGTTTTCTTCAATCCATATTTCTTAAATATTTAAAAAATGATCTATTGATCTAATGGAGTTCTAAGACAAAAATAAGAAGAATTTTTTTTTATTTATTTCAAAGAAACACGTGTGACTCGTAGCTCAGATTCTACATGAAATTAATGTGATAGAATTAAATTTAGTATTCCAAATTTTAATTTATGCATGCAAACGCTGCCATTTTTCAAACTTAAATTTCAGATTTAACACATATTTTTCTTATAAAATCTATGAAAACCATTATTCCACTCGAAAAGGAAATAAAGTATTGAAAAATATCATGAATAAAAATGCACAGTCTATTGTTGGATCAAAAATAGAAGAGCTAATAAATAGGGATTTTTTTATATATACAAATTCGTGGATGCGAATCCATGGTTATAATCTTCAGAGAATGTTATTTTAAAATGTTAATGCCAAATATTATTTTATTTCGCTGATTTTTTTTATTATTCTCTTCGGTGAAGAAATGAAAACAATTTTAAACTAAAGAAATCTGATGTTTGAAGTCATAAATGTTTTTATCAAAGGAGAAAAAGATAATAGATTTTTTTATAATCACTGTATTGATTTTTAATTTCTAGTGTCATATTTCTTTCTGTAACAAGATTACATAATATCTATAATAATGAATCATGAGATACATTAAAAACTAAGAAGAGCAAATAATAAAAAGTTTCAAAAACTCCCTTTTATTTGTGATTTTAAAAGGAGGAAATTTTTTTATAAAAAATCCTGGGGTGGGTTAAAACATAAATTTAAAAGCTTGACTATAATTAAATAGAGCCACAATGAATATCGTAAGAAAGAAAATTCCTAAACATTTATTAAAAATTAAATTAAATTTCCAATTTACTTAGAGTATTTCTATCAGTGCCTAATGCTTTTGCGATTTTTGTTTTACCCTCCAGATTTTTAATGAAAAAATTCATTTTCTAATTTTCAGTACAATAATGACTTTTATGACACTAATGAAATAATTTTAAAGACTTTTTATTTTTATTGGGTTTTTTATCATCGGTTGTTGAAGGCAGACACTTGACTTTATGTTTAGACGCCAAGCAAAAAGCGACACATAAGAGTATCAGATAGCTCGGGGAGTAGTGAAATTGCTATGTTAGCTTTTGAGAGTTTATATAATGGTTTTATTAGTGATCACATGCTTGTGGTAGTCAGTGATTACGTATGTATATCTAAAATTCCGGACTAGAATTATAAAGCGCAAACAATTCACAGCACGGATTTTGGTTTCCAGTGGTAATCCTGTATAATATTTCTGCTGTCAACATCACTTTTTCTCAACTAATACAAAGTCCACAGGGATGAATAAGGTATCAGTGCATAGGGTATTTTACTGACTTTTTAAGAGTATACCGAATATATGTAGAAACACATTGTTAGTTCAGTATATAAGTTAAATGAAAAATTAAAATATCGTAAACACTGTGGATAATCAACAATTTAGCAATAAACGAGCTTAAGATTGGACATACACGACCGCTCCGCGCAACACAAATTCGATCGCTCAACGCCAAAACTGATCTTTAATCGGAGAATCGGTAGAATTGGAGCGGTACGGAGCGAAAAAATGAATATCCAACCAGTCCCGATATCCATCACTTTATTTGGATTGCCGGGCCATAAAAGTGCTAGGAATTGGTAAGTGTGCGGGGGGGAAGACTTCGGATGCGTGGTTCACTGAGGAAATCGGAGAAGTATTGGCTCTGTGATCGGAGTGACTAGTAGTGGATGAATTTGCGTGGTGTTGAGCGATCGTGAGTGGTCTGCCTAAATAGATGGGCTAAAAAAAGTGGAATGATGATGAGGAGGAACACCACGCCATGTGTGTGTGGGTGGGTGTGGGTGCGTGTGCGTACGAGTGTTTTAACTTAACTGGGAAAAATCTGTAATGCCATTCGTTTTAGAAAATTGTGTTTCATTGAGAAGGATTCTTGCATCCAAAGTTTATTATAGACATATCCAAAAATGAAACAATTTTACAGTAATGTCAGATAGATATCTATAACGCAACTATTACTGATCGGATATGTTTAATGACTGTATAACTTTCTGACAGTGCTACAGCAATGACGTTTAATATAAAATTTATTACAATATATGCAAAATGCTTTAAATACACCATTTATGTCTTTACAAAACGAAGAGCTTCTTAAAACAATAATAAATATTTTATAAGTCTCATTTAACAGAGATGCAAAAGCCAATATTATTTTACGAATCAAGTAGAAATGTTTCTTTCCCTGTCCATGTCCAGGGCTCGCATACGTTCAATCTTGTATTTGTATTCCACTGGAGAAGCATGAATTAATGAAAAACAAGTTTATCTCTTTAATAAAATATACAATAACAATTTCTTTTTTCTTGATTGTGCAGAGAAATGTCTGCCGTTCGCTTAAGGGCAATATTTAAAGCAATCCGACAGTTGACAGATCTCCATTTATTGTTAGACAGAAAATTTTCAGATGTCATATATTTTAATTCCATTTTAAAAGGCATTCTGAAATATTCTTTTGAAAAGAACTTGGAGGCATCGAAGACAGAAGAATGTATAATTAATACCTTTCATTTAAAAATGTTTTAAAGTAATTTAATGTTTTATCCTTTTTAATACTTATAAGTGACACAAAATAACTCTAAACAGGCAGTTTATATCTCCTCTTATGTTACTAAACTGGATTGTGACACCAAAATAATTTTTAATGTCTAAAGTTAGATTTAATTCTATAGAGATACTGGATTTAATTCGTCTCTCATTTCATTTTAATTGGATGTAGAATTTCAGCTAGGTGTCCCTACTATTTTCTAAAACAAATAAAATTCAGATATTTGTTTACTTTTTAAAGTTACGTTACATCACTGAATTATTCTTTAAGCATTTAAGAATTATATAATTTGAAAAAATTGAAAGAAATGTTTATTGGGGAGATTAATATTTTGAAGTATTATAATACTTATTTTCCGGCTTCTTTCTTTCAAAAGTATTTGGTACCTAAAAGGTACCAAATACTTTTGAAAAATTAATGTTGTTATAGTTTTGATAATCTGACATCCGAATTAAGCTACCTAGAATAAAAAAGATAAAAAATAATCTTTTGAAATCAATGTGTCACCTGTATTATTTCTGTCATTATTCAGACTCTGTTTTTTAAAACTTATAGACCTCCTACAGATATTACAAGAACTCTAAAGTTTTCAGTTTTTATATGTTGGTTTAGATGTCGTATCTCATAAATTTTCAGGTTTAAAATGGTATTCTCGCAGCTAAAAGCAGACAATTTTGACATGAAAAAATTCAGACTCATAAATTCACAAGAGAAATACCGAGACTAATATTAAACATCATTTCAACGGTTTATTCCTAGCAATTTATTTCAGAAAACTTGAAGAAACTTCTCTTGCGCTTTGTACATGACAATCAGAAAAAAAATTATTTTTCAAAGTTTAATCTATGAACTGTAAGGATTGGTTGTTGGGATTTCTTGGCTGAAGAGATATATATGGCAATTTTGTGCAAAACATATCGTATATACATAATAGATATTCAGGCGTGTGGTATAATTCAAAATTGAAGTTAAAATTCTGAAATATTTCTGACTCAAAGGGATGAAAAAAGTTTAAGATAAATTAAGAGGAAGCTATGCACACATGAACTGAAAGGTAAAATTCGGAGGTAATAATCAGTCTAATCAGGAATAAAATATTCAAAATTGATGTCATGCATTATGAAGTAATGGTTTGAAAAAGAAATTGAAAAAAAATCCAACGTTAAAATCCATAAAAGAAAATACTAATAAATCGTTATAGGACGATGTAGGACTAAAAATATTATAAAATAAACCTCGTTAGTTAGTTGTAAGGAAAGAGGTGTAATGCAATATTCGATGTTGAAAATGATAATGAAGAGAAAAACGCTTTGTTTGTACTTTGTCAGAATAATCTCCCCAGGCAATCTCCTCAATACAAATTTCCTCAGACATTACTTTCAATTCACTCCGGAACATCTCCTTAAGATTTCAAAAAGGACAGTTCAGCCTCTTTTTCTAAACATCGCATTTCAGCAGTTTTCTCCGAAGAAGGAACACCATAAATACAGGGTGAGTGCGAAGATCGGAAGATCTATAAACTATGCTATAATAAATAAACTATAAATCTCATTGAGATACGTATCTTGAAATAGACAATTTAATCTTCTAAAATTGAATCATAAAATTTATATTCATATTCGAACATCTTGGTAACTTAACTCTAATCTATCACAATAGCCGATGAGCTCACGCAGCGATATCGAACAGGTGAAGGAAAATCTTAGAATTAAAATGTGACAATTAATACCTCAAAATATATTATTTCATTTTTCGATTTAACTTTTGGTTATATTTTTCTCTAATATCTTATCTCTCAAAATTTTGTAAAATAATATCTGAGTATTTAATTATTAACTTTAAGACTTTCGAGTCTTTTCAATCACTTCGAGTCTCTTCAATCAATTATGTAACTTTTTTAATCAATTTAAGCTGAATAAGAGACGTCGATTGCTAAGTTTTGAGATAAAACTTAACAGTATCAAATGAAGCCGTTCCTTCATACCTCTCTGAACATCTGAAATCATCCCTTTAAGATAGATGCGATAAAATTCTTAATAAGAGTCTTACATGAATAGCACACTGATACAAATCTTCCATTTTCTTCTACTAATCCTCAGAGGTTGGCACAAAAAAGCAATAATTTGCCCCTAAAAACTCTTCAACTAAGCTCGGTTTCGGAGCACTCTCCCATTCACCATTTTCCTTTTATCTCTACGTTACCCCGGCTGTTTTCTAGACAAAGCAAAGCTCCTTTCCTTTGTCTGTTCGGGAGCTGAGACAAAGAAAAATGATGTCAAGATGGTAGAAAAGAAAACGTAGATGGTAAAAATGTGAAGAAAACAAGAGCGGTCTCTGTTTTTACTACTAAAGCAAGGAATCGTAGTTAATTGGGGTACTACTCAGGCGTTAGCAAAAATCGAAAAGATTCCTTCAGAAGCAGAATCTCCAGTCTCATTAGATGACCACTTCTTTATTCCGTCGTAAAGCAGATGGCTGATGTAGATAGAAGATTCTTAAGTGACGTCAACCGTTTCTTTTGCTATTGCGGAATACGGGACTAATTTTTCATTAATTTCTCTTCTCGTAATTTTGGAAAGTTGAATAAAAAGTTAAACCTTCAATATTTCCTTGAGCCATCATGAGATTTTGTAGATATGCAAAAATAATAAACTCTTGAAGTGGTTAAAATAGTAAAAGGTTTCGTTTCTCTGAAATTTTGAGCCAAATTTAGGTAATTGGGTCAGGAAGAAAATGAGAAAAACCGTCTATAGCAACTAAAAGGATAAATCAGTTAAAACAAAGGGGACGAATGTGGTAATTTGTGTAAAGAGGGCTTTTATATATTTTGTAAACACTTTTATTTTTAAATTGAAACAATAATTTAACATGAAAAGGAAAATAATTGTAACAGATAAATTCTATCTCTGTACATCGTTAGAACATATATTTTTTTGTGTAGGTGGAGATGAAGCTCATATCTCCTCATACATTACTTTCAATTCACTCAATAATATCTTTTGAGCTCGAAGAGCACATTTTTACAGCAGTTTCTATATATCGTCTTTTAAATTTTTTTCTCCGAAGAAGAAACGCCCGTAAATACAGGATAAGTGAGAGGAGAGGAATATCTATAAACTGTGCTATAATAAGAAACTATAAATATTATTGTGATACATATTCTTTATTAGCCAATTTCATAAAAAAATCAAGTAATCTTAGTCTTGTAGCATTTAGGCATAAAATCGATATCCATATTCGAACATCTAGTTAACTTTACTATAATTTATCCCAATAGCCGACGCGCTCACACAGTGACGTAACAGGTGACGGAAAATCGTAGTATGAAAATATGACAATTTAATACCTGTAAATGTATTAATTCATATTCCTGTTTTACTTTTGGTTATACTTTTCTATAATATATTTTCTCTTAACATTTTGTAAAATTATATATCTCAGTATTTTATTATTAACTTTAAGCCGTACTGTCAAACTTCGAGACTCTTCAATCAAATATAAATCTCCTTCAATCAATTTGAGATGAATAGGAGACATCATTTGTTAAGCTTCGAGATAAAAATTAACAGTATCAGATGAAGCTCTTCCTTCATACCTATCTGAACTTCTGAAATCCTCCATTTATGATAGATGCGATAAATCTCTCTAAGACGAGTCTTACAAGAATAATAAACTCGCGCAAAGTTTCCATTATCTTCTCCTAATCCTCAGAGACTGGCGCAAAAAAGCAATAATTTGACCATAAAAACTCTTCAACTAAGCTCAGTTTCCGTACACTCTCTCAAACCATTTTTCTCTTATCTCTACGTTGCTCTTTTCTAGACAAAGCAAAGCAACTTTCCTTTGTCTGTTCTGTAGCTGAGACAAAGAAAGAGGATGGCAAGAAGGAAGAGAATAAAAACGAAGATGGTAAGAATGGAAAGAAACAAAAGCTACATATTTTTTTACGATTAAAGCAAAGAATAGGAATTAATTGGGGTACTACTCAGAAGTTTGCAAAAACAGAAAAGATTCCTTCAGAAACAGAACATACACTCTCATGAGATTATCCGTTTTTTATCCCGTCATAAAGCAGATAGCTCATATACATAATAATAATAAGTGATACCAACCACTGTTTTGTTATTGTGGAACACGGAACTTATTTTTCATTTATTTCTTTTCTCGTAATTTTGGAAACTCGAAGAACAAAAATGCTAATTTTTGAGCATTCTTTTCTGTTTTCACGCGAGTTGGTAGATATACAAAAAGATTAAAATCTTAAAATGGTTAAAATAATAAAAGATTTCGGTTCTCAGAACGGTTTGAGCAAAATTTAGATAATTGGGCCAGAGAAAAAAATTAAAAAAACCACCAATAGCAGCTAAAGGGCTAAACCAGTTAAAACTAAAAGGACCAATGTGGTAATTAGTGTAAAATGGCTTTTATATATTATGTAAATGCTTTTCATTTTAAATTGAAACAAAAGTTAGACGTGAAAAGGAGATTAATTGCGACACATCAATTCTATCTTTGTACTTCATAAAAATAATATATTTGCTCACGTGGGTGGAGATGGAGTGCAAATCTCCCCAGAAAATACTTTCAATTCACTCCGGAATATCTTCTGAACTCGAAGGGCGCATTTCTGCTTCAATTTAAAGATACAGACTTTTAGCAGTTTTCCTCGATGAAGAAACACCACCTGTAAATACAGAGTAAGCACAAGAATAGAAATATTATAAACTGTGCTATATATAATAAATAAACAATAAATATTAATGTTATAAATAAACTGTATTAGTCAATTTAATAAAAAGAATCAAGTTATCTTAATCTCGTAACATTGAGGCATAACATCTACATCCTTATTCGAACATCTTCGTAACTTTACTCTAACTTATCCCAATTGTCGACATGCTCATGTAGCGACGTAACAGGTGACGGAAAATTTTAGTATGAAAATGTGACAATTAACTTGTAAATATATTACTTAATTTTTTTTATTTTATTTTTGTTTATACTTTTCTCTAATACCTCTTCTCTCAAAATTTTTACAAAATTTTGCAAAAATAATGTATGTCAGTATTTAATTATCAGCTTTAAACCATACTGTCAAACTTCGAGGCTCTTCAATCAATTATAAAACTTCTTTGATCAATTTTAGATGAATAGGTTTTGAGATAAAAATTAACAGTATCAAATGAACCCCTTCCTTCATACCTGTCTAAACATTTCAAATCCTTCCTTTAAGATAGATACGATAAAAATCTCTAATAAGAGTCTTACATGAATAGTACACTCACAGAAAGCTTCCATTATCTTCATTAATCCTCAATCGCTAGTACAAGGAAAGCAATAATTTTCCCGGGAAAACACTTCAACTAAGCTCAGTTTCCGTATACTCTCCCAAACTATTTTCCTCTTATCTCTACGTTGCCCCGGCTCTTTTCTAGACAAAGCAAAGCATCATTCCTTTGTCCGTTCTGTAGCTGAGACAAAGAAAGAGGATGGCAAGAAGGAAGAGAATAAAAACGAAGATGGTAAGAATGGAAAGAAAACAAGAACTATATATTTTTTTACGAGTAAAGCAAGGAATCGGGATTAATTGCGGTACTACTCAGGCTTTTGCAAAAACAGAAAAGATTCTCTTAGAAACAGGAACTTCATTCTCATTAGATGATCAATTTTTTTAATCCTTCATAAAGTATATGTAGCCACGCCTCGATAAATGTTTAAATAAAAGAGGTCATTGCATCGAAAGGTATCTTTTGTCTGGAACTTCAGTGTTCTGTTTTATTTTTTCAAGAGTGCAACTAACGTTTTGACTGGCCCTTGTTTCTGAATGATTACAATAAGAAAACAGATTTATTACCAAAAATGACATAAAAAATATAGATGTCCGTCTTCAAAAGTTTCAGGAAATTTGCAATGAAATATGTGTAGTCATGCCTGGAAACATCTTTTAACAGAAGATTAAAGATTAAAGAGGTTGCAAAAAGTTTAAAAAATTATTCAAAAACAAATAGCTTACAAAATGCAGTATTTCACGACACAGGATAATTCAGCAATACAGGATAAAATAAGAAACCATACCTACTAAACTAGAACGCTTTAATAGAAAAAAAGGAAAGAAACTAGAAGGAAGTTTATACTTTATCGACCTATTCCTAACAAGTCTCCAGATGTAGCTCCGGTTCACTTTTACACCTTGGAAATGAACATTTTTTTTCAATACACAAAACCAGCAACTTCTCTGAACTTTGGAGAAATGAAAACGAAATGACGATTTCGTAAATGAAAAAACCAGACGACATTTTACAATACGCTTAAATACCCAGCAAATAAAGATTTCTATGATAATTCAAAGAAAGGCATTTAGATAAAACGTACAAAAAACTCATATTTTTATCCAAAAGATTTAGGTATTTCTGTAATACCTTTATATCCCCTTTACGAAAATCATATACCAATGTAAACGGTCAATTTTTCTCTATTATGTTGTTGATTATATTCAATAGAAATGTTCCTGAAACCGCTTTGTTTATACTATTAGATAAATGTGAAAGATTATTAAGCAAATATATTTCCCAGTCAGCATAAAAAATTTGAATTTTCTTACATTCTCTCAGTGTTGCAACATTAAAAATGGAGTATTTAAAAGCCCTGCATTTAATATTAAATGAAATATTCTAAATGTTTTAAAGCACCTAATAAAGCTACAGAAATACGAACATCTCTTAAAATATACATGAATATTTGTAAGTCTTATTGAACAGAGATGCAAAAGGCAGCTTTAAATATTGAATCTAAATTCCTGCTGCTAATTATGTGATATTTCTTACAACTCAAGTATCCTCTCTCTATTCATAAATGAAGTTCTCGCATTTTTTTAAAATTTCTAAACTATGGCTCTTCCACAAGCATTAATAATGAACGATTTGTAAATCAAAAACTTTGAGGCAGCGGAAATGTCTTTCTACCCTCATGAAAGAAGTTGTCTGATATTTCGCTATGAAATCAAACAGCCTTTTAATAATTCATGTTTCTCCTGCATAATACTACTATGCAAGGAGGCGTACTTGAGTCTTGGAATGATAAAAAATTCTTCTACTATGAGAAATATCGGATGTGTTTTAAATGACTTATTGCACAATTCTCTTTCGAAAAGAATTCAGATGCATAGAATTCAGTTAAATAGATATACATGCTCATTTTGAAGAATTTTATGGCTATTTATATTTTCTTCGCCTTTTGTAATATTTATAAGTGTTACAGAATCACTCTAAAAAACAATAAATATTACCTCTAACGTTTATAGATTCCTATACCTATAACGTCTGATTACAATCTGTCAGAGTCATTAATTTACATTAAAATCTTAACGACAGATTAAATATACGTGAAGTTTTAGTTCTGCTTATTTAAGAAAAAGCTTTTCTTTAAAGGAGTATGAGAGCTAATCTGGGGTGGCTTCCATAAGTTTAATCTACAAGAAAGACATATGAGTCAGTACCCCACTCTCCGAACTTCCACGCTACATCTACAAGCTCTCGTTGACGAAGGCGCGAAAGAAATTCATTTCATATGGTCTTTATCTATTTTAAAGCATTTTTATCTTACTGTTTAAAAAAAGATTTTAGCTAATACTAAGTATTTAGTAGGTACTCAGATCAGAGAGTGTAGCTTCTCCGACAAAATTTACCATCGAGCCGGAAACGTGACGGAGAAGACTCTCTCTGCGGGAGGACCGTGTACACAGCCAAGCTGTTCTCAATGCATTTCAAACCGCTTATTGCTTCTATCGCAAATGATATGTCCGGTACAAATCGCATATGTGTACCGGGCTTAAATCTGATGTCAAGGGTCAATTTTTCTCTCGTTGGTGTAATGCGAAAATTTAGAGAGGAGGCGCCGGCTCAGATATTCTCATGATCTGACCAAGGTACAGAATTGCAAGGTGAAATTCAGAAATAACCCTAATTTGCTTCAAACTTATACACAGGGCAGCGGTGGTCTAGTGGTAAGGTCTCGCCTGTGGGGCAGGAGGATTCCAGGTTCAAAATCCAATTCCACTAAAGTTTCTTCGTGTGTTGGGCCTGTTGCATGCGAAATCATATGTAGAGGGCCAAACGTCCTCGTGTTGCTGTGGTGAGGAAGTTTTGAGAGGGGGTGCGAGCTTAGGTGTCGTCCTCGTCATCTGACCGAGGTTCAAAATTACGAGGTACGTCCCAAAATATCCCTCGTGTGGCTTCAAAACGGGACGTTTATATAACTAAAATAAACTCAAAAATTATACAGTAGTAGAACTAAGCTAACTAAACTCCTCCAAGGTATGAGTTCTGTTTCTTCCATTGATGCCCATCCGAACTGATAAAGAATTCCATTTTTTTCTGTAACAGGGGCATGCTGTACTGTTAATGTTTATTCGTACGAAATACCGCCAATCTGAATGAGTATTGTGAAAACGCAAGAAGAAATATCGTATTACCAACAAAGTAAACTTTTTCTACAAATGAGAATAACATTCACGTTCACTATCAAGTGCGCTGCAGTGTAGAAATCTGACGGTGGTTAAAACGAGCGGCCTTGAAACTGAGCGGCAAGGATACGTTCGTTAGAAAAGGATAGATGGACTGATGGATTTCCATTCCGGATGCAGAATGGATAAAGCTTGGAAAAGCCAGATATGTGAGTCAGGATCTTATATTATGGGACATTTTTGATCGTGAGGTATAGACATTTTGATTTCTTGAATGAGTTTTTCTTTGACGAAGTTGGCATTCAGCATCTGTCTGATGCATCAATTGTCATACATTTCGCTTCTTTGGTTTCAGGCAGATGCAGAATCCTGAAACATAACATAACACCACTTCATGCCTCGTGCCTAGAATCCTTGCAATTCTTTGTAAGAATTTTTGATGGGCTTGAAGAGTTTTTTTTTTATTTATATATTTCCATAACACATGAAAATAAATATTAAAATGTTGATATTTACATTTCACATGATAAATTCAATAACATTATAACTATAATTTTGATTCACAAAATTGACATATAAACAAATCATGTAAGTGATCTAAAGAACATAATTTTGAATACCGATACAAAAGTAAATGATTAAGTAAATGATTAAAGCTGATTAACTTTTCTATGAAACTAACTTAAATAAACTAAATTAAAATAAACAATAAATTTTTACTAACCTTAAAAACTATAACTTAACTATTAATAGAAAAACAAAAAATAATAAATAAATAAATATAAAAAGAAAAAGATAGAGAAAACTGAAAATTATAGGTCTTTATAACAGCTTTTAAAGAAGTCCATGGTCTTTCCATAAAAACTTTCGGTTTCTTGGATGAATATTTAGCGCCTATGAATTTTCATCATACAGAAACAGCTAAACAGTGCTCGAATGGAGATATGGTGTGCCATCTGAATTCGAGGTATATAGACTACTATTTTATTGAGAAACGCAATGCTGATACCGTCACCCATGAATATATTCTCTTTTTTCCCTGAGTTTTCTTGATTTCATTTGTAGATTTGACAGCATCTTGAAAGATAAAAGCATCAAGCACACTAATTAGGTCACGGTTAGCTAAGATTCAGAAATTCTGTCCTTTTACCTTTGATGATTCTTTAGGAGTTCCAAATGAAATCAAGAGAACAAAGGGATGAGTAAACTAGTTATTATCGAATTAGATTTTTTCTTTTGTTGTAACCCTTTGTTGCCTGATCCGCCAAACGGAACTTGTATGTGATTGCATTGTTGGAAAATCCCCTAAGAAAGTTTCTTAAAAAAAATTCTTCTCAAATATTCCATTATTTCAAATAAATATCTTTACATACAAGGTGTCAGAGAAGCGAACTATTTTATAAAAGTTATAATTGCTTCCAAAATTATTAAGCAATTTAAATATATGCAGTAATTTTACCAAAAATTAATACAGACTTAGTTCAGTTTAAAACGAATATTTCAACAAAAGCTTTTAAATATAAAACTAGGTCCAATCTTTTGATCTATATTAATGATAAATATCTTTCTTCCAAATTTATTTTTATAAGTTCATATGGTCTGTTAACAACTCAAATTAACCCTAAAAAGGAAAGAAAAATATCGAAAAAATTTATATTTATTCCGAATACATTACGTTTCTTTCTGCACAACAGAGTAAATTAGACATTTTGCATATTTTTTTTCTCACGGTTTATATAGTAATTCAAATTAAATCGAGCATTTTTTCGATAAAATTGCAGGCGAAGGTAAACTACAGAAAAATATCTAAAAAATTAAACAAATACGTTTCAAAAAGAAAACTTCACAATATTACGGATCGTTTTTAAATTGTGTAATTATGTTTGGAAGTGAATGTAGCTAATTAACAAATTCACAAAATCTCTAGAAGGTTTGTACCATTTCTAAAGACGCAATGTTTTTATTCTTTATGTTCTTGCAAACACCAAGAATTGAAATAAACGCAAAAGAATCCCAGTACTGAGCAGAAGCAAAACAGCGGTTCGCATCACTTACAAACCTTCCCATCTGTACCGGCCATCTGCTTTATGACGAAATAAAGGA